>VWZY01002444.1:281429-328265 GCA_013399075.1 Chloroceryle aenea
AAAGTCCAGGCAGACAACATTCACAGCCTTTCCCTCATCCACTAAGTGAGTCATCTTATCATAGTAGGAGATCAGGTTAGTCAAGCAGGACCTACCTTTCATAAACCCATGCTGACTCAGCCTGATCACTTGGTTGGGCCTGATCACTTGGTTGTCCTGTACTTGCTGCATTTATGTCAGTCAAGATGATCTGCTCCATAACCTTCCCTGTCACTGAGGTCAGACTGACAGGCCTGCAGTTCCCTGGATCCTCCTTTTGGCCCTTCTTGTAGATGGGTGTTTTATTTACTCACCTCCAGTCAACTGGGACCATTCTGGTTAGTCAGGACTGCTGATAAATATGGAAAGTGGCTTGGTGAGCACTTACACCAGCTCCATCAGTACCCCTGGGCGGATCACATCTGGCCCCATAGACTTGTGCGCATCTAAGTGCGTAACTTTGTTTAGCTTTAGCTTGCATTGCAAATGAAACATCCCACTGATGAGAGGTGCTTTCTTGTGAGTTACCTGCATGTGCATTGCATATGTGAAAGAGGAGGATTGAATCTCCACAGCTATTTGACTCAGTACTGTATACTTAATTTTTCTAAATTAGAGACTGGTTAAGAGTCCGCTGTTGGGATTAGTTTATCTTCCTTACATTCATAGAATGTCCTACATGGGTGTGCTAGGCTCTGACTTAGATTAGACACTTTATTGTTAGACTGATGAAGATTGAGAGTTCAATCCTCTTACCTTAAGTACCTTGAGAAGTAATACGATGTCAAACAAAGGTCCTATGGAATTGCTACATCAAATTAAAGGCAAAATAAATAAAACTTTAAAAATTAATTACTTATTAATCTTAATTAGTGTGTTCCAACTACTTTATTTATCATGACATCTTTCAGATTCAGTATGTTGTAATTAAATGTCAGTTTTACAGGAAGCACCTTGTATCTATCAATTATCTTAATTCAGATGGTCAGCATCCTGTTTTTTACTAGCAGGAATAAGATCAGACACTGTTTTTAAAAGTTGTGATTTTTGAATTTGTGAATATGCGATATGTGCCCTTTCTAACAGTTTTGTCCTTTCTTTATCTTCAGGTATGGAAAATAAAAAATATTTTTTTTAGCTTTTTTCATGTCAGCAGTAGTGGAGAATGCCTTGTCACAGGACAAAAGGTTATGCAGCAGTCCTTCCTTTTGGGGCAATGTTTATAGGCTTTCTTTTTTCATCTTGGAGAGGAAGTTAATTTTGCTTTCCTTAGAAATATAAAGCAAGTACAATATCTGATTTTTGTGTGTGGAAGGTAAAGTCTGTCAGTTTAATAGTAGTAGTAGTATACATTCTTCAGTTTAGGGAGGAGCAAAATTATTCAGACAAGAATATTAAATATTATGAAACTATGGCTAAATAATCTTTTAACTAACTTAAATGATCTTGACCCCCACTGCTATTTCTGGTTATATCTCCAAATAGTTCTGATGTGCTAAAGAGCAGAAGTCTGTATATTGAAACAGAAAAAGGCAGTAAGGAGATTTCTGAGTCACTATTTATTACTAACATAAGCACCTTTCAGGGAGCACAGATATATATATATATATAATTTTATATTTAAAAACAAAACAAAAACCAACCAACCAAAATCAAACCAAAAAACACACAAAACAACAACAACAAAACTTCCCAAAATTATTCTAAACCCCAAGTATTTTGCTTCATGGTTCACAACGAAAAATCTCCTTTGTCTAGAAAGTTAGTTATCCTGCTTTTGGCTGTCTTCTTGAATTAAGCAGTTCAGTTAAGGACCTAATGTTCACTTACCTAAGGTAACCAACACTGTTTAAATAATGTAGAGATTATGGTCCTGTATTTTTAATTATCAAACTTTCTTATATTAATGGAAGTGGAGTAAAACATTTTCTTGATTACTTTCTTAGACTTTCCAAGATGTTATTGTTTTCATAGTACAATATTTCTCATTACTTTTTTGTCTTTTTAAGAAGACACTGTTCTTGTGCACCAAGACCATGAATTTGAAGTAGTCAGCATTAATAACCCTTATCATCATCTTTGTTTACTTAAAATGATAGTTCAAAAGTGCTCTTCAGTAAGGAGGAGTGATCCAGCAGCTCCAGAGTTGCCCATGATAATTACAGGGAGGAGAGGAGTAACCTGATCTTGTAAGCATATCCGGGTGGTGTTACTTATTATTATTTTTTAATCTGGGTCATTAACATGTCATATGTATTCTTTGTAGGCACTGGTAGTTTACCAGAGAACACAGCCTGAAAATGAAATGTGTATGCATATGTTTGATTATTGCCTTTTATACCGCTTAATGGTTAATTAAAGTATGTTGTTAATAACTGCAATAAATGCTGCAAGGCAGCAGTTTCATGATGTCTTAATATCTTCCCTCCCTTCTCCACCCCTTGCTAGCTCTGGCATTGCAGAGTGGCACCCTCTCAGATCAGCAAATGAGGTCAGAGAACCAATGCACTTTAAAAATGAAGAAGTGGAAAGTTTTCAGGATGGCAGAAAACAGTGGCAGGAGAACAAAGTCCTGAGGCCAGCATGGCCATTAGATGGCTCTGTATTATGAAACCAAGTTACCCAGCTGAGACTGGGTGAAGGTAGTTGGCCACCATGTTGATTTACTTATAAATCAGAAGTAGCAATTTTGAGTACTGCAGCCCATACGGAGTTATTAACAACATTTATATTTCTATATGGAAGCTGAGTGTCTAAAGAGAGGTGGAGATCTGAGTCGAACAGCCTGCACTATACAAAGAAAAGTAATCCAAGCTGCAGGAGTGTGTTATCAGAACAGAGGATGCATGTGTTTTTACATGATGGGAGCTACTCACTGAAAACTAGTTCATCAGCTTGTGAGGCTGATAAATGCCAGGACTGGAAAGAAAACAGATAAACTGGATAATGGTTTGCTAATGAGCATGGTACCACCCGGAGCTGGAGTGCTGCCCTGCTAATGGGCTCCAAACTGGACCAGGAGGGCCAGGGCTGGCAGCCTTGGCTCATGTCCCACCAGCAGTAGCATGCTGGTGTGCAAGGAAGCAGGTGGGTAAAAAGGCAGCCAGTTTGTTAAACTCAACTAGTATTGCATGTACACTCCTACTGAAGGAGGAATACACTTCTACACAGGTACACTTCTACAGGGAGGAGACAGTAAAATTGCCAATCAGGGAATTTTCGCTTTTCTTGGAGGTAGCAAATCTAAGTGAAGTGATAGGAAGAGATGCCTTGGAGGGATTTGCACACTGAGGACCCTCCTGGCACTGAGGAGTGGGGGGCAGGCATTTCCTAGAGCATCAGCAGTAATGAGTTTCTGGCAGTCATTGGTAAGCTGTGTGGTGCTGCAGGTACTTGCTGACATCCCTCCTGCCATCAAGTAAAAGGCATCTTATGGCCCTGTGCCAGGTCTGAAGGGTCATGGAGAGCTTTATGGGGCACCTACTGTGGTATGCTGTGAATAACCAGAAAGGTATTTTCCTGGGCTAAGTATAAATGAATAAATGTACTTTGAAAGTAAGGATCAGAATGTCCAAAGTTCAGTGTTTGTTCTTCCTAGCAGTAAGTGCAGCTTGCTTGCATGAATGAGACATATTCTTGTCTGTCTTACGCAGCATTTATACTGCTTTAGATTGGTTTGTGACATATAGCTGAGAGTAGGGATGTCTCCTGTTTGTATCTGGAAGGTATAAAGGGAGGCATGGTTACATATATTGGGTTACATGTTAGAAAGAAGATCCTGCTTGAATGGAAAGGTATCTTTTTTCACTCATCTAGTTTCTGGGAGAATAGTTAAGATTACCATTGCATTTCAAGGGCTGCTTCATGACAAAGAGAAGGGAAAAAAGAACAACCTTGCAGAACCCCCTGTATCTCCTGTTTTGCCTTCCGAGTCCACTTTAATGTCATAAGAGTAATACCCTCTCCATTTATTAAAACAAGTTTGTCCTAAACTGTGCCTTAATGCAAAAGTCTTCCACCAGTTTTCCACTTTTGAAGCATTTTCTCCTTACAATAATTAAAAGGANATAGTAAAGAATTTCTTTGGATATGTTTTTATTGATAGACCTGGGATATCTTGCCCATTTTCCTATATAATATATTAAATTGTAATAGTAATTGGCAATATTCAGAGCTCTGCACATTTAGCTAGCATTCTGACCTACATAACAAGTCGTCACTCCACATAAAGCAGTAGTCCAACTGTGACATTGTTGGCACAGGTAAAACTAGGCTTCATGTTCTAAGCTCAATTCCAATGGGAAAACATCAGCTTTCTGATAAGTCTTCTTAATAGTGAGTATTTATCACTTCTAAAATATTCTAGAAATCAGTTCAGAATTCAGATTGAGTGAAAAAAAAAACATAAAACAACCGAAAACTTAAGGAGGATATAATACAGCTTGATTTTTCATTTTTTTCCATTGAAATTTATCATAAATCATAGGGCTGAGTGGTAAGGACATTAAAAAAGCTCCTCCTCTTCTGGGATAGATCTGCTATGTCTGCCTTAGATCCAGGAAATGTTTAAGTATCAGAGATTTGTGAAGAGTCTTACAGAATAGCTGGGTACCTTATACACACTCTTGTGAAAAAAAAAAAGATTGTTTTTAGTAGTGGTTAAACTTGGGTTACATGGCAGCAGACAAGTACAAAAAGTGAAGTTAGATTTTTGTGAAGCTGGTCACATTATTTTTAAACTTTTCTACTCTTTCATTCACAGGGAGCTGATTATGTGGGAAACTGTTGTCTTCAAATGTATCTTGTTGGGTAAAGATATGTGTTTATCATTGACAAAGTAATTTGTGAAAAAATTATTATGATAATATGATCTAACTGTAGCATTATAAGAGGGAGGATAGGGTGAAGATCTCTGCCCTGCTCGAACAGAATTAGCAGCTGGCAACTTTGTGAGGTACATAAAGACATTCAGTTCCTCCATGGTTCCACTAAGCTCTGATAAAGGATATTTTGGAGGAAGTTGGTCTGCTGGACTTTCAGATGTTCCAATGTCATTGAGGAGCTCCATTTCCATTAGGAAAGCTACTTGTGCAGATTTTTCTGTATTAGAACCTGGTATGTGGATGACAATAGAAAATTTATTATGGCTCCAAATTGCATACTTGATGATAACTTTGTAGGGAAGAGATGTCACAGACTTACTGTTTTACCAGTAAGTTCTGCTCCGAGACATTTTTAACCCTTCCCACTTCAAAGGGAGTTGGAATTTGTGGCTGCCTGTTCATGATGGTGTAAGCTACAAGAGTTCACATACTGTCTATTGTACTGAAGCAAAGATGAAACAAGTTGCTGTCTTTCTCCTAAAGTTCTGTGTGAGATGTTTCTCATGGGACTATCTTTCTGAGTACAGTGTTAAACAAGCAAACATGTTTGTTTATTAAGGTAATTCTTTAGATCCAGTTGGCTGCCTTATCAAATATTAGGCTAGACTTCTTGTCTCCATTTCCATGGGGAAAAGGAATCTGTGCCTATAGCAGGATGGTGGCTATCATGTTTAATTGGTACAAAAGGGCTTTTGTTCATTCATAGGTAGCTCAAACAAGCTATTGCTATGGTAAACAAAAAAAGTATAATTAAAAACCTACCTCTTAGAATAGGTATTTTTGTGCAGATGCTGTAACGCTTGTGTTCTAGAAGGTTGTAGGGTTTTTTCCTTCCTTTTTACAACAATATAAATTATGATTTCTGAAGGATGAAGAAGAAACAAAGTTGCTTTTGTTATGAATTTTTCCACCGAGCACTCAATAAATGGCTGTTTTCTATAATTGGAATAAAAGGTTTGAAGGAAGATCTTATTTTATTTTAATATTGATTTATTAAAGAAAAAACAAACAAAGCTACAGTATTTCAGGATACATTTATATTTTATGAATGCTTTAATACAACATATGACAGCACATTCCATTGACTGAACTAATAATTTGGGGTTTATTCTGTGAACCTCTTCACAAAACTGAAGAAGTTGTGTCCTTTACAGTGCTTTTCCTTTTGTAGCGGTTTTGTATCTTTATTTTTTATATTACACAGTATTACAATATTACATGCCATTTTTGAAATGCACATGAAATATATAAAAATATATATTACAGTGACTGAATTTTTCTAACATGTTGTAGTAATGTAGATGCAGCATCTAGTCAGTAAAATTTCCAGTCCTGATGTGTATAAAGCTGGCAGCTTCATTTTAAGCTATGCACAATTACAGTGCACATGCTTGTGTCATCGCTTAAGACATCTTTGAATTATATTTCTATTTTTATAGAATTCTGATGCTAATATTTTTCATTGAACAGACTTTCCAGGCTGCTATCAATCAAGTGTTTCCTGCAGAAGAGGACAGCAAAAAAGATGTAGAAGATAACTGTAAGTTATAAATTTTAAAATAAATTATGCATTTGAAAAAAAAAACAAACTATTTAGAAGAGACTATTGTTTCCTTACAGGCTTCCTGTTTCTTCCTTGTAGTGTTTGTTTTGCTTCTTTGCTTGAATTTTTGTATGACCTCTGCTAGTCCTTTACATTTGTTAAAGTAAGCCCATCCTAAATGTAATTGTGGGTTTTAATTTTCAGTTGAACACTTCAGAGGAAGTCATAGTTACATTAATTCCACATACAACTATTATGTCTCCTAATTATATCAGGTTAAATCAGTTCAATCCATCAGTGTTCAGGATTGTGAGGGTTAAATACATCTTTTATAGTGTAGCAAAAGAATTAGTTTCTTTATCAGCAGCATTTTCTGGCGTGTAACCCATTTCTCAGATCACATTCCTGTGCAAGGGCAGGTAGTTGGAAACAAATTTTAAGATAAGCATACCAAGACTGGAGACAAGAATCTGTACCCATTAGGGCCACTGGAAAAAGCATTAGGTTATAGTGGATTGGATACAGGAATGCTGCTGGAGGAGGAGTTCTGAGAAGAACTTCTGTAATAAACTTAGGTGTTGATCTGCAGGACTTTCATTTTGTTGAATATTTTAGAGTTAGGTGTGTGTTTAAAAAAAAAAAAAAAAAAGTGTAAAAATTTCCCATGACAGGAAATCCATCTGTTACAGCTTCTCCCATAAGGAACAAGATGATGAGACCTGAGGCTTATGACCTGATTTAGATGGTCCAGTGTAATTGTAGGTGGAATTGGGCTGGTAGCCTTGCTTCCAGTTGCTTATATTTTCATGACCATTACATGGTTTGAAACCTTTCAAAGCTTATATCTATATTCTCTGCACATGATAATTGCTAGGGAAACACGTCTGTCATGATGATTTTACTGAGAAGTCCTGGCACCTAAGTGTCCTATTCAGGGAATTGAAATTCAGAATGAGATTATGGAAATAATTTGAGATTCCCGCAAAATACTATTCTGTTAAGTTAAAACAGTCTTTGTGTCAGAGAAAATGTCTCCTTTGGCTTACTGAGTAAACTATAAAACTTAAAAATGCTTTGTGCAGTAATCCTTTCTTTATCAAACAGTATTTTGAGACTTCTCTGATGTAGTCTCACTTTTTCTTCACCAGTTGAGGTTTATCTCCAGGATGTGCATCATGTACTAAATGCACATACATATACACTGGTTATATTTAGGGATGAGCCATATGAATATTCAGAATTCTCTATTTGGTGACTTCCTTTGCCCATGGATATAGGATTTTTTATAGGATTTATTCTAAAGATGATGGATTTTGAAGTTGCTGACATAAGCCTTAGTTTGCATGTCTTGAGTGAAGGCTGTGACGTTCCCTGGGGGAGCAAGCTCCCATTATGCAACAAGTCTGCAGGTATAACTGCTTTAACAAGGACTTACAAAGAGAGTACTGGGGGTGCACTGAAATCTGGGGTCCTTTCTTGTTTCGATAATAATTAAGCTTTTAATAGGATACTTAACTGATGACCATTTCCTTTAAAACATACTGCAAACACTGAGAGGTACTTATGAAGATACAGTCAAAGGAGGTGATCATTTCTTTAAGGGTATGTAGAGAACTACTATATGGTAGGTTCTCAACACTGAGAAGCCAAATGACTTCATAAATAATCAAACTTGAAAATTTAACACCCTGACTGCCCTGCCCCCCAAGGCATACACACGAGGGAAGGAAATTTTAACTTTCATTACAGCATGCAGGAGTTTCTCTTTCTGCCCCATTTCCTTTTAATGTCTCGCTCTCCTGGGATGACCTCATTAAAAGAGGTGAAGGTGGAAGTAGGTCTGTGGAGGCAGACATGCAATTTGTGGTCATGGCAACATTTTCTTAGCCATGAGAACTGAGTGTGTCTGGGGAGGGGAGGAGAACTACTGTGTGACACTGGGTGCCGTACCAGCCACCCTGTGGTTAGAGGGGGGTTGCTGGCGTGCTGGAGTGGCAGGGGAAAAGTCATGGTGATCAGGGCCAACCTGCTGCTTCTTAAAGGTATTGTGCACAGGCCTGATTTCAAGGCTGTTGTGATCCAAAGGGAGAATTTGCTTAGTGTAAAGCTAAAGCACGTCTTGTGGGCCTCTGCCAACACACAGATGTGCGTGCAAGGGATTTTGCAGAGGAAGATGGTTGCAAGGTCTTTTGAACTGCGCGAACAGTTCCAGCCGTTTGAATCAAAGCCGTGTTCAGGCATGTAATGGAAGGAAGGGCTGTTATTTAGTGCACCAACACACAAGCCAGAGGGAGGCTACAAATGTCTGCTGAACCTGCCTTTGCTTCAGGTTAATCTGGAGAGCGTGGTGGGAGGCAGAGTCACTCCTTGGTCCACTGTGGAAGGAAGTCTAAAAGATTGAAAATGAAAATGCTGATGCTCTCGAGAAACTCCCACCATCCTTTACCAGTATTTTTTGAGTCAGCAGGAGGAGCATTGAAGGAGATGTTAAGACCTGCTTCAGGCTTCCTTGCAGGGTGAGGTATCTGGGCAGGCTGACTTCGGGTCATAAGAACTGGCAGCCTTTCTTGCACATTTGTGTAAGTTGGAATACATTTTTCTCCGATGGTGCCTTTGAGAAAGGGCATCAGAGAATCAACTTTGTTTGTCATTATTGTAATTGAGAGGTGCATACGTGGCCCTCGTGTGAGGTGTGGGGTAGCAGTTACAATTACAGGCACAGTGCTTACTCCATCAATGGTAGTCAGGTGTGTGCAGCTTTTTAAGTGGTGCTAATAAAGTAAGGTTTACCAGTATGGTTGTTAGTCAGTTGTAACTGGACAGAATAGACTGGATAGAATTGTGCACTTGAATTTTAAGCAGTAAGAAAATGAGGATTGAGCATATTTGAAAACAGAGGCTATGTAATGAGAACTGCTCTCAGTTGGTTTAAGGATAATGTTTTTAATATTGTTACAATGGAAACGGGTAATGACTTCTATAATTAAAGCTGCAAACACTTCCCAGTGCTTTACAGCTGAAAACAAATACCAGCTTTGTCAGAGTGTGAAGCTGCATGGTCTGAAGCTTTCTGTGGGTGCCCACTCACTTTCTTGAGCTGCCACCTTGGAACATTTCAGCACAGTTGGTTCAGCTATTTTATATTAATAAGCTAGGGAGAAAAATAAATCTAGGTTTTGGTGAGTTAACATGCTTTTCCCCTTTAACAGTTTCTTTGAGGAGGTCTAGTAGCAACAAAATTCAGAGCAGAAACATGAAAGGTTGCATTGGTGCCTGGTGTTGCAGTGATGCCTGATGATGCCTCCAGACAGTATTTCCTGATGGAATCAGTGAATGTAAACATCTAAAAATCACCAGAAACCAGCAGTTATGCTGAATGTCGGTTAGTTGGCATTACCCTGGGGACATTGTGGCTGAGATCGGAGAGGGGAGCTGGAAGGATGCAAACAGTCAGTGTTAAGGATTTTGGTAGGCAGCGGTTTCTGTGTTTATGGGCCAGCATGGATGGACATGGAGATGCACCATGTTTGTCTGAGGCTGGTAAAAGGGAGCTGATGCTGACTGGGGCCTGTTTTGAGACTCCTGCTGTTTGACTCTTTGTTCATCAACTTTCGGTAACTCCAGTTGTACAGTAAAGAGCAGATCTACAGTTTTTAAAGCGTGTATTGAGTCAGCAGTTCTGCCTCAAGACAGTATAAAGAAATGATTGATAGGATTAAATTCTGACCAAAGAGATAGGAATTAGAATTCTCCTTAATTCTAAGATAGAGGTTTTGGCTGTATATGAAGGTTGTCCTGAGCTTTTAATGATATATAATTATCTTTTACTTGCAGGTTCCCTTATGTATTTAAATGAGGCTACTCTCCTTCACAATATCAAAGTTCGCTACAGTAAGGACAGAATTTACGTAAGTATAATGTCAGAACAACCAGTCCTTTCAAAAGATCAACAAAACAATTCTTTCCAATTCTATTTTTTCCTAGAACAGAAACTGAAGAGAAATGGTAACACTGGAAGGTTAGGAAGTTTTAGGCTTCCTTTATTTTATTTTTTTTGTGTGTGTGTGTGTGTACATACCTTGTTTGAGATCTGAATCACATTAAACACATTAATTTTAGCTAATTTTTATCAGGCAGAGCAATTTATTTTTTCTACATGACTGTTGATGTGCAACCATAGTATGGCATTGTCAAGACAAAAGTCTGTTTCTACATGTAACTTACTTCACCAGTAGAGTAGCTGTTAACAAAGATGGGTTTCTTTCTTCATTATTTTTGAACGAAGCAAACAGGTGCTGTCTTTGACACCTCCTAGCTCAGATGTCCATCTTAATCTTTTATATTGCTATCAAATTGCCTAATTGTACTTAATGAATTCTGACTAAATTACATTTTGTCCCTGCCATCTGCCTGGACACTGACAGCTGTGAAATAGAAGAAAGATAAGAGTTTTCTTTTTTCTTCTTTTTCTTTTTTTTTTTTTTCTTCTGATACAGAGTTGGCTAGTGATAATATAAAACAGTTGTCAATATTTTTTTAAGTGTCTGTGTTAAAATAAACAACTTTTGTGTGTTCTAAAATGAACTGGAGTTAAACCCTTTTATATAAATTCAAAAAGAGGGTATAGTTGGTTTTCTTCACTCCAGTTAACTTTACACAGCTGTAAATTATTTTTAGCTCAAGATCAAGTACCATCTTTAAAATAAATAAATGACCATTTGTATGCTATTCTGGAAAAATGATAATTAAAAAAAAAAAAAGAAACAAAAAGCCCAAGTAAGTAAAATTCTAAATCTGAATTGGTTATGAGGTAGGATAGTATTTAAGTTCATAAAGCCTGTCTTTACTGTAAACAAGGACTACTAATATTTTGTCCTGAGCAGGTGTATTTTCTGGAGAATGAAAAACAAAACCAAAAAGTTCAGTGGTTCAGTTTATATTTTAACTACCTTTCCTTTGTAACTTTAAGATACAGATTGAATAAAAACCTTTTGTTGTTGTTTGTTTAATGCTGTTTAACATTACTTGTTACTAAAAGGAAACCTATATTAGTACTTGCAGCCCTTGAAGAAATGTTTTCCTTCAGTGAAATAAATACTAAAAATAGAACCATCTAAGAAAATTAATATATTTATGTGATCCAGCCATCTATCATCATATCATGATAGTGTCCAAATTTCAGTTGTCGCAGGATATGCTTAGTGACAGCAAACCAAATAAGTTATTCACGCTGAAGCTTTGAAGAAAATAAGATAAACCTTTTTTTTCTGTAAATCTGCCTTTTTTTTTTTTTTCTGTGATTCAGACAGCTGTTCTTTTTTGTATATAATCTGGCCATTTTAACCAAGCTATGAAGGTTCTTTCCAGAAATCTTTAAAAAACACCACCTTATCTTCAGTCTTCTTTATCCTGCAGAAAGATAAAAAGCAATCTTGGTTTGCGATTCTTCTCAAATTCCTTCTCTGAGAGAGAACATTTGCATTCAGTATTTCTCACTGTGGAAGCAGCCATAGCTAATTTCTCTCAGCTGAATGCTTTTATTGCCTGGCTTGAGCACATTCCCAGGCAGGATCTTGTCAGCCCTTCCTGCTGAGCTGCTTCCATTATTAGATATTGAAAAGTTATCCTCCTCACTGGAGGAGAGTGTGTTACGCTAGCCAGGAGCTTAGTTTATTCACTTTTGAGGAGGAGGTTGTGGTGTCCTATCCTTGATCCAGGAACTCAGACAATAGGAAATAATTTAAAAGGAGATTAGGAGAAAGGTCAAATTCAGGACATACTCCACAGCTCAGTGGTTAGGAAATTCTTCTGAGAGAATTGCATAGAAGCCCTGAGAAGATAATTAGAGAAACTCTAAAAATATATCCCTTCTTGTATCTGCATTAGCTGGAAAGAATTGTAAATGTAATTGTTATAGTTAGTCTTCCAATAGTAGTAGAAAATTACTGTTAACCACTTGGTTGGATACTAGCTAATAGTTTGCTGTTAATTGTTTTCTTCACAGACCTACGTAGCCAACATTCTTATTGCAGTGAATCCGTATTTTGACATACCTAAGTTTTATTCTTCAGATACAATTAAAAAATACCAGGGTAGATCACTTGGAACATTGCCACCACACGTTTTTGCTATTGGTATGTATTGAGCCTGTATTTCTCTTTTACAAAACAAGTGTGAAAAACTTTGCAGTTATCTATAAATTGCCACCTTTAATATTTATTAAATACATAAACATTATAAAATATTAAAACCCACTGATTGGTAAACCAGCAAATCTCCCATCCTTGATATGCAGTTTGAAGAATTTGGAAATTAGGGACCCTGGCAAACCTGTTGGGATTGTTCTGCATCCCCAGTGTTTTATGGCTAACCAGTTTATATAATCTACAGCTATTAAAAAAAAAAAAAAAAAAGAGACACCCCCTCCCTGATTTTGCAAGTGAAGAATGATATAAATATGATTGTCACTGTCTTTCAGTGTAGTGATTTCCTTTGCCTTTTTATGTTGCCAGAGTACATGCACTGTCTTTTTATATGTTTGTGTTACAGGCAGAAAGTGCATCTAAATGTTACTAATTTAAGCAAAAGAATTGGAAAATGCAAATCAATGCTCAACTTGTTAAAAGCCTTTTCACTGTGTTGCATTCTGTTTTGTAATCAAAAGCATAAGTAGCTGGGTTTTTTGTACCTGTTGCATAATAAGAAACCCCATGTTTTTCCAAGTTTCCTTATCTCATGTTTCTTGTTACAAACTGCTACTGAAAGCTTCCCTTTAGAAAACATCTTAAAGTAAGATTGGTTACTATTTTCTGAATACGTTTAATTGAAGAGATTTAGTTCTAGGTGGTTGGTTTTATTTTTTTGGCATGGATATTTTTGAGTAGGTCTTTGTTTTCAAAGACTTTAAACTCTTACATGCTGTGCTGGAGGGTGAGCAAATTAAGGAGAAAGAGACTTTAATAAGTTATGCACTTAATTGTAAATATTTCATATTTATCCCCGAAAATGTTACATTTTAGTTTTGCTTAACCTTATCCTTGCAATTCTCCTGAATATTCATTTTTGTCATCTTTAACAAATTCTTCTTTTTAAGCTGATAAAGCATTCCGTGACATGAAAGTGCTCAAAATGAGTCAGTCCATCATAGTCTCTGGAGAATCAGGAGCTGGCAAGACAGAAAACACTAAATTCGTTTTGAGGTTTGTACTTTTGGACCAAAATTATTCTGTGAATCTCTTGTGTTGATGCATTTGGTTGACATACAGACAAAGCAAATTGCAAGATAATCAGTAGGTTTAAGACAAAATTCATTAAGATACACGCAGGCTTCTACATACACTTTAATACAGAAAATTCATTGGGTTAAACTTAAATGCTGACATGATAATATACGGTAACAGCTGCATACCCACATAAACCCTAACTCAGTTGTAGTGACATCATGTAGTTATTATGGTTTATGAAGCAGTCATTTTGGTATTGCACATCTGGTATTGTGGTAGATAAAAATGTAACTAGACATTTTAACTGTATCTTGCGAGACAGACCCTGTTGGTTTTGCCATAAATGAGCATTTCTCTGTTTTCCCTGTCTTAGTCTTTTTAATTTGCTTGAGTGTTCACGGCTTTTTAACTCTTTATTTTGAGATAACTGCAGGGATTTTGTTGTGTACTTTACCCTAGTTTAGTGAACAAGATTGAATTATGGGATTTTTTTATTTATTGATGTTCATGCATGTCTGATACTAAATCAAGCATATTAAACTGCATGGAGGACATATTGTTGATACATATCATCCTGCTTTTCTCTTATAGGATTTTTCATGTTTTTGACCATATATGCATTATATGTTAACTGTTTTATATATATATAACTCTGGAACACTGTAACTGGAGGGCACTGCTCCATTAAATTCACTGTTATCATAGCTGGCCTAATATCCAAGGAAGCACATTGCAAGCAGAGCAGTGTGAATATGCTCCCTCTCCCCCCTGCCCCATCCTCGTTTCCCTGTGTAAATCTTTAATTCCCTTTTCCCTGACATCATGCATTCTCTAGTATTTATTTTCCACATCCCATAAGAATTGTCACAGTTGTCTGTCTGTCCTGTTCTTCTCTACCCCTTTGCGAACTTAAATAGATAGCTGTAAGGATTCCTACAAGGTGCTGGTAATGATTCTTACCAGGGACATCCTGACTTTGGTCCTCCTAAGAGGAAAAAAAGATGGCAAGCACTGGGAGAATATCTCCAAAGGACTACTCTCAAAGATTATTCCTCTGCTTCTTGGCAAAGGAAGTTCTGATAACACAGTAGGCAGATATCATTGCTATTGCTTCACCCCACCACCCAGCGCCAGAGAGCCCATCTACAAAACGTTGAGTTTTAAAAGCAGAAAGGTTTTTCACTTGTGCGTTCAGAAAGCAAAAGGTACTAATACAGCTCTATTAGGGCTCCTAAAGCTTTTTTGGAAGGCCCCATATTCAAGAACTATTTTAACGAATCCAGATCTACTTGTGAATTTCCAGAAAGCGTGCCCTGTGTGTAGGAAAAGACTAATAGAAAAATTGCAGCTTTGGAGCAAGTATGGTGTGGATTTATTTTCAAATTATTTCTTTAGTTGCTAGGTTGAATCTTACCTTATTTATACACCTACAATTTCTTATCTCACTGTGGGATTTTTATTGATGCTAATAGTTACAAATGCAGAAACTCTGTGCATGGAAATAATCTTTAATTCAGGAATTACACATGAAACCGTATCTGTTTACTAAGATTATTAATAAATATAGATATACAGTAATATCTTCATTTTACTTGTGTAAAAGTTTAATTTCAATATGCATGCCTAAAAGAAATTTCTAGCATTTATAAGTATTGAAAATATGTCAAAATATATTTTTATTACAACAAAAAAGAAAAGTCAAACTCCGTTTATTTAAAAAGATTTATATATTTGGTACTTTAGTGAATTGTTATTAAGTAACACTTTAGTAAATTGTTATTAAGTGTATTATTAAGTGTTATTAAGTGTGGTGTAAAGCAAAAACAAAAACAAAAAACAAAACGTTCATAAGTTGAGTTGTATTATCTTGGAAGATACCAATATATTTATCTTGTTTTACAGGTATTTGACAGAATCCTATGGTACTGGCCAAGATATTGATGACAGAATTGTAGAAGGTACTGAATTTTCTTTCATTGAATTAAAGGTTAAGATTTTTTATTTTTTTATTTTTTTAATATGAAATGGTATCAGATCTCCTAGGGCATAATTTACTGGTTGTTTACCTTGTTTATATATTCTGAAAACACATTTTTTATTTGTGACCCATTTTATGTTTATGTAGTATAATGTCATACAGCCCTTGATCTAGAGCCTTTTATTTCAACCCTAAACCATGACAGTATGTTTGAGTTGAAGTTTACACGTGTACCCAAGATTGGATTTTAAGCTGTATGAAATCTGCAAGGAGAAGATGTTTTCATTACTGTCTGTTAATACCAGGACAGAGTAGTTCCTCCTCCTCACCATAAAGTTCTCAAAGTCACCTAAAGCAGGGAATTTCTTCTGTATTATTCTTCTGGGTCATTTTGATGTCACATCTTTTTCTTTTGTCAGAAAGCAGTAGACTCACAGACAAGCTCAGAAGAGACTATGTTGATCATCTAGTTGAACCTCTTTAATGTTTCATGCCCTTCCTAATTGGACAGAAAAGAACTTTTTGAGAAAATATAAATACCTCAAAAAACAAACAACCCTCGGCCAATTTAATAAAGCCTCATATGTCAGTTTCTGTCTTGTGTATTATATAGTTGATTTATTTTGGAATTACATTACTCTCTGTCTTTTTCTTAAACAAGAAGTGTCACTTTTTCTTTTGTTTTATATTTTTCTGTTTTCGAATTTTGAGCCACTGGATTATTGAAGAGAAGTACTGCAGGCTTCAGTTTCTTGTTGCTGTAGGTTTGCTTAAACCGTAGTGAAATCCACTGTGCGTTAAAGGAGCTCAGAAAATGGACAAGACTTGGATAATGTCTGGTTCAGTATGCCATAAAATCAATTAGTAGTTGTAGGTATTCTTAGAAGAGTTTGAGGGTTTTTTCACCTAAAACAGCATAAGCATGCTTATGTAACATTTTACTAGACAAACCTTTAACCTATCTGAAAGTCCTCTTGCAATTTGTTTTTATACATAACCTTTTCTTTGAAACTGTTAATATTACATATACCTGAGTAGTTGTCAAAGATCTCTGAAGAAGACAGTTTTAAAAGTCAGATTTGCATTTTCATAAGCCTTAAATACTAAGAAAAAAAAATAGCAAAAAATAAAAAAAAGGTACCGCTGATGTTGTCCTAGTAAATGATGCATTATCACCCATACTTAATCCAACTGTTGCAGTTACTGTTTCATTATTTAAATTCTATAGGAACAGATTTGTAGAGGGTTGTTGGAGGAGTTTTAAACCTGCTCACTTAGTTTCCATTGTATATTTTTTTAGCTAGAGGCCTAAATCTTGCAGATACTTGGTTTTACTGTTAGGATGATTCAGTAAATTGGTCTTCTTTGATCTTCAGGGCTAGTAAAATGCAGTCTTTCAGCAGCCTTGTGTTTCGTAACTACTAAGCATTTTCAAACTGCTTGAACTGTGCATGATGTGTGTATATATATATGCATTAGATTGCTGCCATTCTTTATGCACGGCCTTTAAGGCACTAGAAAACAGCAGCCACTAAAAAGTAAAATCACTCAATCACTTAATTGACCTAACTTGAAAGGGCATTTTAAAGTTGTTTTTGAAATAACACAGTAGCCTAATATGCTTTTTTATTCCCTAATCAATCTAACATGTTGCATGCCTGACATTTAAGTGGCATTTTTGTCTGCGAGATGAGTGGGTAATTTAAATTTTATGAATAATGACTCACTGGAGGTGTCAAGTTGAGTATTTTCTGATATAGTTTATATATCAATTATTTACCTACTTTCTGTAGAACATCACAGAATATTTTTTAGTGTTTGAATTTCTAATGGTATTGATTCAAATACTTTTCAGTGTTATGTGATATTTAAACACTTCATTGTAAGTTCCACCACAGTATAACAAATACAATTTGCAAAATTGATTTTTGCAGGAACTTACTATTTTTCCTTTAATTTTCAAACCTTATTCCCAATGAATTCACTGAATAATTTGTCCGTATCTGTTCTCTCTTTAGTTTTAGTAGTTTATTGATCAAATTTTAACTCTTAAAAAATGTCAATTTTAATTTTTAAACAGCAAATCCCCTGTTAGAAGCCTTTGGAAATGCAAAGACTGTTCGCAACAACAACAGCAGTCGTTTTGGAAAATTTGTTGAAATTCACTTCAATGAAAAGGTACTGGAATTTTGTTACAGATAACCAGTGATGATTTTCTTCCATAAAATGGAAATGTTAGACTGGCAGTAGGCTGAATAGACTTACTAATCTTGCAGTGAAAAGCTACGGTCTTACTTTACAGATTTGATTTGTATGCTGTCATTCTGAAAGAAAAAACAAAGCCACGCAGTAACGTGTCACTGCTGGAAAAAAGTAAATCAAGTCAGTAGGCAAACTGCTTCCATCCACAAAAGAATAAAAGGTGTTTCTAAAGAATAACGTACTTGCCCTTAAGTATTTTTGTATTCCTTTAGTGCACAAATAAGCATGACTAATATTAGATGTAAACAGATACAAATGTATTTTAATGCTATAATTCTTTAAATGAATTATTGGTATTTTTATGTATTTGTATGAAATGTTGGGACTTCACATTAGTATTATGCATGTAACAGAAGTCATGGAATTGGTTTTGGTCAGAAGCACCATTCACTGTGTAGCCTATGAAAAATTTTCTTAGTTGGGTGTAGTTTTGTTTGCACATTATACGTATACACACATTCCACAATTAATGACGGCTCTCAGCATGCCCAAGTAGAAGACTTCTGTTGACAACCACTGTATAGATTAGGTACATGCCTCCTCATCTTTCCAATTGAGGACGTAAAGAAACAAATTCTTGCATTCTTTCCTGCAAAGCTGAAGCTTGTCATCTGGTCTTGAGCTTATAGTCTTTTCCTAAGCTTTCATCACATGGTTTTGTAACTTTGTTTAATAGTTTAGATAATAACTAACTAAATTCCTTTAAGGGTAGAGGGAATTTATTTGTTAGTCCAGTTCATGTCAATAAACTTACGGAAAGGACCCAGATTTCTGCTTTGGTAGATTAATTGCTTCTTCTAGTACTAATTCGTTGACTTCAGATTGATTACTTCAGCTGAAGCAAATAGAGTATCTTCAAAAAGTGCTTAATAGCCTGTTTCAGCTTTCCAGCACAAGACCAGCTTGTTTACTTGAGCATCTTTTCTTTCACAAGACTTAATACTTCAATTTGTGTGACCTTCTTAGGTCTGGTTTCTGAAAGCAGTTATAAGTACAGACTGGAGCCTCCTGAATGAGTGAATGGCTGGATATCCATAGTCAAATTTGTCAGTCAGTAAGACCTTCTTAGTTGCTGTAATGGCCATAAGCTCAGGAATTTCCTTGCTATTAAGATTTGTCTAGGCACATGGAATTTTATCACAGGCCAGATAAAAAGTGCTTTTTGAAATCTGTGTCAGACTTCCACCTCAGAAAAGAAGTGCAAGTGTTTGAAATGAAAGTTTGCTCATAATTAGTATGTCTGAGATGTCCAAATACGTATTCTCTAATTTTAAACCTTCTTTTTCCTTTTCAAAAGTCTCAGTGAAATACAATTAGAGAAGGTTGTAATAGCCCAATAATGACACTTACTACCATCCAGAAAGTGTAAGGGGTGGCTGTAGCAATGCTTTTTGCAGGAACTACTAGAACACTACCAAGTATTTCTGCTTGCTGGGGTACAGCAGACCCTTCTTTTAAGAGGAATGTATGTGTATGCAGTACATGAGCCAGGGGGAGATGTTATTGTAAAGGCAGTGGTTTCTTTTCTAAGCTTAATATGCACTGGCTATACGTATATTTTAATCTGCTCTGGAGCAGTGCCTGTTGAGTGACCCATGATCAGACAAATGTAAAATGAAAACTTCTGAATTTCAAATACTCTAAAACATATTCAGATAATCAGAAAAAAATATTTCTTTTTTGTAGAATTCCGTGGTTGGTGGATTTGTGTCACATTACCTTCTGGAGAAATCTAGGATCTGTGTGCAAGGCAAAGAAGAGAGGAATTACCATATCTTTTACAGGCTTTGTGCTGGTGCTCCAGAAGATATTAGGGAAAAACTGTACCTAAGCTCTCCTGACAACTTTAGAGTGAGTATCAGAGTTAGTGTTTGTATAGCTTCTCATATTACTGTAGGTCATAGATCTTATACAGATCTTATTAAAATCTCTATTTATTATCTTTGTCAGAATCCTTCCTGTTACAGAAATCAGCATACTTTTTTGTTAAATCTATTTGATACTGAAAAAAAACCTGCCTGCAGTTTTTCCTTGTTGGAAGATTTCCTGTACTTTTTCTCTGTGTTTTAAAACTGAGGAATCTTTGCTTTTCCAAAAAATGTCCTGGTGCATACCCAGCTGACAGTAATGTTGTTATGGGCTCTTCTAGATGTAAAGTGTCATTTTCTTGATTGTGATCTAACTGTTCTGTGGGTAACCTATCTTTTAAGTCCTGAAAACTGCATTTATTTCTTTCCATGCCAACCATGCATTTATGGGAAGTTGTATAACTTGTTTCACTAAGCCTAGTCACATTTAGTGAGGTGAAGACTCTTGCCTTCAATCACTCATACCTGCTATTTAATTATATATAAATATATCATTAGGTTTTTAGTTCTATTTTGGATTTCCTTTAGACAATCACACTTGAACTACAAATATCTACAAATATCACCATGTGTTTTGTTGACTTCCATTGAAAAAATAATACTGGCAAGTCAAATCCTATAAGAAACTACTGGCCAGTTGTTTGCTTGTGTTCTGTCATTTGTCTCTATCTCTCACCGTTGCTTGGCTTGGAATCTCACAAAAGCAGAATTTTGTGTATTTCTAAAATACGTGGACCAAATCCCTTCTGCAGATTCAGAAGGGTTTTCTAACACAACCCTGGAAAGCCTGTGGAATTACAAGGGCATAAATTAATTGACTCATCTTTTTAGACTTCCTTGATCTTAAACGACATGAGGAGCACTGCTGACAAAGAATTAGATTACTGTGTTGATTTTCCTTGTTGGTATATTTGTTGGGGCAGTGAAGCTGGTAAGGGGTCTGGAGATCAAGTCTTAAAAGGAGTGGCTGAGGGAACTGGGATTGTTTAGTCAGGAGAAGAGTAGGCTGAGGGTGGAGACTTTATCGGTCTCTACAACTACATGAAAGGAGGTCATAGTGAGGTGGGTGTCGGTCGCTTCTCCCAGATAACTAATGATAGGATGAGAGGAAATGGGCTTAAGTTGTGCCAGGGGACATTTAGATTGGCTACTAGGAAAAAATTCTATACTGAAAGAGTGGTGAGGCTTGGAACAGACCACACAGGGAGATGGTGGAGACACCATCCCTGTAGGGGTTCAATGTGTAGACATGGCACTTCAGAACATGGTTTTGGTGGTCATGGTAGTGTTGTGTACATGGTTGGACTTGATGATTCTATGATTTTCCTTGGATTGTGCATATCTGTTACTTTCCCCAAGATCTTTTGTATTGGGTTTCATCAGAATTCAGCAAAGGGCTAGAAGCCTTAGAGATCCAAAGGTCTTACTAGTTTTGTGCAAAGCAGTGGTTGTGTAGTTGCAACTGATCACTGAACAGGTTGCTGCTACCTCTTGTCTTGGCCAAGTCAGTCTCTGCTTACTGATGAACCAGGAAGAGGGCAAAGCTGCAGTTCTGTATTGTGCACATCTTACATTTTACTGCTGTATCTAGATGATCTTGCTCCCTAAAAACCATGGCAGTATTTTAGGACAACTTCCTCAAAGGCATTCTTAGGGGACTTTATAGACCATATATTTCTTTAAATATTTAGTTTGTATCTTCTTAATCTATCTGTCTTCAGCTGTGTGATGGAAACTTGACCTGATGCTGATTAAGGAGGAATTGCTTCTCTTTAGGAGGAAAGCTTTTCTTCTGAAACACCCAACAAACACAATACTTAAAAAAAAACCCAACACCCTTTACTTTAATATAACATGGAGATAGTTTTCAAAACTTTCTTCTTTACTGTGCAGTTATTCTATGCAATATATATTGTACGTTTGAAAGCTAAATACTTGAACAGACTTTTAAATACATATTTTTATTGTGCAGCCACTTTTCCATTAAAACCTACTTCTTGTAGTTAATAGATTCTGGAACAGAATATGCTGCATGCCCACTCTTGGGGATTTTTTCTTAAATCAAAAACTCTGCTCATGAGATCACACAAGGTTATTGATCTCAATGTCATAATTATAACCTCCTTCAAATCAGGTTGGTGCAGTACAGTACGGAACAGCCGGAGTGCCTTTACAGAAAGCACTCACTTGCCTGCTTCAGTTAGAGAGGTTAGAGTCACACCAGCATTATCACACTATGACACTTTTTTTTTTTCACTTGTGCTAAGTTTATTGCTTTACTAGAAGTTAATATTTGACTACTGACTTGCTTGCTGCATGTGAAAGGCTGGCTCTGCATGTTGAATTTAAAAATGTTTACACTTCTCAAATAGAATAAAAAAATATTATTCTTTTGAAGTTAAATTACATTATCTTTAATTAAAAAAGACACCTTAGGGTCACTTTAATCTTTCTACATTAACATCTTGGTAAATTAACATAAATATACTTAAATTTTATTAGTCATGTTGCACAAAATTTTCATGAAGTATCATTTTATAGTTATATAAGAAAAAACCCACACAACTGTAAAAGTAATTTTTTCTTCCTAAATTTGCATTACCTTTGTCAGGATTATTTTTTCCTTTGTTTTTCATTCTCATTTGCTGCTTCAGGCTTTATCATAAAATGGCTCTGAATAATCATGCTTGTGTCACGTTTTCATCACTTTTTTGTTGAGTGCATGTCTGTTTGGTTCAAATTTCATGGAAATACCATCTTTCAAGCTTCTAGTAGTAGATGGTGATATTAATGGGGTAGGGTCTATTTGGAGGTCTGTACCTAGTGGAGTCCCTCAGGNGCTACTCAAAAGAGCGCAGTGCACGTCCACAAAGCTGATTAAGGGAGTGGAGCATCTCGCTTACGATGAAAGGCTGAAGGAGCTGGGTCTCTTTACCTTGGAAAAGATGAGACTGAGGTGTGACCTCATTAATGTTTATAAATATTTAAAGGGTGAGTGTCAGGAGGAAGGAGCCAGGCTCTTCTCAGCAATGTCCAATGATAGGACAAGGGGCAAAGGGTGCAAACTGGAGCATAGGAGATTTCAAAGAAATTTAAGGAAAAACTTTTTCATGGTGAGGGTGACAGAGCAGTGGAACAGGCTGCCCAGAGGGGTTGCGGGGTCTCCTTTCTGGAAACATTCAAAACCCGCCTGGATGTGTTCCTGTGTGACCTGCTCTAGGGAGCCCTGTTCTGTCAGAGGGGTTGGACTAGATGATCTTTCGAGGTCACTTCCAGCCCTTAACATTTTGTGATTCCGTGATACTATACTAGGTGAGTTTTGATGATTGATCTGTGTTTTAATATTAATGCTAATTTTTTTGGACAAGAAAGATGTTCAGAAAAAATCATAGTATCAAATTGATTATTTGGAAAACCCCATCCCTAAAGTTGTGGTTTTGTGTCAGCCCTGTTGTGCCACTTGTCTTATGTCTTATCAAGTCAGAGTCCAAATTAGGGGCAGATTGGGTTCTAAGATTCAAGCATGTTTTGCTGAGCACCTTTTTTCTCTTGACTGCACTCACTTGAAAACAGGACCATCTCAAATCCAAGGTAATTCTATTTTTTAACAGAAGTAAAACAATATTTAAAGTCAAAGGATAACTTCCCCCCTAGTATGCTGGATTCCCCTTGACTTAAGTGATCCCTTGCAATCTCCCTCACATGTGGCCAACTTGGCATAGGTGTGCAATTGCTCTGGGCACATGAACCAAGACAAATGCACCTGCCTGACCTACTGGATTTCAGCAGTACTGATGGGGGGTTACTTCTCTGTTCATCCTTCCCCTGCAGTTACCCTCGGGACACATATATTTACTTGGCAAAGGACTATGAAAAACTGCAGGTTTCTTACACAACCCTCCTCTGAGCACACCCCCACAAAAGTGTGCAGTCCTGAGAGCTTGTGTTTTAGGTTGCCCTGCTGAAGTTTTCAGAAATTCAGCCATTAGGTAAATCTTATACGTCTAGGGGTGCCTTGGACTGCACCATGTGGTTTTGAAAATAATGCTGCACAATAAATATATACCTGGAGTAGAGTTGATTTAGATAGAACCTGCTGTTTTGTTTTGGGGTTTTTTAGACACTAATTTCCAAAAGAGACATTAGATTACCTTATGTTTGGGTCACTGATCTTACAATGGGGTGCTGTACTTCAGAGTTGTGGGATTTTTTTTGTTGTGGTTTTATTTATTTAAAGTACAATAATATTTAGATGTTATGTATGGTAAGCTCAAGCTGAGTATTTATGTGCTTTAAAAGTAGAATTTCTCCTAGATGTATTATGTAAATTTTCTGGAGTTTTTTGCTTTCAAATGAAAGTATATTGTGTTTAAATGTCTTCTCCATAGGTTATAACTGAATACCATGCTAGTTTACATTCTCTGCCTGACAGAGAATTTTCCACATTCTCTTCTTGAACAGTATCCCCCTTTTAAGTTCCCATCCCCAGTTTCTGGGATCATGTTACTAATATGGTAATACAGGAATGTGTTGTGTTTAAAATACACCGTGTTTTGCATTTTTATTGGCTGATAAGGAAACCTTTTCAATACTTTGTTAAACACCGAGGTAACCTTGAACAGTGTTTCTTCTCACCTAATTTCTTCCTGTTAGAAATGCTTTGAAATGTATTTTATTTTTTAGAATTTTGTATAGAAATTTTAATAAAAGTGTAGCATTCTCTGTGTTCACCTAGTTGAAAACATCTTTATTCATGGGCTAGAGTGAAGAACCAGTTCACTTCCTTTAAACAAAGGGCTCTGCTCAAGCATTTGGACAGAGTTCTTTCTTTCAGCTGAATAAATCAGAAAGAACAAGCTGGTGATCCAATTTTTCTGGAAGTGTCAGTCATTGTCTGAATGCATTGTCTATTCCCTTTACCGTACTAAATGAGGTGGATATCGGAAGCCAGATTCTGAATTAGACTTCTGCATGTACCACATTACAAGTTTTTAATAGTCTTAAAGCTTTTTAATACACTATGTCTCTCACTACCCATGCAAATATTTCACTGGAGGAAAGTTTATTAAACACAGTTCAGAAGATTTAATTTCTTGTTTCCTAAATTTGATTGTCTTTTCTGTAATCCCAGATTCCATTAATAGGTTTAGTAGAGTCAAACATTAAGAAAAAATCGTGGGTCTTAACAAAATTAATATTCACTGTGTCAAAAAGTACTTTAGTTGTCAAAATTGATTTGTTACTGTTGCAGTTCTGTAATTTTGTAGATGTAAATAAATACAGTTTCAAGGAATGAATTCTGAATACCTACGATGTTGTTGATATACTATTAAATCAAGCAACATAGAGCAACTCCTATGTAAAAGCACATTTTCCTTACATGTGTTTAAGTATCCATTTTCACTTTTTTTTTTTTTAAATTGTTATAGTATTTAAACCGAGGCTGTACCAGATACTTTGCTAACAAGGAAACAGACAAGCAGATTTTGCAAAATCGCAAGAGTCCAGAGGTATGTTTTGACCTTCAGTTAGTTTATATTGTTTACTAATGCGCATAGAGTTAAATTATGGTTACGCTTTCACAGGGTGGAATGAAATGTTCATTTTACACATCTTTATAGGTTTAAATGGGTACTTTCAAAGCTGTTATATTCAGAACTCTGGCTTTGGAGTTCAGACTTAAAAATATATAACAGGCATCTCAAAATCTCAAGTGGAACAGTACGTAAAATCGTTTCCTTTTCACTCTTGTAATAGTGTATCATTTAAATGATGCAGCTTGTCTTCTGTGGAAAGCAAAAATCTATTCAAGACTTTTAATAATTTTCTTTTAAATCTTACTACTGCTAGAACAAGGTCAGAAGCAGTATTTTTTTTTCAGAAACATTTTTACTGTATGAATTTTTGAAGTGATACTCCAAACTGTTTTATAAAACATTAGTGAACCCTCACTTCCAGCATGTACACTTCCTCCTCAGTATGCTGCATTTTCTTTGTTGGTTTTTGTTGTCCCCTGGCTATGATCTGTTACTTACAGAGCAGCATGGTATTTCCTGGAAGGAAACGTGAAACTTCAAAACATTTTTTTCTCTTTTTCCATCTCTTTTTCCATTTTTTAAAACTGGAGTGACCAGAATTTGTAGCATTTAAGCTTTTGATCTTGTTCACATGAAGACACTAAAGAATTTAATCAGAATTAATAGTATTAATGAATTGGAAGTTGATTAAACACTTCATTGAACTTCTGCTTTGCTTTCTAATACAGTTTTCATCTCTTCATATCGTCCAAATTTCTTATTTGTATAGCTGGAAGATATTTCAGATCTTAATCAAATCTGTACTTGTGATTGAGTAGCAGGGCAAGCTGCATATACATGTGGTAAAATACAGATAACAACTCCAGCACTTCTGTCCCCCAAGGACCATGTCACCTCTCTCACTTTTGAGAACTTGGGCTGGAGCTTGTCCGTAGCTCATGCCCAACTATGAGAGACAGTATATATACTTCCTCTGCTCAAGTCAACATTGTAAAGTCTACTGTATTTCTAGTGTTTGTATGTTGTAACAGTGAGCACATAAAGCCAATTTCTTTGAGCTAAATGTAAGGTATTTTCTGTGATCAGGGATGGTGGGCGGTGAGATACAGAAATGCTGAATAGGTATTACTGTGAGGCAGAGAGCGGGTAGATATTTAATCCTCATCAAGCATGTAGGCTGAGATGGTTGGGAAATTTTGCCTCAGTTTACCTAATTTGCCTTAAATGAAGATTCATAGAGAAGTTGCTCATTTATGTAGGCATAAAGTATCAACATTTACTTATTCTTGCTACTGGAAGATGAACCTGTGCAATCATCTGCTATTGATATGATTTACAGGAGGGCGTTCTGTCATAAAACTTGTCCTCTGAAGGACTTAATTTGAAATAAGTGTCTAAATTGAAACTTACTGAGAGAATAATTCTGACAATACGTACTAGACAATAAGTAGTGGAATATATAATGTCATAACATCTGTATGTTACAGCCATGTCAATTTAAAGGCTCAATAAAGGATCAAACTTCAATGATATTTAAACCTAGTCTAGACACTTAAACAGGATATACATTGCAATTGTTCAGTTTTTTAAATCAGAAATTTAATATTTGCTCTGTTTTATGAAAAATATTCAGATTGTTTATTTCAATGGAAGTAGCTGGAATAGTTAATTATTAATTAAATTATTTTTGTGTTTTCCTTATCAGGAAGATGAGGTGATCATTTTACATAATTAAAAAAGTAGTTTAATTTTATTAATGTGTTTAAATGTTGTGTGAAGTGAATCTTTCAGATGCATGTGGTGGTTTTTTCCCTATAAAAAAACATGTTAGTTTATTTGACATTAACAATGCTTCTATTTAAAGTTAATTATTCTTTCTGGTTAAAAAAAATTAACTGTAAAAATGTAGCTCGGTCTGTGCATGTTTGGTTAGTCTCTTCATTGCATGCCTACATGTTACTATCTAGTATTATTACTACCCATTAATAATTTTTTGATAATTTATATTGGGAAAATCATCAAAATATTAACTTGGTGGGTTTTGTTTTTTGTGGTGTTTTGGGTTTGGTGTTGTTTTTGGGTTGTTGTTTTTTTTTTTTAATATACCTGGTATTCTTCTAACACATAGAACATAGCCAACAACTTACCTGCTCCTTAATCACTAGCAAACCTTAACAAGTATATTTCTCTAAATAAGTCTATTTAGGGATCAGGATAACTCTTGCAGTTCCTATTTTGTCCTGTCCTCCTTTCCTCATGCCTGTGAGACTTTCAGCCCTCCTATTACAAAGACCTCAATCTTCTTGCCACTGCTAGGGGCTAGAAGCACTCCTCTTGATAGCTCCCTTAGCCAAAGTTCCTTTCACTGCTCGCTGTCCTATATTCCACTGTCCTTATCTGTCACATTCTCCAACTTCTGCTCTCTGAAGATAGTTTGAAGTTTGCTTTGAAGTTTGAAGATCATGCTTCAAAGTATCAACAAATTAAAATAAATTAGGCTTCTTGCAAAGCCTGTATTATATGAAGAGCTCTAATAATTTTCTAATTAGTGTGGCATGCTTTTTTATGCTTTTTGTTGTGTTTTATTCTTGACTGGAAATGATTACTTACATTTACTTTAAAATCATTTACTGAGTATTTTGTTTATCTTGTTATTATATAGTATCTCAAAGCAGGCTCCTTGAAGGATCCACTCTTAGATGATCATGGAGATTTCAACAGAATGTGCACAGCAATGAAAAAGATTGGACTGGATGATGCAGAAAAACTTGATCTTTTTAGAGTAGTGGCTGGTGTCCTTCACCTTGGGAATATCGATTTTGAGGAAGCTGGGAGCACTTCAGGTTAGATGAAACAAATTGTTTTCTGTAAAAATACTGAAAATGTCTCTTGATTACAGATAATTCCTTTCCATGTAAAAACCTGCTGTAGAAAGCTGCCTTCTGTTCAAGGGTAATTTTAAAGTTTACCTCTTTATTTTAAAGCTGTACTTGTTTGCAAGTCCAACTTCTTGCTAACGTACTGAAATTCAGAATTTGAATGAATTAAATGAGCCTCATAGGCTTATATAAGCCTCATCGAATCATAGAATGGTAGGGGTTGTAAGGGACCTTTGAAGGTAATTGAGTCCAACACCCCTGCCAGAGCAGGAACACCCAGGGCAGGCCACACAGGAACAGGTTCAGGTGGGTCTTGAAAGTCTCTAGAGGAGACGACTCTGCAACCTCTCTGGGCAGCCTGTTCCAGGGCTCTGTTACCCTCACAGTGAAGAAGTTTTTCCTTGTGTTGAGGTGGAACTTCCTTTGTTTCAGCTTGTGACCATTACCTCTCATCTTATCCCAGGGCACCAATGAAAAGAGACTGGTCCTTTCTACTTGACAGCCACCCTTCAGATATTTGTTAACATTAATAAGATCCCTTCTCAGTCTTCTCTTTTCCAGGCTAAACAGCCCCAGGGCTCTCAGCCTTTCCTCGTAAGAGGGATGTTTCAATCCCTTATTCATCTACAGGTCCCTTAATCATTATAGGTTCACTAGCTCCCAGCCCCAAGCACAGAATCACCACAGAAGATTCTGTTTGAAAGAGATTGTGAGATGTCTCTAGTCCAATGTGTCCCGGTGAAAGCAGGGGCAACACTGAATTCAGACCAGGTAGCTTAGGCTTGTCACAGAGAAGGTGCTTTTTTTCCACTTCTTTTATTTTTTTCATAGGTCAAATCAGAACCTTTTCAGTGTCAATTCATGATGTTGACATCTTCATGAAGGTGACTGAAAGGAAATGATTAATGTGAATGAGTTTGGGAAGATGGGGCATAGGGCAGGGTAGTGGCTTTACAGGGCTCAGCAGTATGCTGGCCAAGAGCTGCCCTGTTTGAACCTTCTGTGTGTTCGGACTTTGGAGTTGACTGGGTGAGACAGAGTGAAGGAGGTTCATGGTGAGGCAGTTTCAGGAGGCTAAAAGCAAGGAGGGGGGGAACCACGGACAGTGAGGAAAGTCAGGGTTTAAGGAAGGAAGGGAGGACAGTAGAAACCTTTACTTTCTCTGAATGTTGAAATTCAAACCCATTTTTTCTGGACTATATTACTGAACTTGAAAATGTTCATTACAAATACAGGCTTTGTTCTGCTCTCACCGTGTATGTGTACACACAGGGTGTGCATTTGAACTGCTGCAGGCAGTACATCTCTTACAAGAGACCCTCTAAAGTTCTGTTGCTGCTTCAAAAGCCTGGGAAACACCAAACAAAAGATGTTTACTTCAGGTCAGATGGTGTCTCAGACCTTCAAAAACCAAGTCACACAAGCCTTCATCTTGCTAGATCTCCTTCCTCGTATTTTTTTCTTTCACTTAATGTTGTTGTAGAGTTAAGGATTTCAGGCAATGTCGAACTATCTCTTTTGGTCTCTTATCTGTTGAAATAAATTTCACTGAGAGTAACAGGAAATAAATGTTGTATAATCCAGGAGTAGGTAATTGTTAAATTTTGCTGAAGTATTTGAGTGCTTCGCTTAAGAGATTTGACAACCTATAGACATGCTCTGAGGGCACGGTGCAGAGCAGAAGGAAGCACACTTCTCATCTGTTTACCTGGGAAAATATAAGTGCTGGGAGTCTGCAGTGCTAGGCGCTTCTGTTGCATAGAAAGGACACCTGAAGAGTTAGGGGTACATCTAAATCCCGAAGTTCAAATCACTGCAGTTGTTTCTAGGCATTAGCCCTTCTATACTTTGGGATAGTCCTTTTGCTTACAAGCAGGTAAGCTTTTGAACAGCCCATGTTTAGAATAATGCTCTAGAAAAAAGTTTTTGGGTGGTTTTGTTTGGCAGAGGGGGAGGGTCTTGTTGTTGAGGAACTGACTCCTCATATTTGATAAATGAAATAATTCCCAGAAGCAAACTTCAATTCCGTTGGAGTTGATGTTACTCCTGGTCACCACAAGCAAGACCATGGCCAGCCTAGATAATTTTTCCTCCAGCGTTCCATAAAAATCTGGCCAACCTGGCAGCTGTTGCAGTGACGTCAGAAAACAGGCTTTAAAATCCGNTGTGAACCGAGTTGCAGTTTGCCAGTGCGGCTGTTTAAAAGGCTTGCGAAGTGGTTTACAGAACGCAAGCACCAAGACACGGTACTGCAAAAACACAGGGATGCAGGAGACTTGCAGGCGTACTTTGTTACTCCCTTTAAAACAGAACCAACATGCCAGTGTTAATTTCCACCAGGTGTGAATTTTGAGATGACTAATTTTTAACAGGGCTTGGATTTAGTTACTTTTTTTTTTTCCCAAACCAGTTATTCCAATGCAGCACAACTCTAGATGCTCAGACTTGCTTGTTTTATTGTTGTTAGATTACTGAAGGTTTTTTTTTTGGTTTTATTTGGAAAATGAACAGTTGTACAATGTCTGTCTAAAATAGCCTTTTCAGGAAAAGTCCAGCTTTGAATAAGTCACGTCTTATAAAATCTCTCACATTTCAATGAGTATGCTGTTTGGCCAAAGTACAGCAGTCAGCCTGTTAAATCCACAGCCGACACAGAAAATGAGATATTCGAATCAATTTACCAGACACACTGTATCAAGGCATGTTAATTCTCTGCCTATTGTATTCCAGAAGATTCCTGTATGCATCTTTCTTGTTGTGGAGGCTGCACAACGCTCCCATGACTGCTGCCCTGTGATACTAGTTCAGGAATGCTCTATTAGAGGGTAATATACCCACTGTTCTGAGTGTCTGGGTGATCTGTGTCCCTGTTTGCCACATCTCATTCTTCTGAAATCAAGTTTTAGTTTTAAAAATGCCACTGGAAATAATAATCAGGAAATGTGGTGTTTCTGGCTGTTGCTGCTGAACAAACGCTTAATCTTGATTGTGAAGTTACTTGTTTCATAGAAACATAAAAAGTAGTGGAATGGGATAAATTTAAGAGAAAGGTTTGTTTGTTTTTTTTTCCTGTAGATATTAAAAACACATCACTATTGAAGTAAATAGCCTTAAAAAAGGGTGATTATCCCTTTCATTTTGTCAAGAAACTGTTATCAACCTAACTTCTTAGGCACAGAAGTACAACAGTGATTTCCTTCTATACGCACATGGAGAAGGAATAATTGCAAACAACATTTGAACAGGGTACTGACAATAACTCTTGAATACCACAGAAGTTATGACTCTTGTGAAACTGAATTTTATCAAAATGATTTCACTACAGTTGACATTTGTTTACAAAAAAACTGTAGCATCCACCACAAATTTTCTCTTTTTGAGATTGATCCTTCTAGCTCATGAGGCTGTCAGGGATGATAGCTAAGCTCTGTGCAACTGAATTGTCTGCCTTAACACTTGCTTTTCTATGTTTCTTATTTTCTGGAGCGAAAGAAAATGTGGCATCAAAAGCTGAATTTGGGCTGAACAGTTTTGAGCACATTGCACATTAAAAGTAATTCTCAATATATAGCTGAATGCCTCATTCACTTCACTCACTGGAAGAATGCACAAGTGCTTCTTATTGACCTATGGAAACAATCAGATTATTTAGTGAATCAGGAATACAACTTTATGCACATGACAGTTGGAGTTTAATATATGAAAGCCATAATTAACCATCTGTAAGAATATGGTTTATATAAGTTCCTTGTATATTTTATATCTTTAGGGTTTTTTTTACTATTATTTATGTTTTATAGTATGAAGTGTTTGGTAACATGTCATAAACTTGTGGACAAAGTAACAGCTGATTGCTTTAACCTTAGTATGTCACTGTGGCCAGGTGGCAGATGTTAATTAATGCTTGCTTAAGTTATGTCAGACTTATGAGGTGAAAAGTTGATCTTTGAGCACTTGAGAGCATTGGCTTTTTTAGTCCTTGAGGGATGTAATAGGTTTGAGTAATGAAGGTTTCCAGTAATCAAGAGCTCATTCTGTGCAAGTGAAATAATCTTTATCTCTACCTAATTCTAACCAGTAATTGCAAATTAAAAGGGAATAGCTCTAGAGGAAATACTGTTCTCAGTGCCCACTTCTTGATCTTCAGGGTAAAACTGATCTTCCTGGCCAAAATTTGACTGGAACAAACCATCAGTGATAGTTTGAATATCATGTTTTTTTTTAGGGGAACAAAGAAGCTTTTATGAATTATATTCAGGAGTCTTCAGTTTGGCATCAATATGAGTTCAGTATTATCACACCATTTTTTGAAAATAGTCTTACTTTCACATTGCTTTTAAGTGAAAGTGTTGACTAGAAGCAGAAGGTGTTTGAACAGATCACATCCATGTTGTGATTCAGATGGCAGCCAACAGGAAGTGTTCTCAGTGACTCAGCCTCCTCTGAGAACAGATTCGTTTTGCTGCTGTACACATAATGTAGATAAAGCATCTCTGTAGTTTCCTTTTGAGAAAGTTTGGTGGGACTTATCAAGCACTAAAGCAAATATACTGCTCCCTTGTCACCACATCTCAAGTCACCCTGCCAAGGAAGGTTTCTTAAGAACAAATACAATTTTTGTTACCTCTTCAAATTCAACTCTGGATTAAGACTGAAGATTTTGTGTTCAGCATATTCATCCTGATGCACCTGGGGCGTTGTTAGCAGTGTACCATTTGAAAAGTATGCAAACACAAGGAGCTATGTTTTTATGGCAGCAGATCTTATTTTTTCCCAATGTTTTGTTTTGGGAATGGCAAAATAAACAAATTGGAGAACTCCTCCTACCATCTCAGAGGATTAATGCATTAAGCCTCTTTATCTAGCCGTTTCTCAACTTGTGCAGCTACAAGCAAACATACGCTAGTGTCTTCTGATTGTGTGGCTTACTGCATTTGCAAGGAAAGTGGATTGGACTGGTTTAGATATTAATTAAATAGCCACCATGTTCTTCTATGTTAGCATAGTTTAGAAACTATTTGATTGCTATATTAGAATTTTGACAAGTACATTGTTTTATTTATTCCAGCAACCCAAAGAGCTGGTCATTTCTCGTGCTCTTTCTTAGGGACCTTTTGTGTGCAAGTGGATCATGTGAGGCCTAATAGGTCACAGTGAATAAATAGCTCAGCTGAAATCACTGTGCTCAGAGCATAACAAAGGCTTTGTTCGGCTGTGCACAATGGAGCCAACGAGGAACAGTAGGAGGGTGATGCTAAATGCTATCTCTGAATTTTATGAAATACTACTGTGCAGTGGACTTCCAGGGAGCCTCGACAGCTGCACTATGTTTATCTCTCCTTGTTAGTCTCCCCAAAACAGCATAATGGTCACCTTGTTGGCTGATGGTTTTGCCATCCATGCAAGAATGATATGTTAGATTTTGAAATGTGATACGCCTCTTAGACTGTCAATGCACAGTACTACTCATACTATGCCCTTACTTAGTTTCTTCCTTTCCAAGAGCATTCTGTCATCACAAAGTATTTTACAGTGTGAAAAAGTTTACTTACATCATTCCAGGTCCTTCAGCTTCTTTTGGAGTACATTTTCTACCAAAATGCATTTTTCCTCAGTGGTGGTACTGAAGCCTCTGTTGGAAAAACATTGTGGGGGTTTTTAAGTAATATTTGTTTAAATTTTTTGGAACTTCAACTTCTCTTAAATTACTGATGTGAATTATATTTTTTAATTACATGGGCCAATCACTAAGTAAGCTTATTTCAGGCCATTTTATTTGTGTAGCAGTAACTGTGTTGGATGGCAGTAGCTGATGGGTGTGGCTTCACCTGCTCTCCCTTTGTTGTTGTCAGCCATGGACAAATTATACGTATTTTACCTGCAGTTTATTCATACTGAAAAATGTTTGGGGACTGCATGCAATTGTTCATAAGATAAATCCAGCCCATGAAAGCACATCCCTATAAACCTCAGACTCTGTGGATCACTGGAAACCTTGCTGAAGAAATCAGTATGAAGAGCAAACAAGAGGTTTTGATGCAGTCTTACCGAATAGCTTTGAAAGTGGAAAAATTTCTTCCCTGTTCATCATAAGTAATTGATGAATGGAGGAGAAGGGGAGAAGGTGAAAGGGAGGAAGAAAAACATATCTTTTCCTGTTCAGACAAGAAACAGGAGGAGGGAAGACATTCATTTGTCAGTGTTGCAAACCAGGGGAAAAGGAGGAGCTGAGCAAGTTCACGAGAAGCAAGTTACTCATTCTGAATGTCAGTTCTCTAATAGGGCTTTTCTCTACTGGCTCAGTGCAATTTCAGCATTAATTTGTGGTTCTGTACTTTCAGCTGTGCCAAATGCATTGCAGGGTTATATTTTCTTTCCAGGGATTTCTGCTGCATACTATGAAATTTAAAATAACAATAGGGTTTTGTGCAGCCTCTGGAATTCTACTTAATACTGGCAGAATTTGTTATTTTTTAAGAATGGGGCCATTTTATAAATACATACTCTAGAAGTATAACTGTTTGCCATGCTGTTAAAAAAATAAATTGAAAGCATAAATGATTTTAGTGTATTGTATTATGTAATAGGCCTGCAGCTGACGTGGGAATTAGTATTCTGATCTCTTAAACGTATCAGAATGGAATGTAAAGGTACCTTCCATCTATTTATAAGATAAGACTTCTGTCAGTACTCGTTACCCTAAGATAAGTCAGGAGATACTTAGTGGAAGACAAGATTGTGTGTTAAAGCTAATTACTATCTAATGTAATGTAGCTGCAGGTGTCCTTAGTAAGCAGAGTCTCTGGTTCCCTGGCTTACCAGTCACAATAGAAAGTGATCTCTGTCAGTCTCACGATTTGCATCAGAAGTATCGTCCTTGAAAAACCACAGAAATAATAAATTTGAGTTAGTGTAGTTCTTGTGAATCTTGGGAAGTGAAAGAAATGATGCAATATGGGTAAGCTGTGTAGTGTTAAGTTTTCCTTTTCTGACCTGCCCTGTACTCCTGTGTACAGAAAATTACCTGGAGGGGGCGATAGGGCAGTTCTGCAGCAGGGACACCTTGAACCTTGTATGTAGGGCTGTCTTAAACAGTTCAGCTAAGAGGTGTTTTTTAAACATAGCTTTGCTGCATGCTTCAGAAGTTCCATAATTGGTTATCCACCACCTTACCTGGACAGCCTGTCCTTTGCTTATTACTAATTGTTAGTGTAGTGCTGGTGGTCCAAGAATATGTATGAGAGGCAAGACAAATGAAGTTATATAGAGAGTTATATGGGGAGAACATATGTTAAGATACATGTTATTAAGCCACCTGATTGAGACATTTAGAAAAAGCATAAGAGCTTTTGGCATACAGACATCATCCTGTACTCTTCATGACAAAGAGGCTTGGTGTGATAAAAATATTGACATTATTTCTCCCCATCCCCCCCTTGCGAATGTTATCACTCTGGTTAGCAAAGGCTATCTCCCAAAAATTTGTTTTCCTTTAACATTGGATGTAGATGCATGTCATGATACAGTGTTGTGTGAAGCCTTTGCGTACCTGCAGTTCTCAACTGTTGGCCATCTTTCCATGTATGAAATTTTGATACTGTCTCAGGGTTTTTTTGTGGCCTAATTTACAGTAATTGGAAAGGCTCTTTCTAGGTTTAGGGTCTAATCTCAGTATTTCAGAGTAAAGAATTCTGAAAAATAAGATGTGCATTTTTGGTTTTTAGGGTACCCTTGAAAGTGGAACAAGCTAACAATGCTCGTGATGCCTTGGCTAAAACAGTGTATAGTCATCTGTTTGACCACGTAGTGAACAGAGTAAACCAGTGTTTTCCATTTGAGACTTCTTCTTTCTTCATTGGAGTTCTAGATATAGCTGGTTTTGGTAAGTATACCTTAAAAAAATAATTAATTTTCTAGTTGTCTACCATTGCCACCAAAGATTCAATGATAAGTTCAGTAACGGAGAGTGAGAGGGTATTCCTTTTGGTGGTGGTAGATGGGATGGATTACAAGGGGGTAAAATGATACCAAGAGAGCAGATAAGGCATGGTGTTCCTGAAATACAAGGATCTTCTCCTGATTACCTAATATAACTAACAAGAGTTAGTATGAAACTAAGCATCTTTGTAATGGTCTCAGATTCCTGTGTTTGCACAGACACAGCTTTTGAAGGACAAAGAATTTGGAATGGAATCTTACAGCAGCCACCAAGTAAAATTACAAAAGATATTGCATGTGCATGTAGTTTACCCATTCAGTCCCAAGCAGATTGCTACGTACTGCAGGCAAATGAAGGCTGTGAATTAAGATACCGTTTCCTGGAGGACGGATAGTTCTATTATGGAGCTGGTCTTTGGGCTCCTGGTTGCTCCCAGGAAGTGATGAACGTTGATGATTTCTGAAAAGCTTTTGTCCTGCTTGGCTGACTGAGATTCAGAACAGGTTATGTTTTCTGATGTGCTTTAGCCCTGTTAAGGTGGTACAAGAACTGTGAAAAAGGGAGCCTTTGGTCTTCAGGACTTTAGAGCTGTGATATCATGTGCCAGCCTGTTATAACATAGATGAATGGGGATGTATTGGTACAGTTTCACTGTATGGTAGCATCTTGTTTTGGTTTGCTGCCAGGTATAACTGTCTTAGAAATCTGGCCTGTTGAGGTATCTATATATCTTACATGCTTTTATTTTACTGAAAGAAACAGATATTGGTCTGAACAAATCTTTTAACTATCAGCACTGCAAAGCTTCTTGTATTTTCTATGTAATATAACTTCATGGAACGCTGGTTTATCATAGAAGTTGACCTTCTGTTTTTCAGAATACTTTGAACACAACAGTTTTGAACAATTCTGTATTAACTACTGTAATGAAAAGCTGCAGCAGTTTTTTAATGAAAGGATTCTGAAAGAGGTATGTTATATTTAATGTTATATTTGAGAATTATTTTTTTAAGCAGTGAACAGATACTTAAGTAGAACTGCTTTCCATAAGATTGCATTACATCTTAGATGTTTAGATTAAAAAAAATGCAATTGACAAACTATTTTCCTACCGTGTGTCATCTGGTTGTGCCAGAAAAGAATATGGCTTTTTGAAAATCAGCAATCTTTTTTTTTTTTTTTTCTTCTTTTTTTTTTACATTCATTAAAATGAGGCATCCAGATACTGGGCAATATTTCATACCTAATGGGACTATCTAATTGCATGGGCTTAGCACTTATGAAGTTGAAATATATTAATCTGAGGAAGGAAATTCTAAAATGTTTGTTGATTCATGCTGTGTTTAAAAGTATCTTAATCTTTATTTAGAAAAAGATTTTTGGTGGGTAAAAAACCAATACGGCAAGTTTCAAATTTTTTTTTTACTTTTTTATTTTTTAAATATTTTTTCTTTTTAATAGGAACAAGAACTTTACCAAAAAGAAGGCCTGGGGGTTAATGAAGTGCGCTATGTAGATAATCAGGACTGTATAGGTAAGTAAGTGAATTGTCAAGTTGTTTGGAGAAATAATAATTTCAAGCAGAAGAGGCAAAATTTGCATAACACTAATAATTTTATGCTTTTAACAACCATTACAACTGTGTGAATTCTTCCAGTTTTGTGTAACATTCCAATTCTGCTTGGTGATAGAGCCATGTTGTTCTACAGTGTGTGATGACTGCAGATGGGGCTTGGAAATTCTTGTGCTTTTTCCTAGAAATCTAATTAGAACTGCTAAATATGTTAAAGTAAAAAAGGGTGTAGGGGTGTCTGGGAAAAATATTCTGTGAATTAAAAAAAAAAACACATCATCCCCAAACCAAAATGAATTATATGCAACTGCTGCTTTTGGGTTCCCTCAAACTAATGCACCAGAGGCTTAAGATGTTTGGTTTTACTCTGCATTCTGCTTGTTTTCTCTAAATCAGTGTATTAAAAGTTTTTGCTTTTGCATTTACAGTAATTTGCCTCTGGTAACTAGTCAGTCCTGGCTGAGCAGCAAATTCAGAGGGACAGAATTGAGCATCTGTTGTAAAATACTTGGTTCTTCTTCAGCTCTGCTGAAGTTTTTATTTTTTCAAATAGAATTGTACAGTCACTAACTGACTTAACTACAGTATTGTCAAGCAAACCTCTGGCTGTCTTGCAAAAGAGCCACGGGAAGGTACTTGGAAGAGGGAGCAAAAGCACAGCAACGGGAAATGAGTGACTTCAATCAATATAAATCTTATCTTTGCTAGTGGTTTAATAATGTGTAATAAGCCAGAGCCATAACCATAAACCATAACATTGTTATGGTTTAGATACTGTCAGGTTTCTATAAAAAGGGTCACTTCCTTCCCAGTGCATGGTTTGGGTTTTTGGTTTTTGAAACATATCTCAGGATCAGGAGGAGTTCCCTGGTGCCTGTTGGAAGAAAAGGTCTCTGTCTGCCCATAGTGGGAAAATGGGTCAGCTTGTGGAGATTGTTGCCAAGTTGTTGCCTTTTCCTGCCATAGAAAAGGTCTGGGCAGCTTACCTGAGAATACTAGTAGCAGTCCCTCAGTCATGACCCCTTTTATTATTCCAGTCACGATGTGACACCCCACCACAGATTTGATATATTTCTTGGTTGAACGAATTACTCTTACATAAATTAATAAATTATAGCTCAGTTAAATCACATGTCTGCCTTTGTTCTGTTATTGCACAGTCAAGAGGAAAGGATTTTCTACTGCCTTTTGAAATGAATGAGAAAATGTTGATTTCTGTCAAAATATGATTTTAAGGTGGACGACTAGGCTGGTGACAGCAGTGAACATGTAAAATCTTAATTGTCACAAGAGAGAAGGATATTATGTCAACAAGGACAATATTTTAACACTATGGAAAAATCTTAGAAACAGTCCTTAGGATGTTAGAATGTTTTAATGGAAAGTTGGTAATCTCTGTAGTTAAAATAGCCTAGTCAAATTTTACAAGCATAAATTCTTTACATAGGAGCTGTATTTGCTTTATTGATAGCCTTTTATTTTTTGCAATGTATGGTATGAGTTCATAGACATTTCTGCAGTACAAGCATTATTCATTTCTTTTGACAGGAAAAAATAAAAAAAGTAGATAGTAAAAATTCCTGTGTATAATAATTTAATTTTTCTTCCTGGATCCTATTGTGAATGGGAGTATGTGCCTTTTCTTGCTTTTAGCTTTGACGTGTGGTGAAATGTGGATGAAAAACTTGAAAAAAATCCACAACAATATAAGCAATTAATCCATAAAGACCTGTGGTCATACCACCGAAACATTTAGGCACCTTTTGGGAATTAGATAATTAAGTTCAACTTGAGACCTTGAGTGAAAATAAAACAATGTGTATGTGATCTTCTTGCCCTGTGTTCCATGTGGTAGTGTTAGATTTTAGTATGTATAGGTTATCAATTAAATCAAAAATTCAGGTATGTGGAATTAATTTGCGGTGAGTTTTTGTATTTCCTGTTAACTGCTTTCTCTAGATACCTTTTCACAGAACTTGTAATGTTTATTTCTGATATGAGTTTATATATTCATTTTTTTGGATGTATATTTTATTAATAGATTTGATTGAAGCAAAGTTAATAGGTGTACTGGATATTTTGGACGAAGAAAATCGTCTTCCCCAGCCAAGCGACCAGCATTTTACTTCGGTTGTGCACCAGAAACACAAGGACCATTTCAGGCTCTCAGTAGGTTTCTTTTTGCTGTCTTGTCTTGTTTTAATAAAACAGTTCTTGGAACAGTTGATAGGAGCACTTCAATTTAATGAAAACAGTTCCAAAGAAATCTCATACCACACCAGTCTGGACAAGTTTCGTTATTAGGCTTGTTGAAGAGTTCACGGAAGGCTTAAGTCTTCTAGCAATTCTAATATCCTGCTGAAACTAAAGCCATATTCGTCACTCACAGTTGATGTCTGTAAGCATGCAACGCAGGAAAAGGAAATAAACACATTTAAACTTTGATTATTTATTATCAGATGAGCTATTTTGTAATTCCTTTCAAAAATTGTTTGCTTTGAAGAATATTTGAAGTGGAGGGTCTCACTATCACTTTAGAGGTAAAAATAGGAAACACAAAGAAAACCTTTTCATTGCTAATTTTTTAACATACAGCACTTTGTGGAAGATTAATGCAAGTCACTGCAATTTATGTACATGACTTCTCTTGAAATGCGACCAAAAAAAAAAGTCAGTTTCTTGCTGAAAAAAAGCAAGAAAAGAGAGCCAAATAAAACTCATCCATTTACCTTTCATTACATTTCCACTTATTCATGCTTAACTGAATTTCTCTGCAATGAAACATTTTTATCAGTATGTGTACGATCAGTTAGGTAGATACCTTTTAAATTACACTGTCTGAAAACATATACTAAGCTTCTGTCTAATCCTATTCATATGATGAGGGAATGGTATAGAAATTGTTGATTAAAAGCAAAAAGTCCCTGGTGTTAGCAATGCTGGTGACTTTATTTTGAATGTGAGGTTATCTAAGGGTGTGAATGAGAATGAAGACATGGTTTTGGAGTATCTTGGTTTAAATGGGAATGGTATAGTGGTTATCACAGTTATACTTAAAATGTAATTTTTAAAACTCAGTACTCCTGGCAGAATCATGGTGATACTTTAAGAATACTTTTTGTCTCACTCTCTAGCATAATTTTTCTTTGTAATTCAACTTTTTAATTCCAGATTCCTAGGAAGTCTAAATTGGCTGTTCACAGAAATATCAGAGATGATGAAGGCTTTATTATCCGACATTTTGCAGGAGCAGTATGCTATGAGACGGTAATTTAACTTATGCAAAAATATTTTGTTAATGCTCTGTAGTACTTTCATATATAGATCGGTTAAATACTAGCATTTCCTTTCATCAGAAGACAAATTAAAAATTTGAGATGTCTTCGTTTTGAAACTAATTTTGTGAATGTGTGACAGAATTGACAATTTCTTTTAACTTCTCAGATTCTTTTAACTTCTCAGATTCTGGGCTGTTTTGGTGACATTTATTTGTGTAAGAGTTTGTAATAAATCTGTAGGTAATGGTGTCAAAATTAAATATCCTGATTCATGACCTGCAAATTTTATATCAACAGATGTTTGCATCTTGGGGAGAGGAGTACACTGTGATATAAAAGTATTGTTAGAATTAAGAATAGCCTTTTGGAAGCATACTTATCCTTGTATACAATCACCGTTTATGTTATATTAAATATCACATTTTATACTTCTTGGTTTCAATTTCTGCTGGCAATAGAATCATTCATGTAAGAGTACAAAATACCTGAAATTATTATCCTCAGAATATATTCCAATATACTTGTACTTTTTGGACTATTCATCTTACAAAACCATTGAAGCATCTGAGGCCAGTATCTAAAACCTAATTTTTAGAAAAAGTATGAATTTGGGATAAACAGAAGCCCCATAGTGCTTTGTTGTTCTGGTCTGCAGCTCTGGTGTATAAGAGGGATGCTGTTTCCGAAGATATTTTTTTTTGTCATTTGAAAATGTTTACTTTAAGGACTTGTTCTTACTTCAAGTATTCCGAGAATGGTGATGATTGTTGTGCTTTTTTGAATTAGGCACATTCTGTAAGTCACTTTACAAATAAGAAAATTGAAGTCTGTGTTACCTGCCTGAGTTTTCTGAGGTTACTCAGTGAGTCATTATCAAAATAATAAATAAAATAGAACGACATTTGTTCCAAGTGCTCTATGCTTAACTGTGTACCTCACCATGATATGTTAATAATACCTCAGAGTGTTTTCAGGAGCACAGGAGCCAGAAAGTAGCAGATAAGCTCTGCTGCCAGAGCTAATTAGATATGAGGTAGCTTTGGTCCAGAAGCTATGCCAATATGCTTGACTTAATTTATTCCCTCCCTCAGAGGGACTTGCTTAGCCTTAAAACTTTTTGGACTATAGCTGTTTTGTACCTCATCTGTTATTTGTTTGTCTTTCTCACTGCACTTGTGATGGTTCTCACAATCTGATTTGTGGTAAGGGTGCTTATCTGGCTGCATCCATATTCTGGTCTTGTGTTGTCATAGTCCAAGGAAATTTTGGAGGAACTTTGGAATTTAAATAGTCATAGTACTACCATTTCTCATTTTGTTTTCCTAATTGTCTAGATGCACCAATTAAAGTGTGAATGTTAGTTCCCATTCCACAATAGATCTGAAGTATATTGCAAGCAGTGAAGTATTTAGCTTCTCAGAGCTCCCAAGTGATGATGTGCTGAGCACTGGAACTGGAAACAAGGAGGATAATTTCTGACAAAACCACTTTTGATCTCTTAAAAGGCACTAAACCTTACCTTGGGTTTCATGATACCAGCATCAACAAGATAATATCTTTTTTCTTTGTCATCAGTGTTTTATGTGTCCAGTTGAAAAGGTGTCTGAAATAACGTATGAATATTTACCCCACATATTCTTGCTGATTATTGAATTAAGTTTATAACTGTTTTCTTCAATTTTCTTTAAGACTTAATTAATTGGAACAGTGAAACAAATGTGCTGTTGTTTCTTTGGTTGTCTTTTTCAGATGCAGTTTGTGGAAAAAAACAATGATGCTTTGCACATGTCCCTTGAATCCCTTATATGTGAGTCCAAGGATAAGTTTGTTCGACAGCTGTTTGAATCTAACACTAACAACAACAAGGATCCCAAACAAAAAGCTGGGAAACTTAGTTTCATCAGTGTGGGAAACAAATTCAAGGTAACATAATCTAGAAAAGAGCCTGATCTTCTTTTAATATACGCCACTATTATGTTACCTGAAATAAGTATAACCTAAGGTTGGGAGATCTAGTGGTAACTTGAGATTCAGACAAAGAAAAAATTGTAAAATAGGCATTTTTTTCTTTTAAAGTATAAGAAAAGAGTATACCCAAGATATGTGCTATGTGCTTCTGTCAAAAAGGTTTTTCATGAGAGTTCTTACAGAGATTATACAGTAATTTTGTCAGATTTTTTGCAAATCCCCATAGAAGTCTTTATTGAAAATGTTTTAAGTCTTGAGATCTAAATTTGGATTCTGTGGACTTAAAGGGGCTCTAAATGTGACAAGAGGTCCTCTTCATCCTTTCTTAATTATGCATTCTAGAAGATGTATCAATTGGCTGCAATTTGCCATTCTCTGAATTCAAAGCCTAATCTAACCACTGTTTTTCCTCTTCTAAAATATAAAGAGAGCCATAGCTTTCACAGAAAGATGTTCATTGTGCTGAATGTTTCCTTTCTCAATACATGAATCTGATGCTTCTCCTCATTTTCTCCTTTCTTCTGCTTGATGTAAAGCTGACCTTCAAACCTTGTCTTCTCCAAATATTTTCTGCATCCTTTTCTCATTCAGCAATTTAACTTTAGCTGGACTATTCCAGCTCAGGATGGCTAGAAAGAGAACTATAGGGGAATTAAGAGATGAAAAGCAGGCACAACCATGGGCTTCAGGTAAATTTTTCAATCTCATGGATTTATTATTGGTAGAGCTGCTGCAATTTCAGCAAGAGCTCTTCTCAACGCATCTGGGCCAGATCCAATGAAGGATTTGTGTGCCTTCAAGTCCAGTGCTGCAACATTTTTGGTATGCTACCTTATCTAGGGCACCTAAAACCCCACTTTGTGTTCCTAGCTAGACTCCTTACGCAGTCCCTGGGGAAAACAGGTATCATACACAGTCAAAGAACCTTCCTGTAGAATGGGACACTGCCAGTTGCAGAAGAGCATTTTTGCAGTTCTCCATGTCAAGGTTAAGTGCTGAATCAGAGCTACAAGATAAATTCCTTACTGCATGATTGTATCTTCTGGATGGTGTTTAGAGCTGTGCTTTAAAAATGCAGGGGCTGAAGAACAGGAAGGATATGGTAACAGCATTTGCTTTTTTGTTACAACAGTATTCTGCTTCAGGTCTGTACTGTATTCAGTGTTTTACGTCTACTGTATTCCCTGTAGTGACAAGTTATTGGTCAGTCTGACAAAGGGGATTCTCTTATCTCCGTTTGGAGATTGGTTGCTATGTAGCCAGAAATAAAACTGTGCTAGGGCTGAGAAGAGTAACAGACAGAGCCTGACCTGTAAGGTAGTGGTTTTGGTATTTAACTGGGAATTGGGCAGCCTTCTCTCTGGAGTTTTGTTCTGGTGATTATTTCTTTCTCCTCCTTATTTTATAGTGGTTGTAGAATTGAACTGTAGCAATTGATTCAATATAAAATGCATGATCGGGGGCAGACTGAAAAATGGACTTCCATACAGATAAGCCATCTCCTGAGCCAACCCTGCAACCATGAGTCTGTCATAGATGAAGCTAGGATTTATATGAAACCAACTGTGGGATCTTTGAGATAGTTTCCACTTCCTTTCATCTGGGTTTTCAGTTCCTCTTGGATTTGTCACCCCACATCCAGTAAATGTGGACATGTGAACAATACCATTGTTCAAGGAGGGCTGAAGTAAAAAGGGAGACATTTTTTAAGTTAAGCAGCAATTTTGTGGGGAACTTTTTGGATTGCCTTTTGAACTTCTATGTTCACCTCTGCACCCAAACATGAAAAAAAGTCCTTTTTGGATCTGGCCCATCAATCTATAATTCTTTCAGTGTTTTCAAGTTTCATGGCATTTTGAATGTATGTGTTACTTCAAGTAATTCATTTGGTGTTACCTTCCCAGACACAACATGTGCTGCTGATGAACACTAATAGCCTTGAAAATTTCATATCAGATGACATCAAAATAAGTTCTATTTTAGTAGCAATTCTGTCTCTAAGAAGAATAATTATTGGTGTGTCAATATGTCAGTGATTCTCAAATTCTTCAAATTACATCAATTATTAGATGATGTTGCATCATTAGTTCTGTTTATGAACTCCTTCATACATCCTTTCCTTATAACTAATTAAAATTAATTTTCATAAATCATTTGAGGAAATAATGATTAATTAGCTCATCAGATCTACTTGAGAATCTTTGGGATCATTTTGCCTTACTATGGTAACAATGGGTTAAATCAAAGAGCGGTAGTTTTAGCAATATGTTTTATGCTTATGATCATTTAATTAGTGACATTTACTTGAGAGTGGCCCTGGCTTATTTCTTGTCAAATCACAGAGTATAAGGAAGGGGTATTCTTCCTCTAGAAGAAATGTGTTTTGTTGATGGAAATTAGGCTGTCCTTTCCAAAATGAAGCATTTCTTACTTAAGAAAACATAAAGACTGTGTTCAAGTAGAAATACAAAAAGTATACGTAAGTGAGAACTGAGCAGAAGGTTATTAGTGTTTGTCATTCCTCTTGTGGCACTTCTCTTTCTAACCATATCCATGATAAGTTTAAAAAAACCCAAGCCAATTTTATCCACTGGGAGGATGACTTGCAGCTGTAGGTGATGTGTGTTGCCCATACAAATCTGGTTTCTTGGCTTCAAGGTAATTGAAAGATCTGGTTAAGGAAAAAAAGTCAGATCCTTTCAATTTTGGTTCCAGTACAGAAAATGAAGAATATGTGAGGACATGAAGAATTTTGTCTTACTTTAGTCTATATACTTAAAACTTACTACTAATGTAGAAAGGCTGGCACAGCAGTAATCTGTGTGGTAAACCAGACACATCTGTGAAGTAAACATATAGATGTTTTCCTGATGTGGTTCTGGAATATTTTAAGTCCCTACCAATTATATACAGGAGCAACTGTAACTTATTTTCCCTGATAGCCTTAAGTCTCTGGTGAGCCTGTAGACTTGCCCCCATAGGAGGCAAATAATCATAGGACCGTAGTCATTTCTCCAAGTATGTTTAAATCCAACCTCAGTAAATGTGATTTTAAAATGATAGTCTATTGTCATCAGCAGAGAATTAAAAATTTGGAAGTTTGGAATTATTTTTTTTTTCTTCCCAAATGAGCTTGCACTTTTTTGTTGATAACTATGTTGTAGTAAGTAACTAGTCCACACAGTATTGTTGTACATTTTAACACGAGCAGTTTCCTCAGAACCATTCATGCACACTTGCATGAGTTTGTTAAAATCTCTGAATGTTTGATTTACTAACAACAAACTTGCATGCCATAATGCTGTACCACTAGTCTGTCTGTATATTTCTTTAGTTCTCAAGGTAAGACCCTTGAAATATCTGGTTTCTTTTACAGACACAACTCAATTTGCTTCTTGAGAAGCTTCACAGTACTGTAAGTATATATACAGTTCCAGGGTCATAATTTTCTGACATAACTGATTGTCTCAACAATATGACTTACAATAAATGTTATAAGTAATTGCTTTAGAGTTTGCGGTTAGATGGTGCTTTTGAAAGGTCTTGTGGTGCAGGTGGTGATTATTGAGTTTCTTTAAAAAAAACCCACCACTTGTAAAAAAGTAGCTGTAGAATGAAAGTTACACAGTTTGAGTAGACAACAAGAAATCTTTCTGGGCTTATTTTGTGTGTGTGTGTGTGTGTGTGTGATTTTCACTTTCTTCTATTCATTGCTTATCATTGATGACAAGTTAGAATAAGATTTACAGATGTTATTTAGAAGTAAGGCAGATGATAATTTATTATTAACTACTGGTTTTGGATCCCATAAAGCTGTTAAATATTTCATTCACTTTTGTGATAGGCTGTGAATGCACAGATGGTCAAAGAACCTGATTCCCCAAATGGTTTTTTCTTAATTTAGCAGATGAAATTTGATAGTTTGT
>VWZY01002452.1:12775-22824 GCA_013399075.1 Chloroceryle aenea
TGGTTTTGGTTTGGGGATTTCTTGTTTGTTTGTTTGGGTTTGTTTTGGTTTTGGTTGGTTGGTTGGTTGTTTTTTTAATCAAAACCAACCACACAAAAAGGAGTCAACCCCCACGCCCCTTTAAAAAAAAAAATCCACAAAATAATCCTGTAATTTTGTCTTGCAGGGGTCCTTAAATCTGCTGGAATTTCCTGTTAAGCCCTGAATAAATAATCAGGCAATCATCAGCAAAGCTGCAACAGATCCAGCTGTTTTTTCCTCCACTTTGGTAAAGAAGTCTACCTGAAAGTGTGACAGCTAATGCAAGCAATTGGAATAAAACCTAAAGCACATCTTTCTTAGCAATTATACTACAGCAACTGACACAGCTTATGAACATGGGACACAGCCCACACTTGGTTGCCAGAAACAAATCATGATTTCCTGAAAGAAATACAGTCCTGAATCCCTGCTGTTATTAAGATGGATTAGAGGTTTCTCTGAAAGTGTTGTTTGGGGACAATAGTCTTCTTCTACTCTATTGGGTAAGAACTCTCACAGATATATATTTCATTTCTGAAATGCACTTTTTTTCCTGAATATGCACACTGATTTCTGAAGATCTGTCAAAGACAGTAATGATACACGAGCAGCTATGAATGCCTGTCAGAGGGTCATGTGGTGACCACATGAATAGGCATTGCCTATATAGTTCTCCATGGAACTATTCACTAGGATGGTGTAAACAAGGATTTACAAATCTACCAACATTGTAGCAGAGCTGTTGGCAGTTTCAAGGAAGACAAAGGACATGATTGTCTCCAATGAGATTTCTTTATTGCTGAGTAGTACTCATCTAAGGGACTGGATTAGTCTGGGAACAATATTTACAAGTGAAACAGACTGTCTCCTGAGGGAAGGAGAAGATTCATACTGTCAAGATATGATAGGGATTAAAGATTTGCAGTGGAACTAATCTTTCTAAGTGTAGCCATCTATATATCAGACAGCTAGTCTAATACGCTATTTAAGCTCCTTCTGCACACACTTCCAAGAGCAAGATTCTTCTTCAAAGCATAGGTTCTGATAACATGTATTGTAAAATGGGAAGAATCTGTTTCTAGAGAAACTCTCTTTCTTCTTTAACAATAGAGGAAGACTAAAAAAATAGCTTTCACGACATTCTGAGATGCAATCATTGATATAATTTTTTGAAAAAATATACATAGAAACCTTGAATCAGTTTGAGGCTGAACAATACTAAGGATTAGGAAATATAGTATTTCACCACATCAGTGTCAGAAAAATCTTTTCAGCTCTATCCAAGAACTGAACAGAAATAAATATATTGTAAATTCTTGATGTTAGATTCATTCCAGTTCATATCTGCTGTTCAGCTGCTTGAAAACCTCTCAAGCTGTCCTACAGTACATAATTCAATAGCAATCCATCTTCTGACCACCCATGGATTAAATTATAGTTGAAGGGGAAAACTTCAGCAGATACACTTGTTATCTCATCATATTTTCAGTCTATTTGCCCAGCTAAAACCCTGACAGTAGTAAAACATTTATTTTTATTTTATAAGTCACTGCAGCTATCCTCTTGGAAGACAAGCACAGAAATGTCTTCTTGCATCCCTGCATACTGATAAAACGGGAAAAGGTGTGAAATGTTTTTATCCTATATATACTCAAATATGGATTGTTTCACACAATGCCTTTTTAATGGTTAACAGAATGTGTTGTATAATCTCAAGAACTTGCCACATTATTTATTTTGGATGGGAGGTTCACTTACATTGTGTTAAAATCATGCTAGTTTATTCAAGGTCATGCATTGTTTAGCTACTTTCACTTCCAATTTAATTAACTTGAACAAAAAGAAACACACCCAAACTTATGAACAATTTTCAAGTAAACATTAAGAAAACTTTTATACTGAAAAAAGGATTTGAAGGGGGAAAAAAAAAAAGTCCTCCAAAACTAGAGAACTAGAGGAGGAGGAAACAAGCAATAAACAAAAATGTCCATACATATCAAATCATGATCTAGCTGGTATTAATGGATATCTTCCTAATAATAACAATGCTAATACTTCCATACTATATATAGACATAGAAAGTTAACAAAATGTAGACCTCACTTCCCCTACCTTTAACCATTTAGATGTTATTCTCAGAATAAGATGGCAGGTAGGCTCTCTCCAGAGTTGGAGAAAAGGTGTACAGGAGAGCTACTATAGCTGTCCTGTGCAAAAATATCAGGTATATCTAGGGGGTACTTAATTTCATTGACTGTAAAATGAGCCCTGACAAATGGCTTAGATTAGACAAACACATTTTAAATGCAGAAGATGTATCTTGCCACAAAATACAGTGGCACGACTTACTAAGGAATCCTCTCCAGTATTCAATTTCAGGGTCAGCGATGTTTAGAAACGTAGCATAAATGAAGATGAAACCCCTGCATCTGAGCTGCATTGTATTTGCACTACATTTCATTCAAAGCTGAATCTAATTTATTTGTGCCCATCTTTTAGATTTACATCTTTTTTCCAGCCTTCAAAGGATGATATTTTTATTTCACTTGGTTGCATATACAAATTCTGGGTTTTCTCAATAACATAGTTTATTACGTCTGATAAAAATTAACCTAGATGAGACTTTATAACAATCAAATAATGAAAATTTTAGAGTTAATTGATTCTTAAAACATAAAGAATTACCTAACTGTTCAATAGAACAAGGGCTTTTAAAGTTAAACTGCCCTTTTGTGAAAATAAGATAAAAAATGTTATCTGACTCAGTTAAAACCAAAGCCAGGGAAATTTCATTAAACTATTTTTATCACTTTTGGGAGATATCATACAAATTTAATTGAGGAAAATAGTTTTTATATTCCAAGCAGTACGAAAAACTTTGGTTATATGAGGAATATGAGATGAAAATACAATTACTCAGTGGTCTGTCTGAGAAAACAAATTCCACCAAACTTTGAGGCACCCTCTGCACTGACCTCTACATATTCTTTTAAATACACCTATCTTTTATGTAAAGCTCCTTAGCAATTTTTTATTTAAACAAAAAAAGACTAAACCTTGACCCTCCATTTGTCTAAGATAACTAAAATCCTTGTGTTAGCCCTGGGATAAAGAAATGTTGTTTCAGAGATATTGTACAATGCATTGTCAGGAAAAGGTGTGGATAGCTTGCATACGACATTTCCTGAAAACTATGTTTAAAAGGAATTTGCTTTGTTATAAAGTTTTAAAATCCATTCCACTTATTGAACACTTATTGTTCTTTTGGGAATATACATATCCCAATGTCTTTGCTTCCTGTGGCAAAATAGAGTATATGTTTTTCAAATATTTCTATTTCTAGGCAGAACTTAAGCTGGCATGAAAATCTGTGTTTCCTTTTATAGGTGCAAAATATCATCTATTAATTATTATAGCATTTGCTTTCATACTGACCTCTGTAACAAGAAACAGAGTACAAGTGACCCCATAAAGCTGGTGATAAAAAAAAATAAAAAACGTCTTACTTTCTTGCTATTTGATTGGCTTTTCTGGAGTTCTAGATAGTCTGTGTCACAATAAAACTTCCACAGTCCTGCTGCAGAGAAACATGAGAGGAAATCTGCGTGCTTATGTGCAGGTTGCTGGAGAAAGAGGCTGTTGAGTTGGACGTGAAAATTAACTTTATAGAACTATTTTATTGGCTTATTTTTTTAAGAAGATAGTACTGTTTAGAAATACAACTCTTCACACTACATATACCACATATACCACATATTACACTTATACCTCTAATTACAGATTTGGTACTTCAATAGTAAAAGTACTACAAATCCGAACTGTGTAACTATGAAAAAAACCTGAAGCACATATTGTAATCATACTGTTGAAGTTATCCTATTATTTTAATTCTGTATTCTTCTGTGCATTTTTTCATGCATAGTATTTCAAACCCTATTTGATGGTGAAAAAAAATTGAGAAAAAAATCATGTATCATATTAATTAATGACTGTTAGTTCAAAATAACATCTTTAAAATCTTATTAGATGGAACTGAGCCATCCAAGTATCTGATTCTTCTTCAATATTACACGTATGAAGAACATGCCAGTATGTCTTCAAAAATTCGCAATATATTCTTGTGTTCCACAACAGTGGGTAGAAAGCCACACTTTTTTTCATTAGCCCATCAAACTTCTTGGCAATTTTGAACAGATAGCTGTGCTCAGTCAGTTCCCAGATGTTACCACAGAAATTGAGTAAATTTACCAGAAGTTTCATCCTTTTAACTGCATTTTTTGTGAAGGGAACAAAATTCTTTCAATATCAAAAGTTGAAAGTTGACTTAAGATCTGAAAGGTTTATTGGTTTTTAATTAAATTTATAAATAAAATGTGGTGAATTATTTGTAATCTACAAAATAATTCTCTCCAAATAACAAAACTGATGAAAAATGGCATTTTTCTGTGATTTTGTCTTGTAAATCTCTTCCCCCATTGTGACAATCACAATTTCCCCTTCCTTCCTTTCACCCACATCTCCTAACACCTTTCCCCACACATGAGAAAACAGCACTGTTGCTACACTGAACTTTTAAGCATAATAATTAGCTATAATATATAATGCTCAGTCAAGGTTCTAACATTATCCACAGGGGTATTGATGTTAAAAATGAGGTTCTAATTTACTCCTACTCATCTGCCTAATGCCACCACTTCTCTGGACTTGTGAGACCATACACAGTCAGATGAAACCGACTGTTAGGTTCAAAGATTACTCAGAAAAATGGCACATATGCAATCAAACAGAATAATTGCACAATCTTCAACTTTAAAATGGTGATTAAAATCATAAAAAAAAGCTTAAAAAAGAGTATGTTTATCATCTTCTGAAAATACCTTTTTCTTGACCAAATGGGGTCACCAGTTACTCAAAATTATTCTATTGTATTTTGGCAGGCTCCTTATAAGGACAAAGAAATGAGAAAAAAACCAAAAGACTAGCCACTGTGACTGTGAATTCTATGTTTACCATGTATTCCAGTCTAGCAATATAGACCAAATAAACATGTAGAAGTTGGAAGTAAAATCTCTCTGGTGGATTTTCAATGCCTTCTCCACATCATGACACCCTTTATTTTAATTAATTACTCTTCTTGTGTGTGTGTGTGTGTGTGTCACAGGAGCTGACTGCAAAATAACATTTGACGAATGCCCAGATATTCCAGGCACTGAACACTGATACTATCGGCCATCACAAAGATATGTGAAACCAGTATTTTTTGTAGTCTATCTTAAAGGAAGAGGAATTTTTTCTCTCTTCGTAATTATGGTGAAAAAGTCTTCCTTTGTCATCAACATATGCAAAAACAATTGTTAACTACTATAGATACACATCAAGCGCTTTTTAAAATCTGATTCATCTCTCTGAAAATGCCCACTGGCCTTCTTTGAGTAAATCACACCAGAGCGATTTCTCTCTTTTCACAATTCTTTGAGCAAAGAAATTATTCAAATAATTGTGGGCCAGAGTGTAATAGAAAGATTTTCTCCCTACCAGTGGATATATAATGTATGCTTGGCAGTTACACCAGTTGTGTAGGTATAAAATTAGAAGCAGAAAAACAATCTCTGTACACTTAGCTACCTTCCATTAGTGCGTATGTCTCTTTCACAACACGTGTTGATAGTCTGTCCCTAATGAAGCCACAGAAAGATTTCGCATGGATTTTTCTAAACTAAGGATTTTGTTCCCAGGAAGGATTAAACTCCTTAATTATATGCCTACAGTGTAGATTTCTACATCTCAGGTATCCACCAGAGTGTCTTCTAGACAATAAAGAGAAAAAGGGTGCTTCAGGTTATGAGTTATCTAATCTTTTTTAGACTTCCTATATTATGACATCTTTCCCACACTGGGAAAGCTTGTTTCTCCTCATTGAGTGTAAGAAAAGCCTAAAATGACTAGTTCAAGTAAAGATATCTCCATTTACTCAGATACATTTTATTCACAGGATTTAGTTAAGCTGCAGGCAAAGACAGACAATACTAATAAGTTCTTTGTGAACTACAGGTAGCATCTATCAGGTTAAGTGTATATTTCTTTGTAGCTGTATTTCCTTCTTCAGGTAAAATGGTCACAGTTTCCTCTTGGAACATCATTTTAACTAAACAAACTTTGTCATTCAAACAAAACAAAAGAAAAGAACAAATAATAGAATTCTATTTCACAGGGACTAAGAAAAACCCTTTCTCTTTGATGTTAAGGCTATGTAAATGCTCATAATCAATTTTTTAGGAATTGATTTTGCAACTCCATGATGGGAGAAAATGTCAGAACTATTCACTGTCAGTTACGTGCATGTCTGATAATCTATTTCCTCATCTGCTTTAATAGGATTCCCTTACAAGTGGAACTCTGATAAATATTAACACAACTTAAGTGAATGTTTACAGTTGTGTCCTGCTATTTTTTAATACTGGGCAGTGGATAGAAAACAGTTTGTTAACTAGGTTGATTTTATAATAAAAAAAAAGTACTACTGATGTTACTCTTTATAGCTTAACTCTTTACCACTTGCTGTGTAATATTATACTGCTTTGTCCTTTTCTTCACAATATTTCTTATATTTTGATAATATTCCAAAAGTTATCCTTTAAGACCTTCTCTCTTGAAATCCCCAAAATGTAATGTTCATTCATTATATCTGTAAATTCTGATTTTGCATCATAACTCCTAAAAGCAATCAGACTAGTCATAAGTGAACTCAATTGTTAGTAGAACAAAACATGTTGAGCTACCTTATAAACTGGTTTAAATATTTTCATGTAAAAAGCTGCATTTAAACAAGAACCTACCATGCCTTGTTATACTTTTAAGTGCATACTTGCTCTCACAAACCATCTGATGCTTGAGTTCTGAAGTCCATGAAAAAAAATTGAAAGATAGACCTAAATCAAGTTTAGCCACTACCTGCTTAGACAAAAGTTATTGGCAATGTTTAGAGCAATGATTTTAATAAATGGATATAAGAGGATATCAGGCTAATTCTGTTCCTTTTTTTGATTGTCCAACTTCTCCTTCAACACTAATGGCTTGAGTTGAAGCCCTCTCTGAAAATTCTCATATCTGTTAGAAAGGCAACAATTAATGGGTTGGATAGATCTAAGATAAAATAATTTTTTTTTTTTTTTCTATGAAAGTGGTGAGTTTGTATTTTGTTTAACATTATATAATGTATTTCATATTTTATCTGACCTAAAGAGAATATTAAACAAGAACTCCGTGCTCTACAGTAGGTCAGAGTAAACAACCATAATAGTTCTCTTAGCCTTAGAGTCTGTTAACCCTGAAATAAATAACATTCCCGCCATGCCAGTGGAAATACAATTCCTCCACTGTGGCAGGTTTTATTATATATTTTGCAGGCCTAGAAATTCGGAGAAAGTCCAGAAAACATGTCTTGAAATGCATGCAGTAACTTCTTTTGTAATGTAAAATGACAGCATCTGCAGACAAGATACTCTGCAAAATATTAAATCAAACTGATTGAATAGTTTAGATTATTTTTAAATGGTACTATACAATGGATTTTGAAAGCCTAAAGAGAGTATAAAGTTGAGCATTTATCTGAATCTAAAAGCTTTTTTTTTCCCCATCAAAAGTCTCTGAAGTCCAAACTGTGATTAAAAATGTAAGCAATTAATCCAATATAGTGTATCAAGAAGGGTAAAATCAAATTATAAGCCAGTTTTATTATATATTGTTATCATTACAGTCCTTGTATTATTATATATCCTGCAACATTATACAACTTACTCTAGCTTTAATTCTAGTAAATGTATGAATTTACTATAAAATTGATTAACAAAACAATCCTTTACCAATTAGCCAATTAAGCTCTGTATGCAGACAAATTTTTGCAAAGTCAGTAACTAAAAGAAATAATCCCCAAGTTCAGAATGTTCTTGATAATCGTTCATAACTTTATCAGATCAGAAAAAAAACCCAAACACATACTGATACCATGCGCAAAATTTCAAATAATAAACTGGGTTTCATTAACTGGAAAACTCAGTCTTTTTAGAAAATCTTACTATGTACCTGCACCACTACTATGTACCTAGCTTTATAAATTCCCTTGGCATTGCACATATGACTAATAACTGCAAAAATTTTGATCTCAGATTTTTTTTCTGTTTTAGTCTGAATAACTTCATTTTCATTTTCAACCCTGTGACTTTTCAAGGCTCTCTTCTCCACAGCTTTGGTATTTCCCATGTGAAAATCACAACGTTGATTCAGCATCATAATGGTACTATAAATCTTGTGTCCATAGCTGCAGCTAGGATGGCTGTGTTGTCTTCAATTAGCTATTGCTGCACAGCACAGAAGTGTGGTGAACACTGTGGTCTAAATTCCCCTCTTTCTGCACTCCTTTCTCGATCTTGTCACTTGGTGGGTCTCCATGCTGCTTTAAGAGGTACAGATCTACAAACTCAGCAACACAGGTAGTTTTAAATGTAACTACAAAACTAGCTATAATTCCAAATGTGTCTACACAAGTTAGGTGACTTACTAGACTAATCTGCTTAGCTGTATGCAAAAAGATGATTTTATCCTGTATACTTTTTTTTTCCAAATTCACACCCCCCCCCAACACTTATCATCCTCCACAAATCAAGTGAAACACTTCTGATGAACCACCCCATACCTTCATACCATGGTAGGCCTTGCTTTCATAATTGGTATCTATATACACCAATATCCATGTCATTCAAGAAATTATAAAGCTGAAAGATGAGATTAGTGGTTTTTAGCTCCCTGTCAAACCAATAATCCTGGAGGTCAGGAACAACACCTGATACAGTTGTGTTAACCTACAAAATACAACTTGTGGAGCTTTGTGATAGCTGGGCCCAAATCACCTTACAAAGTATGCTTAAAATATCAGGTGGACAAGCTGGGGAGATACCAACTTTGGACCATTTTGGAAAAAAAAAAACCTCACCTGCCAAATACTTCAAAATCCCAGCAAAGACCTGCCAAAAATGTTTTTCCTCTAGCTTTTTCAATATTTTTAAAGCATTCATAATGATTTAGATGGTGAAAAGACAACAGATTCCTAGAAGAAATAAAGTTTTGACATCTGAGACATATGTATTCCATCCTGGCTGAGTAAAACACTTTCAGAAAAGGCCATGATTTTCTAAGCAGGAGAGGAATCATACAACTACAGAATTATTGAATCATAGAATGTTTGGGGTTAGAACGGACCTTAAAGATACCCTGTTTCAGCCCCTTGTCAGGGGCTGGGACACCTCCCACTAGACCATGTTGCTCAAATGTCCATCCAACCTTGCCTTGAACACTTCCAGTGACAAAGCATCCAGAACTTCTTGGGCAACCTGTTTCAGTGTCTCACCATCCTCACAGAGAAGAATTTCTTCCTCCTCTAATATAAATCCACCTCTTTCAATTTGAAACAGTTAGCCCTTGTCCTATCACTACACTTGCTGATAAGAGTCCCCCCACATCTTTCCTGTAGGTCTCCTTTAAATACTGGAAGGCTGCTCTAAGGTCTTCCTGGATACTTCTCCGCATTGAACAATGCCAACTGTCCCAGCCTGTCCTCATAGGGAAGGTGCTCTAGCCCAAGAATCATCTCCATGGGCCTCCTCTGGACATGCTTAAGCAGGTTTATGTCATTTTTGTGCTGGGCACCCCAGAGCTGAAATGGAAATGAGAAAAAAATGGTCAAGGATATAATAATTCATGGTACTTCATTAAGAGCACTCAAAGCAATGAAAGCAAACAGATGCTGTTCTTTTAGAAGTAAAAACTAAATTATGTCCTGGTGACACAAGACCTTACATTGGAGCCTGGAAGTCTTCAAAGTGTTGAAGATCCTAGGCAAATAAATGCATGTTAGGTGCACGGGTATTTGTTAATGGTACCAGGCTGAGTTATCAAGAAGCTGCAAGCTATGATTTCTGGACAAGGTCAAAAAGGCTAGTTTGGCTGCCGAGTTTGGGGAGACTATTCCTCTG
>VWZY01002462.1:4332-19392 GCA_013399075.1 Chloroceryle aenea
TTCTTTTGCAAATATGATATTCCACCAAGATTCCCATCCACAAAAATTCCGAGTCTGTGGTAGAGCATATGCAAGGAAAATCTCCCCATCAAGATTTGGCAATGTTTAAAGTATGTCTGCTGAAACTTCAAGCAAGCTAACATAGACATGGTCAGATAGATAATAATAGAAAATAGGAGACATGAATGAAGAGATGAAACAGAAAGGGTTCAAAGAATGTTGTGAGAAGATAAAATCAGTATGTTCTAGGAAACAAAGGCTCACCTACTTGCCTGCATTACTAGTATATCTGGTTTGGTTGTTTTTTTTTCAAAGAGACACATTTTTAAATAAATGCATCAGGCACAGAGAAATTTGAGCTTTATGACACTACTCTGATGATTATGACTTTGATTTACCCTTCTTACAAAAAGTAACTGATGGACTTTGTCATTCTGCAATACATTTCAAAATCTGGGAAATACAATCTGTCTTGAAAATATTAATTTGATTCCTTGTGACTGCTCACTATGTAGTCTCCTGTGTGTGTGATCAGTGCCAGATCTGTGGCAGGCTGCGGCAGCCTTGTAAGGGCTGTTAGGGAGATGTGTATGATGGAAACCCTTGTTGTTGCTGTGCACATCACTCAGGCTGGGGAGAGTCAAGCAGTGATGTAGTGGTGGCAGTTCTGGGCATGAGAAGTTGCCACAAAGCCTGCAGACTCCTCCATGCAGCCTGTGGGTGGTACACAGCAGGGAAGAGTGATGTGAGAAAATGCTGGAAGTTGCTGACAGTTCCCATACTCCACCCAGCAGTCCCTAAATGTGCTTCATCTTCCACCCACCTCCCACTTCCTCTTTCACCTGGTTGAAATACATTAGCCAAGCTACATTCTCACTGATGAGAGGGTCCTGTCTGGTAGCCAAAGTTCCAAGTAACTTTGGATAGTCAGGCAAAAGAAGGTGCCTGTACTCAACTCTTACTGGGTGGCCTTGTCTCTGAGTAGTCTTCATCAAACCCAGATGGTGATGGTGAGCCAGAATCCTGAGCTCTTCCACACAGGGATGTGTCTGAAGGCCAGGCCCCAAGGCCAGGAAGTCATAGACCATGAGTAGCACCATAAAGAAGTGCTGACAAGAGATTTTGGATTGTCAGGCTGTGCTCTCTTCCTATAAGGCTCTGTCAGACAGTCTGACTTAGAAAAAAGATGGACTTTTCTCTCACTGACAGAACCTCAGGTCTTGCCATAGCCAGCAGAAATAACCTGCTCATGTTCTTGATACTACCTCTGGGCAGACCTCTTAACATTAAAACCATGAGCCGTCTCCTGCATAGACTGGCCAGAAGGCAGACAGTAATCTCTTCTGGACTCCATGTGTGACTAGGACTGGGACTGAGCCTGGATAACATGTTTTTAATCCTCTCTCTTTTTCTTTTTTCTTTTTTTTTTTTCCTCCTTTCCCCTTTCCCTTTCCCTTTTTCTTTCCCTTNTGGGAGTGTAAAGTATTACAGTTATTAGAGTCTGTCAGATCTCTTAGCAGTCCTCACAGAGTTCCCAAAGGCTCTGCAGCACATTTGGTTCTTAATTTCACCCTGGGGGACTGTTAATTACTTTGGTACCCAGAAATCCAGAAGAAAACCTGATAATCACTAGGTGCACTTTCTTAAAATATTTGTCCAAGTACATACAAATATTCAAGTCACTTTATGAAAGCAGTTTATATCTAGGAACACCTTCTTTAACTATATCCATTGTAACCTACACATGCCTTTTTCCATGCGCTCTTTGTTTGACTCTGCTTGGAAGTAAAACATTCTACTCTGATCTCAGGTATTTTTACTCATCTTTAAGCAGTATACATTAATATACAAAAGTAACTGGCAAATGATTAGCTATCAGGAGACTTGACCTTGAAGTCATACTGAGCTTTTGAAGGAAGTTGATTAATTGCAGGTAGAGCAAACCTTTTCAAACCTTAATCAGATGAGAATCTTTTCTTCATGTGACTCATATGTAAAACCCGCTTAGAACATCATTTCAGGAGAAACCTCTGATTAGAGCTCACTCTGTCAATTTACAGAAATAAAGAAACTATTTGAGGTGTATTTCTAGACACAATCTGCCCTCAGCAACTGCAAGACACTCTGTTCAAACTGAGATGAATGTAGAAGTATTTGGCAAATCCCAAAGACACAGGATCCAGAGAAGGAAGGAATACAACTCTCACACATGGAATTTACATTATTTTAGTGAATAAAATCACCTTCAGTATTGATGCTTATTTTCCATGCATGTTAGAGCTATAAATGGCTACATCATAATTATGCTATTGGATGACAAGTATTTAATGATTTCAAATTACGAGAAGTGCTTATATTGCCACCTGCTGGGCCTTGTCGATTCACAGGCAAAAAAGGCAGATCCACAAGGTCTTTCACAAATGTATCGTTGTTTTTCAAATGCCTCTTGCAGATACAGAGTGGTCAATCATTTAAAGTTGAATGAACAGAGTTACAGAAAAAAAATAAAACAAGAAACAAACAAACCATCAGTGTTAACGGCTCTAGCAGTCTATCTGTTGCTATTTAATACTTGGCCTATTCCCCAAACATAACTCTGCTTCACAAAACTTAAAAAATGTTTAAATTGCTTTTGTTAAGATGTAAGTAAATCCGTTTTTAAAGTGCGTGTTTGGCAACTTTTACCATATGTGAAAGTATCTGTTTACAAGAAGTGACAAAATATGTTTGACTTACTGAATAATGGCGTATTCTTAAAGTGCAATATTTAATACTGTGAAGATAGGGTGACAGGAAGCACTTGAATCTTTTTTTCCTAGAATAATTGACGTGTCTACACTAAATATTTTAGTCACTCCTATGGTTATACAAATATTATAGAGTGCTGTGTGTGCTACTGTGAAATTATATCAGTTTTAAACTATAATCGACTGTATCGATGAACTTTTCATTTAGTATTGTTTTATGCAATGCAGTTCATCTACAAGATAATGCAGCAAACTTGGTGTAGGTGTGATAACGAAAACTGGTTATAATTTTGCAGCACTTGATCTTAACAGCAAACGAAGTGCTTTCCAAACATTTTTTCTCTCTTTAGGGAAACTGCTGAACATGGGACTGACATTTAAGAGTCATATGTTCTATAATAGTAATATTCCTTCTTCCACCAAAATAGCTTTCAGGAAACAAGAGAAATTAAATCTAAGGAGACAACACAGAATCATAGAATTGTAAAATGTTTTAGGCTGTCAGGGACCTCTAGAGGTCATCTGGTCCAACCTCCCCACACAAGTAGGGACATCTCTGCCTAGGGCAGGTAATTAATATATTTGGCGAATTTTTTAATCTGAAAATTCTTTGTATTAAAAAAAAAAAAAAAGAATGTAGGAAATGGTAATTTTGAAACTCAAGCCAAACTTGTAGAAAAGTGTTCTGTCCTCCCTTCATCATTATGCTATTGAACAGGGACAAACAAACAGCTTCCTGAAACTAGCAAAAGATCCAAACCTAAAAATGTTCAGCTTTCATTTATGTAATTATTTTGTTTCTCCCACTGTCCCAGGTCAGAGGAATAACAAATGATTAACTAATTTTTTTGGGGAAAACATGTAATTGGGAAAAAAAAAAAAATCGCTTTTATGTTTGCCATTCTTCAAAGTGTTCTAGCTTGCTGTTGCTCCTGGACTTAAGGTGAGAAATGTAACATGAGTGGAAACACCTGCGGTATTTTTAAAGGAGGCAGAAGCAGTTCAGCACTTGATCTTAACAGCAAGTAAAGAAATATATGCTGCAAAATCTACCTGCAAATGGAATGTATTAATTTATTTGGACTGTCATAGTTAGACCACTTTTGAAGTCTGCTCTTGCTAAATTGAAATTATCTGGACATTTGAATGCAATGCTGCAGATTGTAGCATAGACATGTTACTAGTCATCTTCAGTTACAGCTTTTCCTCTCAGAAAGTCCCATATCTCCCATATCTCCTCAATTGTCCAAGCAGAACTGATCAGAAACATCTGTGTAACCACAATGTGGAACAGCAGTGGGTATATACTAAAATTCTGCTTTCAAAACCTGCCATCGTTTTCCTGCTCCACTCTTTGTTCACAGCACACATCTTGCTTGCATTGGAACTACCACTCCCAATGCTGGCTAAGACAGGTTTTCGTAATAGTTTTCACTAATGAGGATTTGACAGAACTTAATTTTGATTTTTTCAATAAAAAATATCTCTAAATGATTCTGCAGGGGCTGGTTCATTCATGCATTTTCTGCATGCCAGGAAATAGCTATTTAATATAGCTTTTGAAATTAATTAACTGTATCATTGTAACTGTACTGTGCATAATTTTCTATGCAATTTTATTTAAATGAATGAAAAGACACGATGAAAAGTAAACTTGAAATCATTAACATTTACCCCATAACTGAGCCAACCAAGTCATCAGCAAAAAAAACATCTGTGAAGAGAGGTGTTGTAATGAGTTTTTGGGCATGAAAAAAATGGTAGGACTCAAATGGTGGATAATATAGAGAGATGAGAGCTATAAACTGGGTGCAGGAAATTCTCAAAAAGTCGAAAAAAAAGAGAAATGTCTGTGTTGTGTTAAACTTTGGCTTCAGATAGCTATGAGTTGATCATTCCATATACATCAGGCTGGATTGCTGGAGCTGTTATAAAGAAGTGCCTTCTATTAAGGATAAGAGTACTTTTCCTTGAGCTTTTCAGAGTGCTGTGAATACACTGGAATACACTGACACTCAGCATGCATCCTTGACATGGAAGCTAGCATGAGTATTCCTGATCTGGAGTCACTGGCCAGAGACCTCAAGAGGTATGTTGCCACTTCTCTGATCAAAGAGTTCCCTTAGAATAGAAGGGTCTACCAACAATTGAGAGGGTTGCAGTCAGGAAGAAATTAAACTATATATCTGATAAGACTCCAGAAATATTTTCTAGTTCTAATAAGATAGCTCAAGACATCCATAACATGTATCCTTGCTGTGAACTCTACTTGATAGGAGCACCCTTCATTCTTCACTTGTAGAAATACTCTGCTGACTACCATTATATTTGTCACTTTTCATCAAGTCCACAGAACATCTTCAGCTCCTTCCTAACATGCAACAAACCTTTGCATAAGCCAACAGTTCACTCCATCATTTAGACAGCTTAGAGTTCAGTATTTAAAGACAGCTGGATCTCTTGAGATATGTACTCACCTCTGATATCCTCTGATCATACACTTACAGGTGAAATACCTCCTTTGAAAAGGAATTGCTTGTCCAGATTTCTTCATAACATAGTCATATTTTTACCAAGTTGCTAAGACTGGTCTCTGCAGCATTCAGGTCATTTTCAAAGACCATAATGTATGGAAAACACTAGAAGACATGCAGATCATTTCCATTGACTCTTTCAGAGGACCTAAGTTAAGCTGGCCTGAATGTCCTCCCTTTTCTTTTCAGAAGTGTAAATTTTACTAAACTGGATACTCTGGAAATTGTTATAACTATATTTAGTGTCTCTTCAGTGAGGAATTTTACATCTAGTCAGTTATGTCACATAAATGAGATGAGATTGTAAAACATGCAGAGGATCCTGGGCATATCAAGGTTAAGTATGCAGAACTGGAATTCTGTAATTGTAAGTGCTCATTTCCATCACTGAACTTGGTTTGTTTTTTAAAAATTCAGAGCTGAAACATGGGATGCATGTCAGATCTAACAACTGCTCTGTCTCACCTTTGATAAGCTCAACAAACTGAACCTCTTTATTCTCACAGAATGGCTGTGCTTTACAGGTTGTATGTTCTTTTTAAATCTTATTTTCCCAGTGATATAATGTAAGTATTGCATACTAAGGGATTAAAAACCTTTTGTGCAGCTCTGATATATTATTTGAGTGTATTCAGCCTACCACTTTGTAACATGGAGTGTGCAGCATGATCCTTGTTTCTGACTCCTGCTTCTTCCATGCTGCACATCTTTTTCAACCTCACGTCAATATACTGAGAAGTGTAACTTCTCCAAGACGTATTCAAAGAAGAAACCTCTATCCAAGTGCAGGGTGGGAAACAACCATAGGGAAGGCTATGGTGCCTTTTTTACAGCATTTTTTATACTAACCTGACTCTCTACTGCACAGGGCCCAGGGCTTTCTCTGAGTAAACTACATATTGCCCAATGGACTGCATCACTACCAAGGTCTGACACGTTAGTCTGTTCTCTGATCTTGTTCCCGAAATATCTCCTGTCTGCATCCTAGACACTAACAAACCCAGCACTTAGGGAAAGAGGAAGCAGACTGGAGAAGGAGGTCTTGGAATCTGCTTTTATCACAAGCTGCATCTGGCAATTCACTTTTTTTACATATTTCCAGCCTTTAAACATGGTATAAATAAATAGATGGTAGTAAGTGTAACTTGCTTTGAATTGGATGTATTACAGAAATAAATTGTGAAACAAACTTGAAAGAGCCAGTTTCCAAACCATTTAGATTTACAAGTCCTTTGAGCTAACCTAGGTAAGTCTTTCTCCCCTTAAGGTACCAAAGAAAGCAAGGAAGGCAAAGCATGCACTTGTTTTGAAATCAGTCTCCTCTTTCTGACCAGACTGGCATTTTATCTTCAGTTGGAGACTCAATCTCAACATTTTCTGCCCAGATATCTCTCTCACTGCTGGTGTGAAGTTATCCCAATCTGAATTCATGATCTGCTTCAACTTCCAAATCCAGCTACAAATCCTACCCCAGGTCAACTGCTCTTGCCTTCAGAATCAGTTTTCTCTTGTTATTTACATTTTTGATGGGGTCTACATTCTTGGAGAGATGAGGCTACTGAAAACACACCAAAAAAATTAAAATATGCATCTTTCAGTTTCTACTTTTTATTTACTACATTTGAAGTCTTAACTACTAATTCAGCGATACCATGGGCTATTTGTAATGTATTTCTTGGACTCTTGCAAATTGTTTTTTGTCCTAAAAGTTGTATGTCAGTTATTATATTTCATTATAATCTGAAAAAATATTCTAGTCCAATGATCTACAGTCTGTTTTGTAATACAAGACTGGCCTGAATTTATTCATATTGGACCTATGCATAACTATTTTAAGTTCATGATTAGTTTGTAAAAATTATACAATCCGCTGCAAATCTCAAGAAACCACTCTACCCTTTGAAAGTTAGAAGTTTCTTATTTCTGTGTTTGTCTAGCATCAAATTCCTATCTTGTAAATTGTTAAATATTTTCTTCTGGAAAGAAGGGTCTGTAATCTAGATATATACAGGCCATCAGTGAGGCACTTCTTAATCTTTTTTATATAAAGTTAAACAGTCTGAGCTCCTGCAGTCCCACTTGTCAGGCAGATTTTCCAGTTCTATAATCATGGCTCTCTTCTAAACCTTCTGTAGATTATAACAATTTTTCTTGAACTGCAAATGACAGTAGTTTTCTGAGAAATACAGATTTAGGATGAGTCCATAACCCTTGCATGCCCTAGAGTCAATAATACTCTGTGTATGTCAGTCAAGATATTGACAGAGGAACAAGTGAGCAATAGCATGCAAGAATTTAGACAGTCCCTTCAGGCAACTCCTTGGATGGTTTTCCAGGCTTCTAAATTTTGTTTCCTCATGCACCTCATGTCCCTGTTGAATCCTGCTTTTGCATGATCTTAATGTCCTGCTGAGTGTGGCATGTCTCCAGATACAGCAAACTCATTTGACCCCACTTTGGTTGACACAGTTCAGAAATAGAGAAATCAGGAAACCTTATCCCACTGTCAGTGAAGCAAAACTAACCACCTGGGCAGACAGGAGCCCCAAAGAAAATTCTCATTCAGACAAGATCCACCCTAGATTTCCTTCTGCATGGATCAGCTCCCTGAACTCAGTAAAAAAACCCCAAAACCTTAATTCTCAACTGTAAAATCCTATTGTTAAACAAATACAGGCCATGAAACTTGTGTGTCATCGTAAAAAGTTCCAGGAACTAATTTGATTAAGGCATACACATGTCAACATCTCATTGATTCCTTAGCTTTTCTGGCTCCGTCCTATGCCCATATGTTAGTGTGGGAGCTGGCTTCAGTAAGTACAGAATCAAATGTTATGTTTACGAATCTTGAACTAAAGCTTAAGTATATGAATTGTCAGTGGTCAGGGGACAGTGTTGAAAATGTAATTTCTGTACTGTGCCTATGCCACACAGAGAGAATTCACAAATCTTTTAGACAGAAATTGACATTGTATTTACAAATTTTTTATTCCTCTAGCAGTGGTCTACTAAATGCTGGTAATCTTTGAGGAAAAAGGTTCATGAAAGTGCTTTATTAGGGCCTGCTAGGTATTTTTTTCTACTGCCCTTAAATATATGGGACTTTTTGAATCTTGTAAGTTAACCAAAGGACTATGACATCCTTAACTTGCTAAACTACACCACTTTATATGTAATACTTATATGCAGTTACAGTTTCTTTCATTAATGTCCAATTTTTTAAGTCTGCAGTTAAAATCATCTAACTTGACTATGATGTTGAGAATTGCTTTAAATAGCTCTTAAATGTCTAATTTTTTAATTGGAACTGGTAGGTTCAAATGGCAGAACTAAAGTATAAGTCAGAGATTTTATTTATGGTTCGAAAGTGGATGGTCATTTGTTTAACATGATTGGACTTTTCTTGTCAATCCCTGTTATGTCTTTCTGTACATTTTGTGCAAGAACAGGTTTAGCTGCTTTGAGCACATCTGTGGCAAACTAGGTGGAATGTCATTGTTTTTGAAGTACAGGAAAACATTTTTCAGCTCTTTGAATGTGTTGCAACAGTAGGAAACATGGGATTGAACTCGAAATCACTATGAGCCAACAGACGATGAGATAAGTGACAAATCACTGAAGTATGGAAACAAAGGAAGCAAAGTAGCTCAATTTCTCATTTCCTTTTCCTCTTCTGCAAAAAAAGCCAGAATGATAAATGACAAGCAATAATGAAAAATGCTCACAAGATTTCATTTTAACTGTTGAGAGCAAAACATGAAGGCACTATCAGTGTGTGTCCCAGTGAACAAGCTTTGCCAGAGAAATCATCATCATCATTGGCACAAACTAACACCAGGGCTGGTGAGCTCAGCAGAAAAGCTCATGGCAGAGTAACATAGGGATGTGACAGTGATATCTTGTCAGTGTTTGAAATGGGACAATATGTACTCCCATGACAGTTTTTTTTATATTTCTGCATGTTTTGAAAATCATTATACCCATGATGTTATGGAGAGAAGAGGACATTACAACCTCTGAGATATTTCTGAAGGCTGTTGCCTATTGCTGAATTCCTGCATGCCCTGGTTTCACCATCAGTCCTTACAGCTCAATGTTGACTGGCCTCTGCGAGTGCTAAGGCTCACTGTTTCACAGATCCCACATTATGTTCAGAGCTCAGCAATAATCACCTATAAGACCAAGCTCTTAACTTGCCAAATTGCCATTTGACTCTCTCAAAACTTGATGTGGAAATCGTATTTCAGTCTTATGGCTCGAGGAACTCCCATACAGTAGTATTTCTGGACAAAACACAACAGCACACTAAAAGTACAGTTAATATCAGTACTTTTTGATTGTTATAAACACTCTGCTCAGCTCATCAGACAGATTTTATTGTTTTTGGAATAATAATCTAGAAAATAGAAAGTATACAAGAACGGAGCTGATAAGAAGACACAGAAATTCTCTTCTAGGTGAAATGTCTAACAGACATAAATCATTATGACTCTGAGGTCAACTTTCAGAATGACACAGGGACTCTGACATCTGAAAGCCACCAAAAGGCAGGGACAAATGTTTAATGCCAAAGACTGCAGAAACTCTTCAAAGGCTGTTAAGTTTCTTTAAAACATTTTTATGCTCCTTAAGTCAGTCTGTAATGAATCTTGATGACCTAGTAAGACAGATGTAGTCAAAAATGCTTGTCATGTCTGACAAAAGAAGAGAGGTCCAAGAAGAGGAAGAGAGAACAAAAAAGTGGGATTGCACGATATCCGTAATCCTCCAATTAGAAAGCCACTCATCAGTGGGCCAACACTTGATGTGAATTACAACAGCTTCCAGACTCTTGCAGTTTATGTTGCCTGCCAGAAGCTTCTAGGAGCCAGTCTAGCAATCACAAAACACTGCCCCTGCTCTTTCCTCAGACCACATGCCTTCTCCCACCCAAGAAGAGTGATGGCATTGCTCTAGCTCCACCAGCAACTATCCTTACTAACAAAGACAGATCTGTAGGTTTTGTACTGTAGAACAGAAACTGAACGTTTGAATCCTGAAGATATCTATCTTCAGACAACACAATTCTTATTCTGAAGATGAAAGGGCTGCTGAGATACCATTGATTGTTTTGGAAATTATTTTCAGCAAAGAATGCTGGTACCTCTCCCAGTCTGAATTTACAGCCTGCTAGGTCTGGAGCCAAGACTGTTCTTCTGACAACAGAACAATGATAGTACTTCTTATTTCACTTACATCACAAAACACACAGCTTGATACCTTCGAAAAGAAAAGTCACTGGGCTTCATGAGCTGCACTCTTCCACAAGGATGTGAACTGGAGCGCTCCATTAATTTAGAGCTTTGAGTGGGAGTCAGTGAATAGTCTTGTGACAGAGATGGACAAAGAGACACACATACACCAAAAGAAAAAAATAAAAGAAAAAAAACCCAAAACCAAACCTAACAAACTCAAAGGAGCTATTTGGTTTCTCTGATTAGTTAAGTGCATCTGGAGGTCCATACACTAAGTAGACAAGTCTGTGATAGAGGAGAAACAAAATTTTCAGACAAATAATTTGCTTGATCAACACCATTAGGGCTTTGCTTCCACTGAGCTCAATTATTTACTCCTTATTTTTACGCTAATTTCCTAAAAGCTGTCAGTTTCTGAAACAGTAGGTGAACATAATCACTAAGCTAAGGACATGTAGCTGAATGTTGCTGCAGACAAGGGAACTCCTGACACTATACCATCTCTCCCAGTCTCATAGAATCATAGAATCATAGAATAGATTGGGTTGGAAAAGACCTCCAAGATCATCGAGTCCAACCCCTGATCCAACTCCAATTACTATATCATGGCACTAAGGGCCANCATACATCTGTTGAAGAGCAAGACCAGAAGATGGATCTCTGTGGGATATTCTTGCGTAAGACATCACAGTGGTTCAGAAAGTAACCTGTAAGGATACTTCACTTGAGTTCTCCTACACCCAAGAAAACACAGGGTCATGAGAGGGAAGATGATAGTTAACATTACTTTCAAGTATTCTTATGCCATACCTCTCAAACTGTGGTTTCAAGTGCTTGCTACCTCAATGACTGAAATTAGGAGGCATTTTTGCTACTGCTGGGCTAAAAATTCGCTATATTTGACCTTACACTACAGTAGCAACTACTGATTTTACTCTAGAGGCTTTCAGATCACATGAGCTGAAAACACACTACAGTTTTGATGTCCATGACTCTGCAGCTGAATTTTATTTCTCTCATTGTTTTGGCCAAAGTGTTTGGGAGCATGTGTGTGTGTCTCACCATACATGTGTGCCTATGTATGCATGTGTAGCTATATCCATTCACTTTGCAGGTTTTGGTTTACAGGACTTCTGGTGGACAATCAGTCTGTCTAGAAGAAAAGTACGCCCACAAATATCACATGGAACTAGCTGGTTCTGGGCGCTGATCCAGGCAGCCTCATTTAAAGAGTCGAGATCATAGAAACCTTTGGCTGGAAAATTAAAAAGAAAAAAAGTATCAGCTTTCATTCTGGAGACCCATATTCAACTCTTTATGGAAAATATTTTCAGGAAATACCTGTTGACTGAGACTTTCAGTTTAACCAAACCATATTGCTTTTACAAATGAAAAAGAGGAAAAAAAAAAAAAAAAGCCGCAAAAGAGTAAAAAGTATACCAAAAAGACATTGCTTTTTGTCCCAGGGGTTGATTTAAATTAATTTCAAGATGAATAATTTTCTATTGTATGAGAGTACAAAGAAAACACCATACTATGTGTTATGATATGTATTCTCAGCTAATTATTAACATCTTTGCCTAAATACTATTATCAGCAAATTTCCCTTTTTGGATTTACTTCAAGTTCTGCTTAATGAGCGTGTGTTATCTGACCATGGCAAGGGGTGGGAGAGTATCACACTTGAGAATATGATCGTTGTGCTGTTCTGGACAAGAAGCCCATTTTTTTTCCCATCGAAGTCTATACAAGTTTTGCCAATAAGTGGAGTAAAGTTTAAGCAAACCTAAAACCTTAAAAAACCTATGCTTCTTTTAAGCCACAACTTCCACTGAGTCATTGCACTGATGCATCTATTGCCATCTAAACACAATCCAATCTTACCCTCAGTTATTTTCCATTGTGGGAAGAGTGACTGCTCAAGAGCATTCTTCAAATACTCACATCAGATGTATTTTCAAGATTTTATGTGAGTATTAAAAAAATCTTGTTTACTTTGATCCTGAAATGGGTTTTCATCTTGAAATTGACTTTCACATAGTGTTGTTTCAAACTAGGTAGGTTTCTTAATACCTGAATTTAGATCTTAAGAGTGCAGGCAGAAAAAAATCTACATTGCTCAATTTGAAGTTGTATTTGCTTGCACTTCTGAAAAGGTATGACAATACAGAAAACCACTGAAAAACTGGTTTTGTGTTTGAACAGTTAGATGCAAACAATTTTTAAAAGGAAAAGATATGCACATTTAAAAATATCCACGGTTTCTGTCATTGGCACATGATAGAACTCTTCATTAAAGGCCCATACAATTTTAATATGATTCATATCCAATGGTTCACATAACCACAATAAGCCTTAGATCTCTTAATATGCCTGTTCTTAATGTTCTTTTTGTTAGAAGAGCAACCAAGTAGTGTTTCTTTTCTTGGCTGAGACAAATATCCCCTCTGCTTGCAGGAAATGAATGTGTATTTTCTGTACTTTGGAAAGTTTATGAAATATAAAAAAGGACATAGCTTTTTCCTTGCAGGCTTGTGTTGGGCATTCCACAAACAGAACATGTGTAATCAGGGCAGCGGTTGTCTTCCTGTGACACTTGAGTTTTCAGAAAAAAAAGTTTTATGTAAGTTATAAAAAGTTTTATGTAAGCAGCTAATATTCCCAAGCTTTTTTTGAACATTGCCTGTTCCATTCAATAACAGGGGTAATCCCTCCACCCTAAATTGAGAAACTGTGAGACATGCAGTACGTGTATGTGGTCTCAAGGTCACTTACAGCATTTACCAGATGATCAAGAGTAAGTCTTACGGAAAAAGAACACTGAGATTATTTTCTTGAGGCCAGGAGCATGAGGCAACTGCAGGGGGAACGGCAGTTTTATTTCAAGCTACAAAACTGATCAGACTTGCATCAGCAGGCATTTAGGGACATATGCAGGAAGCAGGTTCCCCATACACATATGGGGAACCATGGGTACACAACAGCTCATAGGAGATACATGATGCCTAATGTGACTCCTTGCATAAATGAGACAATTTTCTGATTCATATCTGGGAGCCTTCTGCTGCATTATTTTCTCAATGAGTGGTTGTTTTTCTGCATCCACTTCTTCCAAATAAGAATAATGTAGTTTCAAATAACCTGATTTATCCTTTTGCATCCTCCTTTTTCACATGGAATAGTCATTTTCTCCATCTTTTTTACCACACGACATACAATACTTAAAAAGAGCTTGAGAACAAAAAGAACAAATAGAATGGGAATATCTTTTGAAGATATACTTTACTGTAGATTCAACTCTGTTGCTTGGCACCTGTTAACAAAGTTCTGAGTTGATATTATTTGATCTGTGATTATTATTATATTGAATGACAGGTTGGCGTTCTCAGTGAACCTGCTCCATTCTGTGTCTCCTGGGGATGTATTTCTTTGTACTGATGTAAACTGATATAGCATACGAGTCTTTCATGGTGAGTTGTAGGAGCAGTTAGTCTACTTTTCCAGACATTAGAGTAAGATGCAGGAAATTATGAGGAAAATATCACACACACACAAAAGAGGGTGAATTGGTGAATTAGCTCCCTGTAGTCTAAACTTGGTTCAAAATAGGTCAGACCATTTGGCATCGCCAGGGAAAACATCCAACTGAAATGGTGAAATTATGTGGGAATGAGGAAGTCCTAGGAGCAGCTTCCAGGAAAAGCACAGATAAGGTTTCTTGTTGGCCATACGGTGAGCACACACCCCTGGGATACATATGGCAGTCCAGCTCCATTGGGTGCTGGAGACTGCCTATTTTTATTGGTTTGAAGAAGCTGGATCTAGGCATCTTACAGAACTGAACCCATAGTACAAACACGCATACTTGGCAGAAAGAAAATGTTTATTTTATACCAAATATATTTTTTCCATTATGTTTAGGACCAGGAATATCCATTGAATGTTCACTGTAGAAGATAATTCATTTTTATCTATAAATATATTTTAATAAAAAAATGAAAGTACAGTATATGTTATAAATAGGTTTTAAAAATACCTTATATTCTGCCAGTCATCATGCATCTAGTACTGTATTTCTTATTTTACCACAGAATTCCTATTTTCAAGGACACTCACTGTTTACCACAGTTAAGTGCTAGTGTCAGCCTTTTTTGTTACCTATGCTAGGCTGAAGTAACTATCTCTGTGTTGCCTGAAGGGTATTTTAATGACTGTATGTGTCAAGTCTACACATTATTCATGGATAGTTTTGCCCATTTTAAAATATGCCTGTCTACAGCATTGAAAGTAGTCAAAATGTAGTGATGTAGCTGTGAAGCATGTTATTCATCTTTTCTGTGTTTTGATTCAGAACATACTGACACATGAAGAGGACTGTCCCAGGAGTCGTGTGCCACTGCCACAAGGCAACAACTAGTCTTGCTTCTTATAGATACAGTACAAAAGGAGAACATGATACTTAACTGCATACTTAAAACAAGTCACAATGACTACCTTCTCTTTGAAGTAAAATGAAGAAAGAAGTACTTGCAAACAATTCAGACG
>VWZY01002462.1:19486-31816 GCA_013399075.1 Chloroceryle aenea
GTTTCTTTTTCTTCCCTCATTTTCTTATTCCAATTCCTTATTTGGTCTGTAGCTTACCTTGCAAAAGACTGACTTCAGGCTTTCTGATCTCTGGCCTTCTCAAGTGCTTGGGTAGCATGTCATTCTCCTGGTGCCATTTTTTCAGGCATTGTGGCTCATGGATACTAATAGATTTTGTTCCGTACTCACGGCCACATATGTAACAAATAACTGTTGGTGGCCGCCTTATCGTTTGTGCCTGCAAGTAACAATTGTGAAGAAGAATAAATATAGTTTACAACATTAATTGTGGATCTTAACAATTTTCAATTTAAACAATCATGTAGATTAAGAAACTGATTCATATCTGTGAAATCAGAGTAACATTTCTACCAGTTTTGTTTTGTCTGGATTTAACCTTGATCCTCATAAGAAATATTGCCTCATTAACTGGCCAGTTGGAACAGGTAGGCTCCTTCTGCAGAAGCTGGGCCGTGTGTCACCTAATTAACACTTATATATCTTTTGGGTCTCTTCAAGTTCATGGAAATGCTGAGTGTTCACATCAGAAAAAACTCCACTGCTTGATGAGGCTGATGCAGCATAATGTCCATCTTAAATGTTGTGGTCCCTAACCCCATGTTACTTCTGCCACAGACCAGTTAGATGGTGGATTCCTTGCCCTTGAAGGATTAAAACTGGTCCAGGATATTTCAGGACAGTGGGGCAAAATACGAACTGTTTCTTGTTTATCCTCAAGGCCTCACTGTGAACTTTGCCAGTGACTGCAACAAGGGCAAAACTGTTAGTGTTTCTGCACTGCAGATCTGCTTTTGTTCACAATAAAAACTGTGTCATTGGAAGAAATAAATGCCTCAACCCTAAACCCCATAAATACATATTCTAAACTTGGTAAATATATAATATATAATTACTGTGGTACTGCAGATTATGGACTCGTGTCCTTAGGCATGTCCTGGGCAAGGCGTGGTGTCAGGACCCTTTTGCAGGAGCAGCATAAAAACCTACTGCAGAGACAGCACTTTGAGGCACACTGATGGGTCACAGCTGCCAGCACTTCCTGCACTCCTGACTGCATAGACCAGGAAGACACGACCTATTCCCTGCCTTCATAAAGGTAGAGGAACAGCCATGCCAGACCAGAGGAAGCCTTTCTCAGTCAAACAAGGGAAGTGGTGGGGATTTCACTTTTTCCTCTGCTGCTGCGTAAGACAAAGCATAACCTGTTCCAGTATTCAAGAAATTCTGGGCAGCTCTTCTCGCATTTATGCTACAGTCTGAAAATGTCATTAGTAAGCAATCTGCATAAGCTTTCTTTGCCATATCACACATGTAAACTCAATTACATGAAGAAATACTACTCTACAAAATGTATTTTTTCTGGTCAAAGTTGGACATCCTCTGGAAAGTTCTCACAGTGAATTGAAACATAACTTATCTTTCTGAGGACATTTTCATACCCTTAAATTTCAAATGGAATTTCCTGAGCCATCTTTGATAACAAGTTATTTTATATACTTCCTATTCATAGCTGAATATAGCAACAGCTGTTTTAAGAATGTCCTCTAATTTTTCCTAAACAATTTTTACCTACTTCTTTCAGTTTTTGAGCTAGATCTTGTCAGATTGGAGATAAGACTCTGGGTCCAGAAACAGCCTTTTGAAGGCAGTGTATGTTTCTTTGTAGGCTCTGGAGAGCATTAGATAAGGACATTCTAGTCTAGACTCCTGAGGTCAGGGGACCCATTTCAGTGTGCATGCTTGTTATGTGTATGCTTATAGCATTTTATAAATATTTTGGTTTAGAAAACTGCTAGGTATACAAACACAGGAAACATGTTTTCCTCTACAGTTTTCATTAGTAAAGTTCCTGCCATTCAGTAAATTAGATTACTTATTGGCTGAAAATGAGGAAAAATCAATTTGATTTACATTCAGCTTATAGACACTCTTTAAATACTACCAGAGTGGGGAAAAGGAATTCTAGTACAAATGTAAAGCATGCTTACCTATCCTGCACTGTCACAATCATTTCCACCATATGCGGCAGTATACTAAAAACAAATATATAGCTTCAAGGAGACTTAATGTCCTGGTATGAGACAGGTAAAAATTCACTTAAAAAAATTAAATACTACCAAAAAATCTAACAGCTGCACAGAAAGACCATTAAAATAATTCTTAATCTCAGAAGTACTTCCACACTAAATGGAGATAGCTATTTATCTGTGACTGCTTTGTTCAAATCCATTATACATGTTCTAAAATCATTGTGATGTCTACTATTGAACAGCTGCCAGAGACATGCAAGACAAAAGTTGGGCATCTCCATCCAATGCAATCTGGTTATATTTCCACAGTTCTGAGATGGTTTTCTTGGTAGTTTCACATGAAAACCTGAAGACTGAGTGAGCAATACTATGACCCCTCAAGGTCCTGACAGAACATTTATAGGTGGGTATTGTGTTGTGAATGAGCAAAACCAGGCCTGCAGGTAAACAGAGAATTCTGTTTTCCAAAAGTATCAATTGGGATTGATTCATAACTAAATCCTATTTTGTAAAAAAAATGTTTAAGAGATCTGTTTAAGTAGAAACATCTCTGTTTGATAATGTCACAATTAAATCTTTACAGAAACAATAGCAGAGACCAGAATTAATTAAAAGGAATCAGACCACTCTAAGAATGGAAGCATTTTTTCCAGAACTGTAGTAAGTCTGAACCATCACCACACAACAAATTATATAAACAAATCTTTCTCTAAAAACCCACACATGTTAAAAAGCTGAAAAATAAAATCTGAAGAATATCCTTACAGTTGGTAGTAACAGCTCTTTTGTTGCCTAACTGTGGAATCCAAGGTGTGATAAGCTTTATTTGAAATTACTACAGCTGATGATATTTATCCTTCATTTCTTTTCAGTGTGTGCCTGTCCCAAATGTCACATCTGGAGGCCTGCAGTTTGAAACTAAACTATTTTTGGAATCACCACAATTTTCCAACCCAAACTACTCACAGGCCAGTGGCTAGGCTGTCTGCTCACTGCTTTGTTTTTCACTTTTAAAAAGGGTTATAGGGAAGGTCTGTTCCTAAGGATATGTGTTGTTATAAAAATACCTACCAACACCTAACAGTGCAGTTAGGCTTCCTCTGGTGTCTCACTATTTTCTTTTTACTCCAAGAGCGTTAAGTATGTCTGTGTGACCATGAATGAAGTTATTTAGCTCAGAGGGCTATGCAACTGGTGCTCTCAATAGACTTGACATTACTTGAGGCTAGCCCCAGGCTATTATGGTGTTACATGAGGTCAAATTCTCCCATTCTGCACAAAGATTTTAAGTTCTTCTTAAGTACACCCAAGACTGAATTCCAAACACCCCTCCATAAATATTTATCATCCAGGCCTGCACATACCCCTGCCTTTCTTATTTGTTTGATTATATATACAATAGGAGAAACAGATGACTCCTGTTCTAGGCCAGAGCTCTTGTCATAGGCTTGACTCACCCAAGGAACAGGTTCCAGAAAAGTTGGTTCAAACAGTTCTCAACATATGATTTTATAACAGCAGCCCTTTCCACTCATTCCTGTCTGCAAAGTAAGGGGCATTTTGCATAAGGGTCAGGGACACACTGTGGTGTGGCTCTCATGACCATCTATATGTGCACTTCACAGCCTTCTGGAGTACATTCAGCCATTGCCGCAGCTCACTTTAGGACTAGTCATATGCCGGTGTATGAAATTTCCTTGCACAGCAAGGTAATTCCACCAGATGATGCAGGTATTTAAAGATTTTACTGCACTGGAAGCACTAGAATATCCCGTTTTACTCTACGTGTGCTATCTTTTAAGAGAAACACATCAGTATAAAGAATACAGTATTTGTTTAAAAGCAGAAAGGCAGGAAGCTCAATCATTCCAATTATAACAGTAAGATTCATTCCAATCATCCATTCGCTGTCTTCCATTCACTGACCATTCTCATCTAACTTTCTGTATTTGCAAATATATTTTCCAAAGATGTTCAAAACTGCTGCAACTCAGGCAGAAAGTAAAAGTTTATCACTAACTTCCCACCTTCATTAGAATTACACAGTATCAGAAGCAGTCTTCACTTTACCAAGCAACTAGATGACTTTATGCTAGACCAAGCTACAACATAAACATACTGTTGTTACATATGTTTTCAAGACTTATACTGTGTTAAAATGTATTACAATACAGCAAAGGAAGATCACCGGAATCTTATTTTTATGTAGTTAACTTGATAAGAAGGAAACAGCAGATGGCAGCATCAGATGCTAGTGACACATCTGATAGGATTTTAAGATCAGCTTTTTCTGTTGTCAAAAAAAACTGTAACACATACCCACAGCAAGTCCTTAACACTCATTTTCACGTAGCAGACATTTTGGTTTATGAAAGAATAAAAAACACACGCTGCTCTAGTGCGAGCCTGAATTTCAATAGTTCCAGACAGCATTTACAAATCCAGAACAGAATTTCTGAGCTGATATGACCCTTAAGAGTCTCTTAAGCATAGGCTGTTGTTTGTGTTACACAGCTAGACATGATTAACTTGCATGTGTTCGTGCATTCTGAGGTTGAGGACGGTTTGTGGAAGAGACGGCTTACAGAGGCTGTTGAGTCTCCAGCTCTAAAGGCATTTAATGTTAAATTGAGTGTTTTGTCAGTAATGATACTAGTTTAGCTGATCCTGCAGTTGCTATGGGAGAGAAGCTCCTGAACAGGCATGCAAGCAAAAGTCCTTGCAGCTGTAAAGTTAAAATGCCCCTCACATGGTGTACCAATGAATCAGTTAAATCTTTATTTTTAAAATTAGGAAAATTCATCTTTAAATTTAGGACATCTTCCATTACATAAATTAATATCAGTAACATTACTTTTCTTAAATACACTTATATAAAGGTTGGGGTTTTTTTTCAGTCTTTCCCTTCGTCTGATGTTTTACTGAAATAGGACTTGAAACAGGTACATAAATAATTCATTGTCACAGTAAGTAGGTCTGTTAAGTGAGACATGGACTGACTCAAATGCTTTCCTGCCACGATCAAAGCAGATTACCATTTCACTCCACCAGTGGTATTTTTTAACAGAATTAATAAGCAGTTGAGTAGCTAGTGAGGTGAGCAAAATTAAAACCATATGCTGGGAAGTAATGAAGACTGTAGAGGAGACTCAGACCTTGTTCCTGTTCATAGTAAATCTGCAGTCCTATGAGCTTAGAGCTTTTCAACATCCTTCAATGTGTGGACTTTTCAAAACTTTCAGCTGGAATTGGAGACCCTCACACAGATAATTTAAACCTATGGAAAAGAGACTTCCTTTGACCACTTCTTACAAGCAGACTGCCAGTCCCAAACAGTCCCTACGTCACAAGATAGTTCTTTCACTCTTTCTTATCTTTCCCTTTAATGCAAACATCTGTACAAAAGGACAGCACTAAAATAATAAAATAAAAAGGCCTCAGAGAGATAAAATACATCATCCCTTCTTGAAAGCCAATAATAAAGTCCTTCAGAGTCAATTACAAACTGCAATCTGTACAGCCTCATTAGCTCTGCTGTAAGTGATGAACTGTAACTGCTTGGAAGTAAATAAGGAAACCTGTTGTTCACACAGGAGGAGGAACAGATTCTAACACATTTCATTCTGGCTCTGCAGAGCTCACAGAAGTAAGAAGCAGTAATAGCGGTTGTTGGTCAACAAGTCAGCAGATGTGACTGAATTCACACAGGAAGCAAGTTGTGCAAGAAGGCAACATTTTTACAGAATCACTCTCAATGCCAAACCACACGTTATATATTAACATAAATGACATTACAACTGGATATGGATATGGATACAATATGGATATTTCCCATCTCCTCCCTTCCCCCTCCCATTCCCCCCCCTTGTTTTTTTTGTTAACATACAGAATTATGTGTGATGAAGAAAACTCTGCTTTGCATCCATGACTTTCATTGAAAAAACACCTTTAGAGCAATGCCAGTTCCTTGGTAAATGGTGCAATGTAGTGTAACAAAATAACATCTCATTTCCTGCAGCTATAGATGTACCTCTGCAGCACTTTGAACTGTTTATGAGTTATTTGAAATTTACTGATTAAAGACCCAAGGAGTGGGTCTAATTTGTTGATACCTAACCTCAAATAGTACAATAAAAAATTATTCACACTGTCTTTATTCTCATGATTGTTAGAATAATACTATTATCTACATTTTATTTAGCAGATCGAAAACTGAAATACAACATACTTTGACGTTTATAACATTTTTAGAAATACTCTGTGTAGCATTGCATTCCTTTGGTGACTAAGAAAGCTAAATCACATTTCAAAATCTAATGTAGTCAATAAGGAGTCCAATCCCCATTAAAAAAAAAAAAAAGCTTTTATTTTAGACACTGGTCCTAAATTTAGACATCTATCTTTTTACAAAAGTCCTGGCCAAAAGACAGTTTGTGCAGAAACAAATGCAGAAAAAATATGCCATTTTCCAAAACTTTTTGTAGCTTTTGGATAATGTGAATCAGCTTCTTTATTCTTGGATCTTGAATCAAATTCAGTGGAAAGAAATGTGCAGTCTTACTTAGTTGTTGTTATACTGAGTTCCTGCCTTTGAACATGCAGTCCTCTGTAAAGTCTTTTTCCATGCCAAGGTTAAGAGTAACAGTTAGAAATGAAAATCATTGGAGTGCTTACAGGACAATGAAACCTTGTGTTTCATGTTAACTAAATACAAATACTTGCGAAAACATGTAACATTCCAAGCTTGCCTAAGCTCCTAAATAGAATCTCCTAGGAAACTATAGCACATAATGGCCCCTTTAGGGCACCTAATTCTCATGGGACCACAGAGTATGACAACCCAACAAACCCTTTTCAACAGGAAAATCAAAACATATAGGAATAAGTAGTTACCCTTATGCACACAGTATTCTCCTTTACCTGCTATTCATCAGAGAAGTATTTACAGACTCAGAAGATCCTTCTGCAGGAACATGATTTTAAATTTGATGGGAACCCAGTTTCCACTGGAGTGCCTAGCATCAAAATGCACCCATAACCCTTTCATACAGCACATACTTAGCAACTTACCTTGTCTAATACACCTAGTGCAGCCCTGCTTGTTCCTTGGCAGGTCTTAGGTAGATTATCATTTGCTGAACAAGACCCACAGCCTGAGCTTTCATCAGATTTATGGGACCTAAAGCTTGACAGCCCCACATTGCTGCTACCTCCTCTGCAACGTTTTTGGTGCAGAATGAGATGGTCAGGAAGGAAGGTTCTGCCACAGTTGCCACAGGGCAGGAGCTGAGATTGAGCACTATAATAAGCTTCCTCAGTTTCAGCTGTAAGCGTACTGGAACCACCAGGGAGGACCACAGGTTTCCTGGGCTCTGGTCTTCGTAGATGCCTTGGTAGCTGATTGTTTTCAATATGCCACTTCTCTAGGCACTGAGGTTCATGTATAAAAATAGACTGTGACCCAAATTCTCTGCCACAGATATAGCATATGCTGAAGCAAGGCCTTCTCGGTGGGATGATGGGCCGATTCAGTGGTATTCGAGACATGTTTGAAGAATCTGACTGTTTTGATATTATTGCAGTGCGTGGTCGCCTTTTCTGAGGTCCTGCTTCTAGAGGTATTACTTCAGGTGAAATTCTGGGAAGATCTGACATGTTAGGTGGTGAAACCTGCTCTGAAGGCAAGATGTTAGCAGGGCCCTCTCCAGCACTTTGAAGTCTTACAGGTTTTGCCCACATTCTTTTTCTTTACATCCATATGTACTGTTTTGACTAAATGCACAACATTTCAAAAAACTTCTCTCTCTCTCATATGCATAAATGTCTTGGGAAAGTCAAGTTATTCAACATGGTGCTCCACCTTCTAAATTAAGTTTCATGCACTGGAATATACTAGGGACTTCAAAGCTGGAAAATTACACCTAGTAGCATTTCAGTAGGGAAAGAAGGTTTCTGTGTGATTTTGGTTTGTCTTTTGGTTTTACATGATCCTGAAACAAAAGAAATTGGTACACATTAATCAACAACATCTCTCTTACTAAGGTTACCTACCAGCAGTTTAGCATAAGGATTAGTTTACCTTACTACTCTGTTATACTTCTAAATTGCAGACAAATAATGTCAAATATATCACACCCCTAAGGATCATCTGAACAATGTAAATCTGAAATTATAGTCTCAAAGGATATAAAGTCATGAGGACATGAAAGAAGATGGGTTTTCACAGACTGAAGCTGCTCAAAAATGTAGTTTTGAGTATAATCAATATGCATTATTTTCAGTTATTGACAGACAGTATACAGACAACTTTGTGTTATATCTCTTAAATGTTCATTTCTCACAGAGACTATCTTTTGTGCTGGTATTTCAAGGATTAGAAGAAAAAAAAACACACTATAAGCATGCTATGGTAGAGGCTGTTGTCTTATTGCAAGTATACAAAATAATTAGCAGATTAGCTTTAGTCATATGCAAGCAAGAGGTCACATAGACAGGTGACTGCCAAAGACAGAAAGGTCACCACTGTCTACCTTGTCTGTAATAGATGAAGCAGACTATTATTGCTTATTTTGCCACCAAGGACAGAGTCAAGGACTAATGGCCACTCTTCTAGCGTTGGCAGCTCTTCCTTTAACTTAAGAGTCACATTGCCCTTACTGAAGTTGCCAACTTTTTCTTAATCCTAACAGGCTTTTAGGGGGTTCCTAATTCCCAGACTTCTCTACCCAGAGATCCCACTGACTCAGTTCACTTTCTCTGATCATAGAATAGAATCATAGAATCATTAGGGTTGGAAAGGACCTCTAGGATCATCAAGTCCAACCTTCACCCTAACATCTATCTACCCATTCATTAGACCATAGCTTCAAGTGCTATGTCTACTCATTTTTTAAACACCTCCAGGGACGATGACTTCACTACCACCCTGGGCATCCTGTTCCAGTGCCTAACCACTCTCTCAGTGAATAATTTCTTCCTAATATCCAATCTAAACCTCCCCTGATGCAACTTGAGGCTTTTCGCTCTCGTTTTACCATTAGTAATTTGGGACACCAACACCAGCCTCACTACAACCTCCTTTTAGGTAGTTGTAGAGAGCAATAAGTCTCCTCTCAGTCTCCTCTTCTCTAGACTAAAGAACCTGCAACCACACTGAACTGCTCTCTTGTAATATCACTTCCCACTCAACAGCCTGTTCTCCCCTGTCACTCCCACGTCTGAACCCAGGGACTAAGTTTTACTACCCCCAAGGCTGAGGACACAGTTTTGTCATTATCCTTGAGATGTCAAACTTTTCCTATGCCAGTGAGAAGCATTGAGCTGATTCTAGTCTTTCACAGGTATTTGAAGGGATACCTTACAGATGTGGGCAACAGTAGAAAAAAAAATTATCAGATTCACATGATGATCCTCTTGCCAGATACATAAAGGTGTTTATATTACTGCATTCACTATGCTTACTTAAATATTCACAAAGTTGCATATTCCAGGGACACTTGTGATGCTTTCTCATTTTACAAAATCTCCTTTGAAGCACAGATTTATTTTCATGCAAATTTGAAGTTGTGAAGACCATCAGAGATAATCTGTGATTTGTACCAAATAAATCTCTGTGAACAAGAGTTTTGCAGTTAGCTGTTAAAAATAAAATTATTAAGGGACATTATACTTAGCACTTAGATTTAACACCTCCTCTAAAACTCAACTGGATCACTACAGTCTGTGGAAAAATATAGTGAAGTACAAGGCTGCAGCATCCTCTCAAGTCTGAAGATATTTGCATATAGTATACATTAAAGGATACTCAAAAGTGTAGCACTGGATTTTTTGTTTCAGGTATCAAAAAAACTTTTCTTTTTTTGTCTGACTCCTACACAACGTATAACTGTGAAATATCCACTGGAAAAGCTTACTGCAAACAAACAAACAAAGCTTGCAGACAGTTTGGACAGTAGCAATTAATAATCCTTGGGCAGCTGGCTGGCTTCAAACTGGTGTTATCCCATTTTAAAGAAATAATTTTTGCTTTCAGCCACAATGTTCACTTAGTGCAAAAAAAAATGATAACCGTGTGATTTTGGGTTTTGTTTTTTTTTTTCCTTTTAGAAGGCCTACATTTTTCTGATCACAACAGAAGGCTGATCAGTTTGTACCACAACATGAATGACAGTCAGGTGAATGGTTCTATAGCATGTGAAATTAAAATTCTCAAACTAGCATTGAGGGTACTTTATTGCAAGACCCTTTCAAAGGCTGGGAGAGATTCCAAGTAGGGTGGCCTGTTGGATGAATCCAAGTTGGGAAGTAGCCAAGCTCTTTAGAAGGATGAAGGGAATGGAGAGCCAGGGAAACATTAAAGGGTCATGAAGGCAGGGGAGATAAGGGTTATTGGAAGGTCACAGGAAGGGAGCATCAGAAAGTTCAGCTACATTTCAGGGAACTTTTGAACTTTGCAAGGTCCTATTTATGCCATATTTATTGGTTTATGTCAGAATGATACTTTCTTCTACCTGAAAGGGTTCTTAAAGCAACAGTGGACACCAAACTGCCTGCCATATGAAGAATGCTAGGTGACTAAATCTGTTACCATTAAGAATGAATCAGTCAGTAAATGATGCTATAAACAGCTTATTAACAATACAAGTTATTGTTGAATGTCCAAGCTTGCTATTGTAAATACTTCATAAGAGAATTATGCTTTCTTGTGGGGATTACACCATTTGGTCTACATTTATTCCTGCCAAGTTGACCGTTATTATTTGGAAGCTTCCTATAAATTCAGTGTGAAATGAAAAGGCATATGAGCAGTTCAGAACTTTTCTCAAGCTTAGTGATAAAGATGTAGAAGTAAATCAGGATTGGGAATTAACTTTTCTTTTTAAAACACAAAACTTTCTTTTTTCTTTTGAAAATGTTGCAGCATTATTTAGTAAAGTGGGAAGGTACAGTTGATCATTGCATATACTGCTGGGAAAACATTCCTCTCCTCTGCAGTTCCACTGAGTACAATACTTAAAAAACAATCTCATGAACTGCAGTGACAGGGCACTTGCAACTAATGGATGAGTTCAACTTAATTAAAACCAAGTGAAACACTACGGCTGGTTCAGCATCAGGCCAAAAGCTTCACTTAATCCAAATTAGAACAGAATGACAATAGCTCAGTACATCTCTTATCTTCTTGTCCTGAAGAGGGAACTGAAACCACTGCACACTGGTTTTAAGTTTATGCTAAACAGAATTTCAACAATAGCATTATTATCCATGCTTCAGTAATGTTATGTTCTCTTAGCTGCAATATATGATTCAACCTATAGAGGCAAGTGGAAACTTCTTCCCTGAAATGGCCTTCTTTATGGCTTCTTTCATGTCAGTGTTGGAACTTGGAAGCAAAGTTGACACATAAGTTTGCTATTTCCTGTATGCAGCCCGATTCTGAAAAGTGACCATCTCTGTTTTTTATCTCTTTTGATTCTCTCATGTAAACAATTTCTCAAAGCCTAATATAAGTTCATTTTATGAGCCTGGATTCCTTGAGTGAATTGAACAAAAGATGCTTGATCTAGCCTGGGGATTAAATTGGCTGTTTCCAATGAATCCTCAACACTACCGCTTTTGACTTAGCTAGAATTCCACATGGAGACATTCCAGATGTAAAAAACAGAGGTTGCTTGTGGAAGAACACATTTCATGAAACCTCCTGCTGCCAGGACACAACCATGCTTATTCAGTGAACAAGATACAGAAACAGTTGTGACAATCTGAGGAATCTGTTTCTGTGTTGCTTATGAAAGTTGACTGCTACCCTCCACGTGCAGCAGTATCAGACTCTTTAAAACCCATTTCAGCTACATGGCTGGCTTATCATCACTGTTCCCATCCACTCCCACAGAAATGGACAAGATAAAACCTTACATCAGTTAAACACAAAGCTAAAACAAAGGCCATAGAGCTTTCAAATTTATATATATATATCAAAGAAGTACCCCTTAGACATGCTTGGCTCCCTCTAAAGGCAGAGGCAATTTTCACATCTGGATTGGAGGAAGGACCATAAACACACAAAATAAATAGTGGGAACAATTGACTGCTTTCCTATGTTACAGACAGTGCTTGAGAAAGCCATGAAATGGTTTAATATTAAGTACTTGCTTGAGGTGGCAGTGGCTTACATCCAGGAGGCTTTTTAAAAAGGAGAGGTCATCTGTAATTGGAGAGTGCTTACAAAATCAGGACTTGCATAACAGAGTTGTGAGAATGTCTGTGTTGGTTGCTCTGC
>VWZY01002464.1:5611-18815 GCA_013399075.1 Chloroceryle aenea
ATACTGTCCTAACCCCTGCTCTCTGACAGAAGTGATGTTTGTGTGTCACTTGAACTACACAGAATTGCATAATCACAGACTGGTTTGGGTTGGAAGGAACCTTAAATATCATCCAGTTCCACCTCCCTGCCATGGGCAGGGACACCTCCTGTGAGAACAGGTTGCTCAGAGCCCCATCCAGCCCGGTCTTGCACAAATCCAGTGACCCACAGCTTCCCTGTGCAACCCATTCATCATGGCATCAGTCCTGTAGCCTGACTCTTTGGAGGCCTTGCCCTTTCTAACAGGCAGAGATCTTCTTAACTGTGCTTGCAGTAGGGCTAGAAATGCCCCCAAGGAGCAACGCTGCTGTTTCTGTGGTAGGGAATGCACCTGTCTGCACAGAGGAAGTGTGTCCATATTCCCATCTTTGTTTTCAACTTGTGTAGAGTGTTTCCCCTTTGAAGTCCACATCTGTAAGTGGTAGGGCTGAGCTGGGATGTTTACAGGTGCCCCATCTTCTGGTCATGCCTCCAGTGCCTCCCGAAGGTAACTTGTCCTGTAGAAGAGACTTTCTACATTTCTGAGCTCATTTTCTGTGGCTGGGAGATGGGGTTAACAGCATGATTGTGTTAGGACACTGGGGAGGTAACCTACCTGTCTACCGTCTACAGCCTCTGGTACCCTGATGTGTTAAAGTCTCATCAGTTGTGGAACAAACTATCACTTGAGCATGCATGTTCACCCAGGATTTCTCTTCAGTGCCCATAAGGGAACTGGGACCTTTTCCCTTAGTCATGGCTCATTTTTGCAACATCTCTGGAAATAATCATTGGCCTGTGTTCCCTCTCTTTTCTAGCACAGGAGCAAAGGCATGTGTGTGCATGGTTTCACAGCCATGTCTCTTGCTTCTTCCCCTAAATGCTAGCAACTTCTGCTCTTGTGGAGGTCTTCCACATATTCATAACTACAGAGAGCCATCAGGGTTTCCTTTTCACCTTACCAAACCTGGTGACTGCAGTCCTGTGGCACTCCAACAAATTCTGTTGATGCTCAGGTTTGCTGGGTCGTGCATGAACTTGCCATGTGCTGAGCAAAGAAAGGCAGGCTGCAAGTCTTTTCCTTTCATCAGACAACGCCTGCATTTGATGCTCACTCCATGGCCCTGGAGTACAATGTTTCGGGAGGGAGCTACCAATGGCTACCCCAGAGCTAGGCTGTCCATAAAATGCTGGTGAGCTGTGGAACAGGCAAGTGAATTATGAAGTCATAGACTTCCAAGTTCAGAAGGTAATGATCAATACTGCAAAGCCCAACTGACGAATGGTTGTTAGTGGAAGCCTACAGGCACCAACACTATTTCTATTAACATCCCAACTGTGGGACTCTCAGCTAGACTGTAGACGTTACCAGGCTGGAAGAAGCAATTGATACACTGGAAGGCAAGGTTACTAATAAGATTGACCTTGACAGGCCAGGAAATGTATCAAAAGAAACACTACCACATTCAATTAAGTTTAGAGTAATGTCCCAATCCTAATGTGAGATAACCTCATGGAACAGAAGAGCTTTGGGACTGATTGTCTGGAAAACAGCTTTTCTAAAAGACCTGGAGTTACTGTGAACACGTGAACATGAGTCAGTAAAGAGAGTATATTCTGGGCTGTCTTAAAAAGACCATAGTTAGCACGTCAAGGAAAGTGAATATTCCCCTCTGTTCAGCACTTGGGAAACTCCTGCAGTATCTGGTATAGTTTGAGACTCCCCAGGACACGGGAGACATTGGTATACTGGAGCAAGTGTGGGAGAGATGGAGGCTGGAGCACAACACATGGTGTGAGACAGCTGGGTTTGTTCTTTGCTCAAGTGGGGCCCTATTGTGACATTCAGCTGCCTTTTGGTGGGGTGTGTGAAGGGCAGAGATAGATTCTTCTCACAGGTGCAGGGATAGAATCAGAACCAATGGAAACAACACAAGAAATTTCAGTTAGATATTCAGAAGAGATTTTTTGCTAAGTAGTTAAACACCTGAACAGGATCCCTGGAAAATTCTTGAATAGCTTATAGATTTTTCAAAACAGAACTGGACAAGGCCTTGAGCAGCTGCTGCTGTTTGGACCTGCTTTGAGTGGGAGTTGAACCAGACATCTCCAGAGGTCTCTTCCAAATTATATTACTCCGCGATTTATGATCATCTAATGATTCTACAAATGACGGTTTTAAAAATGCCCTATGTTATTGGGGAACTCGGTAAATGACCACAGCCAATTAGGTTAAAATAATTTATTTAAGTAGACAGNATGAACAAAGCCCTCAGGTGCCTATTACACCCTACAAGGACCTTGCAGTCAAGTATTCCCATTTTCTACACTTCTAACACTTCTGCAACTCCCACAGAGATTTTCTGCCAATTTTTCTCTAGCACCACTTCATTCTGCTCCACTTAACTATCTCCTTTACCTCTGTCTGGTGGTGTTACTCTCTGTCTAGAGCCAACTTGCTATTTAATATCTAAAGTACTTTTAGTTCCTCGTGACTGAGACAACCAATTTAGCAGCTGAAAAAAAACCCCAACAAACCACAAAACTGATTCTGTCATTTGTAAGGCCTTTGAGAAGAAAGCAATAGCCATTATTCCACCTAAGGACCTGAAATGAATACTCAAGGATTATTTGTTGCATGAGACTTCTTTTTGAACTGGCAAGTGAAAGTTCATTGGCTTTTGCCAACCCAAAGCTGAAACTTATCTTTTCTGCTGCTTCTACACTGACTTGAAAACAGGTGTTTTTTCATTGTGCTGATCCTTTTTCCCTTGTGTAGATGTAAAATAGCTAACACCTTATAGGCAGAGGTTTACAGACTTCTCTAGGTGGGAGATATCTTCAGTGTGATTTGATAGTCTCACTGAATCATGATCTGACTGTTGAAGGAATGAATTTTTTATAAAAGAATGGACTGTCTAGACACTCCTTGTCTGAAGTAATACACTCTGTTGTGATTTACTAGGTCCTGTTTATCTGACACAGCTCAATGAAGAGTAAGTTGTATAACCCAAAGGTGTATAAATTCTGTAAGTGCCCCATTTGGGCAGGGTTTGAATCAGGAAGAGTCCATCACTGCCGCTCCCTGCTCTCCCCAGTAGCTGTAGCAATAACCTGCTTTTGTACTGACCTGACCTCCATTCCATTCTGGTTATTCTGTGACACCAGGCAAAGTGCAAGTTGTAGTTCTTGTAGAGACACTGTGAAGTGTTGCACTAGGCTCCGGGAGAAATTTGGATTGTAGAGGCAGCACATGAAAGCAGCACAGTTTACAGTCAAATATGTAGCTGCTCCCATCTCTTTGCCATAATGTAGGATCAGCTGTAGGGTCATTTGAATTTATTTTCTTCAGTGCATTTTCTCTTGGAGTTACGTTAGCCTTAGACCTCTTGGTCCTCCCACTAACATCAATGTGTTTTTTATACTGCATTATATTCACTGTAACTTTTTTTCCATGCTGGGAACATGAAGAAACACACACCACTCATGAAGGTCTCCCTTTGCCCACACCTACAACAACAGACAATTGACTGTGGTGTTCAAAACTATCTTGTTTTAGAATTTAGCTATGGATGTAGTTAGGTATGTATCACATGAGTATCACTCCCTTACCATGTTCACAAGTTGAATGGATGAGTATGATGAGACATGGTCAGCAGGACATGCTGAAACTCCCCAGCTGGTGTCCGTATAGAAGGAACAGAAAACAAGTTTCCCAGTTAATAAGCAATCTGTTTTCACAGGGGTTAAGATTACTAGGACCTGATAGCCATCAATTACCACCATACTAGTTTTTATCATAATTTTTGTGTATTGAGTGTTCACACCCATGAAAACTCAAGATATTTGCCCACTAATAATAATGCAAGTGAAAGTATAATTGTATCTATAGCATGTGTTTGCCAGATGATGGTCAGGTAAAGTGGTGGAACAGAGTGGGAGTAGCACAACCTTACCTCAATCAAGAGTTGAGTAACAGTGTAATGAACTATGACAGACAGGACAGTGCAAACAAGCTGAGTGTGAGGAGCCCTGGTGCAGATCATGGACTAACAAGGGTCAGAATAATACCTGAACCTGCTGGAAAGACATATCAAATATCATCCTGGTTGGTTCTCACTTTTAGATCAGAACGTTGTCATTACCAAACATCCTATTTTGTTCATTTATTAATAGTTCCAGGAACATCATCAAAGTAGAGAAAAATGTGTTGCAAACAAATGGGCTATAGATTGGAGTCCCCCTCTTTTCTCCTGTACTAAATAGTTAATGGTAATTTTTCTTACTTTTTCTTGGTGCATGGTGAAGTGTTTCGACCTAACGTGTGAATTGTTTCCCTTGGGAAGAGGGAAAGTATTAATAGTGAAAATCAAGTTTTCATTTCTGCAGAACTGAGATTTGCAGTAATGTCTGTTTGTCCTTTCTCCTCTCCACAGCTATAAAGTGGGCTGATTGAGATAAGTGAGTCCAAATTCAGTTAAGCATCCAGGATACTCCCTCTCACTGATTTAGAAACTGACTTGGCTTATAAGTCCTTAAAAAGGTGTGTTTCCTCCACTCACTTTAGATCTCTGCTTTAGGAATCCATTAATCACGTTACATCTAATAGTGGACAGAGACAGATAGTATCAAAGGGTGGTTTAATACTCTAGTTGCTGTCTAATGTTGGTACTTTGAACTCAGGTACTAGTAATAGACACAGTAGCTAGGGAGCTAGCTACTTCTGAGTTCATGTACTAAATGAGATAGAGTGGCTTTCCTTCAGTTGTCCAGCCTGTGGGATTGGATGACCCTATCCATGAGTGTAGTCTGGAAGCTGGCTGGCTGTGCAGCAGCTCTGCAGATAGACTTGTGGGCTCCTGGTGGATGACATACTGAACACATAAGCAGTATCTCTGTGACAGTGAAGGTCCATTGCACACTGGGCTATGCTTGCAAGACTGTAGCTGGCCAGTCAGGACAGGTGCTTGTTTCTTGCTTCTTGGTGCTTGTGAGGCTGCATCTGGAGAGCTGTGGACAGTATAGCTCTCCCTGCTCTGTAAAAAAAGCCAAAGATGTCATCAAAATGATGTGAGTTCAATGGAGCAAGTTGATCAGAGAACTGGGGCACCTGACACATGAAGACAAGCAGAGGGAGAAGACAGAGTTTAGAGGAGGGATCTGACTGTACTGTCCACTGCCTGAAGGGAATTTATAGATATATCAGAGCCAGAACTCTTAGGAGTGCATAGTGACAGGACAAGAGGTGTGCATCATGGCTTAAACAAGTAAATCTCCACTGGGCACAAGGTAAAACCTCTTTACAGTGAAAATGGTGAAGCATGAGGTGGTGCCCAGGGAATCTCCCATGCCTGGAGATATCCTCACTTACCTAGGGAAAGTCACAATCAACAGTGTCCAGCTTCGAAGTTAGCCTTGCTTTTAGCAAGGTATTGACCTCCAGAGGTCCTTTCCAATCTCATTTCCTCTATGATTTATATTATTGATGTTCTTCAAACTTTCACAAATGTTTTCCCAGGTGTTAGGAAGATTTCAATACCTAATTGGACACTGAGGTTTGACTCAGTGCAAGGATGTGGTAACACTACTGTAAAAAAGAAGCTAAAAGGAGAGGAAATTTATTTGCCAAAAATCAAATGTCAAACTAAGTGAAGGAGAAATATCAGATTCAGAGTTCTTTTTGAAGTACCCTGCTTTGTTGAGGATATACTGGTAACTATTTGGAACATTCCTTAGAGTTTGGGTGTGATTTTTCAGAGACAGAGAAAGATTAAAGGAGTGATGGCTTGGAAAACTGAACTTTTAGTCTTCAAAGTCAAGTAAAAGCTTTTAGTTGTTACTAAGAGAGTTTCTTGTTTTAGGGGCCACTTTCAGCTTCTAAATAATATCTATCCATTTGTGGTGTTGAAAAAATATGTTCTTTAGATGTTTAGGTGATTTTTGGGAGGGAAGTTGTTTTGTTTTGATTTTTTTTTGAGAAACAAGCATGAGATGATGCTAATGAAGCCATGCGTTTTGCTGGAAAAAGGTCAGTAAAGAGGAAAGTTTTGATAAGAATAGTGTGAAAAGAAGACTTGTAGCATCCTAGCTTGTATCTACCCTTTTGTTGAGCATTTTGTAAGGAGCATTTGAAGAAAGAAAATTGAGTGGCATGTTTGGTATGGGCAATGAACTATCTAATATGTGCTTGCTTCCTCTGGAAACTCATTGTGTTGGTACTTATTTCAATCATTCAGGTATATCTGCAGTGAGTCTAAAACCAGATTCAAAGATCCAGACATAATAGATAAAACCTGGGAGATCTAACTGCAAAATAAGACTTATGTCTCTTTTTAGAGAAAGGAGGGGTGAATCTAGTTGAAAACCCGTAGATGACACCTTGCAAGCTTGCAAGAAAAGAATATGATTGTACAATAGTGCAGTGCACACAATGCACTGGACAACATACACATTTTAGTTTGGGGCAGGATGTTGTAAGGTTAAGGGATACTTGGAGACAGGTGCTCTGAGGAAAAAAGAATCACCGTCAGCATCAGAGTTGACCCACTTGATCTGTAGAACTAAGGATAAATGAAAAGTAAACAGATTTTTTTTTCTGTACTTTTTCTCCTTCCCTCTCTTATACTCTTGCTTAGTGTAGCCTCCACTCATTTCTCTGTGCATTTGGCCTTCTCTCAGTAGTAAACCAACCATCCTTCTCTTTGTAGCATGACTCTCTTTCTGTCTGCCTTCTCTTTGTGAAGTCTCTTTTTCTCTCTTTTATTCCTTTTGAACTGCAGCAAGTTTCTCTTTTGCAGTACATCAACTAGTCTAATCTGCTACACTGTCAGTCTGTGGTGTTATTGCATTCCTCTGCTTTTGAGTTCATTTCAACCAGTAAGTCTTCAGACACTTAGTCAAAGTACTCACTGTGTGCATTTCTGTATTTGATGGAGGGTGAATGTTGTCAGACCCTTCAGAGATTCCTTTGTCTTAGAGTCTATACTGGCTTCTGCATGTACACTTCCCTCAACTATGCTAAGAGGGAACTGTATGAATCATTTTAACCGGAGTGAGGACTCAATGCTATAAATGGAGCTTGGGGCTCTACTGACATGAACAAGATTGTTAATATGTGGTTACTGCAGCTGCTCTGGTCTTTTACAAGGGGTTAGTTACTGATAGTGCCTTTCAGTGTTAGCAAAGGCAAACTGACTGGTGCTTTGTTGTTTTCCAGTAGTTCTTAAAATGTGATTTTTTTTTATTTATTTTTTTTTTCTGCTAGCAATGAAGCCTCAATGAATCACACAACAGTAGTGGATTTTGTCCTCTTGGGGCTGACCAACAGCCGCCATTTGGAGATCACCCTCTTTCTGTTTCTTATGATTGCCTACTTCTTGATCCTCTTGGAAACATGACTGTCATCGTCATCACTCTTGTGAATCACTTACTTCAGACTCCCATGTACTACTTTTTCAGAAATTTTGCCCTTTTGGAAATCACTTTTACCTCCACATTCATTCCCAGCGCCCTCTACAGCGTTCTTACAGAGAGGAAGATTATTTCCCTGCCTGGTTGTTTCCTTCAGATGTTGCTTTTCTTTTATTTGGGTACCTGCACATATTTCCATATGGCAACAATGTCTTTTGACTGATAAATTGCCATTTGCCACCCTTTGCATTACACAACAATTACGAAAAACAGATCTTGCCTCCAGCTGGTCCTGGCTTGCTGGGCAGAGAGTTTTCTCTTGATGTTTTCTCCCACCATTATGATTGTCCCTTTGCCATTCTGTGGTCTCAATGTCATGAACCACTTTTACTGTGATACTTCCCTGTTGTTGCAACTATCCTGCACAGACACAGGGTTCATTGAAGGCCTGATGCTTATTGTACTAATTATCATCATATTTGGTACCTTACTAGTAACTACTTTTTCTTATGTTTGCATTATTACCATCATATTGCATATACCATCTTCTACAGGTAGGAAGAAGGCATTTTCAACTTGCTCAGCTCACCTCATTGTGGTGATGATGTTTTACAGCACGTGTATTTACAGGTATTTCCGCCAAGCACAGAGAGGTGGGCAGGACTCTGACAAAATTCTTTCTTTCTTCTTCTCTGTTGTGACTCATGCTTAACCTGTACATCTATTCACTCAGGAACAGTTGAGTCAAACAAGCCTTGAAGGAGAGCATGTTGAAGGCATTTGCTAGCTCTCTAAGGCAGTTGTAATGTTAGAGTAGTTCATCCAAGTGACTGTTCGTTATTTTTTTTCCAGATGGAACCTTAGAATTGTCTAGCTGTGAATTAAAGACGCTGATTTCAAATGGTTTGTGCTTTCTACATGTTATGTAGTTCCTTCTTCTGTTAGCAATCAAAATATGCCAACACAAAAAGGATATTCTAGTCCATCAGTACCTAGACTGAGTTTTGACTGTGTATTTTTTCCCCTGTATCGTGGTGGGTTGTCTTGGCTAACAACAAAATGCCCACCCAGCTACTCACTCACCCCTTTCCCCCAGTTGTGGGAGAGATCAGAGGAAAACAGGAAAAACAGAAGCAAGAAACAAACATATGCAGGGGGAAGACACAAAAGGCCAAAGCTCAGTTAGAATTGACACTTGCCAGTGTTGTATCTGACAAGAAGGGCTTTGAGTACATCAACAGCGTGAGGAGGTCTGAAGAAAATATTGGACTGATACTTTTTGAGGATGGTCGACTGACTAAGGATGAAGGTTAAGCAAAAGCATAGAATCACAGAATCATTTCGGCTGCAAAACCGTATGTCATCCGACATTGGGAGGCGGCGGCATTGAATATAACTTCTTATTCCAGGCAATAAGTGTCAGCAGTTGCACCTAATTTCCATTTGCATTAACGACTTTATTTGTGTTTGGATCACCAACACTTTTGGACTTTATGTATTTGGATAACCAGTAAATTTATTTAAAATGAAGTTTATGTTTATATTCCTGTCATAACAAGAGGTGATGAAACAGGAGCCAGACTGCTGGAAAATACTTTCTTTACAAACTATCATTTGTGGTTCACAGTACAGAAAAGCAAATAAAATAATCCAAATCAATAACTAAATTAAAATATAGCCACATAGCTTGAGTCAGTGCTTGTGAGGTCACTTGCAGCTAACTAACTGATAGGGCAAGAGCAGGCCCATGGCTTGTGCAGATGCTTGTGAGGTCTCTGGAGCCTGAGTAGATAGGACAGGAGGAGGCTGCTGTCTGTGCTTGTGATATCACTGGTGGCACAGACTGAAAGGTGCTGGAGGTGTCTCCTGATGGTGGTCCCATTGACTCCTATCACGTCTCCAGTCCTTCAAGGGGGTTGGTGGTGTAACACTTGAAATAAGGAAACAGTCTTCTTATCAGAACTATTTATGAGAAGAAGGGGTAGTCTGGGAGAAAGGGAGATGAAAAAGCTTTAACATGGTAATTTAAGCTTGAACATATAAAAAACTTCTTTATTTCTGAACTTTTAACTTTCCTGTGTAAGGTTCAACTCTGTGCCAAATGCTTCTTTAAGCAGCTGTTTCCCTTCTGTTCTATTCAGACACATATGGGTATCCTCAGACTGTTCTAAATGCTGTACATGGTTGAACAGGAGACAAAACAGTGCTTATAAACAGAGACTGCTTTGCTGAGGTCCTCTTCTACTGTGGGTGGGTTTTAGCCACATGAAAAGGCACAGCATATGGATATCACATTTTGTGGAGATGACACTGAGTTGAGAGGTGCAGGTGCACCTTTTAAAAGAACATACCGTTGTTTATCCATGAACATTGAAAGCAGCTAGTATAAAGAGCTTCCCACTGAAAGAAGAGTTACTGAAGAATGGGATTGGGAATTTTGTATGTTAATAACCCTAAACTCTACCATTTTATTTTTATTAGGTAAAAGACATTTTTAGGACTCTTACACAAACATATTTTCTTAAGAGTAGAATCATTTATACTACTAAACAGGTCTATTTTAGTTGAACAGATCTAATATTTTATTATGTCTCTGTCATGTTGTTGTGGTTTAACTCAAGCCAGCAAATAAGCCTCATCCTGCTGGTCACTCCCTTTTTCCTGGTGGGATGTGGGGGAGAATCAGAAGAGTAAAAATGAGAAAACTTGTGGGGTGAGATGAACACATTTTAGTAGGTAAAGTAGAAGCTGCACACACAAGCAAAGCAAAACAAAGAATTCATTCACTGCCTCCCATCAGCAGCAGGTGTTCATACATCTCCAGGACAGCCGGGCTCTATCATGTGTAATGGTGACTTGGGATGACAAACACCATCACTCTGAGCAAACATCACCCTTCCTTTCTCTTTCCCCAGCTTTATATGCTGACCATGATGTCATATGGTCTGGAATATCCCTTTGGTCAGTTGAGGTCAGCTGTCCCATCTGTGTCCCACAGTATCACAGAATCATTGAAAAAGACCCTTGGGATCATCGAGTCCAACCATCAGCCCTAGTCTGCAAAGTTCTCACCTATACCATATCCCCCAACACCACATCCAGATGACCCTTAAACACATCCAGGGATGGTGACTCAACCACCTGGGCAGCCTATTCCAGTGTCTGACTACTCTTTCTGTGATTTTTTTTTTTCGCCTAATGTCCCGTCTAAACCCACCCTGTTGCAGTTTGAAGCCATTCCCCCCTGTTCTATCACTAATTTACCTGTGAGAAGAGACCAGCATCAACCTCTCTACAATGTCCTTTCAGGTAGNAGTGAAATTACTGATATAGTCTATGTCCTTATCAAGATCATTGATAAAGATGTTAAACAGAAATGGTCCCAACACTGACCCCTGAGGAACACCACTTGTGACCAGCCGCCACCTGGATTTAAGCCCACTGACCACCAGTCTTTGGGACTGTCCACCCAGCCAGTGCATGATCCAGCAGATCGTATGCTCATCCAGGCCATGAGCAGCCAGGTTTTCTATGAGAATTCTATGGGGAACAGTGTCAAATGCTTTCTGAAAGTCTAGGTAGACAATATCCACAGCCTTTCCCTTGTCCAACAGTCAGGTCTTCTTGTCATAGAAGGAGATCAGGTTCGTCAGGCAGGACCTGCCTTTCATAAATCCATGCCAACTAGGCCTGATCCCCTGCTTGTCCATTATATGGTTTGTACTAGCAGTCAGGATGATCTGCTCCATGACCTTCCCTGATATTGAGGTCAGTCTGACAGGTCTATAGTTTCCTGGATTCTCCTTTCTGCCTTTCTTACATATGGGTGTCACATTTGCTACCTTCCAGTCCATTGGGACCTCCCCAGTTAGCCATGGCTACCTTGGTGAGCACATCTACCAACTCTTTTAGCACCCTTGGGTATAACCCATCCGGTCCCATAGACTTGTGTGCACCCAAGTGGTGTAGCAGGTCTCTGACCACTTCCTATTTAATTGTGATGACCTCATTCTGCTTGCTCTGCGTGTCTCATGAGTCTGGGTGTCCAGGCAACAGCCAGTTCCACTGCTAAAGACTGAGGCAAAGTAGGTGTTGAGCAACTCAGCCTTTTTCTTGTCCTTTGTTAATGTGTTTCCCTCTGCATCCAGTAAAAGAGGGAGATACTCCATCATCCTTCTTTTGTCATTAATTAATTTATAGAAACTTTTTTAATTATCTTTAACAGCCGTAGCTAGGTTGAACTCTAGCTGTGCTTTGGCCCTCTTAATCTTCTCCCTGCATAGCTTCACTACATCTTTATAGTCTGCATGAGAGATCTGTCCTCTCCTCCAACAGTCATAGACTCTCCTTTTGGTTTTGAGGTCCATCCAGAGAGCCCTTTTTAGCCAGGACAGTCTCTTTACCTGCTTGCTTGCTTTTTGGCAGGTAGGGACAGCCTGCTCCTCTGCTTTTAAGATTTCTCTCTTGAAGTATGTCCAGCCTTGCTGGACTCCTATATCCCTCCGCACATCCTCCCAAGAGTCTTTGTCAGTCAGTCTCCTGAACAGGTCAAAGTTTGCCCTCCGGAAGTCTAAGGTGGAAGCTTTACTAACCACATTCCTTGATTCTCCAAGGATCAAAANAGGCAAAGTAGGTGTTGAGCAACTCAGCCTTTTTCTTGTCCTTTGTTAATGTGTTTCCCTCTGCATCCAGTAAAAGAGGGAGATACTCCATCATCCTTCTTTTGTCATTAATTAATTTATAGAAACTTTTTTAATTATCTTTAACAGCCGTAGCTAGGTTGAACTCTAGCTGTGCTTTGGCCCTCTTAATCTTCTCCCTGCATAACTTCACTACATCTTTATAGTCTGCATGAGAGATCTGTCCTCTCCTCCAACAGTCATAGACTCTCCTTTTGGTTTTGAGGTCCATCCAGAGAGCCCTTTTTAGCCAGGACAGTCTCTTTACCTGCTTGCTTGCTTTTTGGCAGGTAGGGACAGCCTGCTCCTCTGCTTTTAAGATTTCTCTCTTGAAGTATGTCCAGCCTTGCTGGACTCCTATATCCCTCCGCACATCCTCCCAAGAGTCTTTGTCAGTCAGTCTCCTGAACAGGTCAAAGTTTGCCCTCCGGAAGTCTAAGGTGGAAGCTTTACTAACCACATTCCTTGATTCTCCAAGGATCAAAAACTCAACCATCCCCTGATCACTGTGCCCTAGATGACCTCCAGTCTTTACTTCCCCCACAAGCTCTTCCCTGTTCACAAAAAGAAGGTCCAGGAGGGCACCTTCCCTGGTTGGCTCACTTGCCAGCTGTGTGAGGAAGTTGTCCTCCACACATTCCAGGAACCTCCTGGATTGTTCCCTCTCTCCTGTCTTGCATTCCCAACAGACACCTGGGAGGTTAAAGTCCCTCACAAGCACAACAGCAAGTGACTGTGAGATTTCTCCCAGCTGCTTATAGAAAGCTTCATTCACCTCACTGCTTTGGCTGAGAGGTCTAAAGCAGACTCCCACAGCGAGATCAGTTTTATTGGCCCTTAACCTAATCCAAAACACTCTCAACCCCGTCATTACAATACTTGATTTCTGAGCTCTCATAAGATTCTCTTACAAGGCCACTCCACTGCCTCTCCCTTCCTGTCTATCCATCCTGAAGAGCTTGTAACCAATTATTGTGACCCTCTAGTCATGTGAAGCATCCCACCACATTTCCGTTATAGCCACTATGTCATAATTTTTGTGGGGCATCATGGCTCCAAGCTCCCCCTGTTTGTTGCTCATACTGCATGCATTGG
>VWZY01002464.1:18855-33656 GCA_013399075.1 Chloroceryle aenea
GGGCAAGGCATCGATGGTCCCATTAACAGAGAGGACTCTTCCTGCTGAACATGAAGGTGCATCCTGGGAAGCTGCTACCGATGATTTGTTAACAGCCCGTGAGCAATGACATAGAGAGTACAGAATACACAGTTTCTGCTTCTACCCACATAATACCTCTAACTATGTGAGCCCCATATCCTACCAGACTTTTCTCAGGTGCTTCCATGATCCCATCTCTCAAATGAAATGGCAGAGGGAGAGTCATCACTAGTCCACCATCCTTCAAGCCCTGGCATGCTTCCCTTGAGCTTATTCCTAACAGGTCCAGCTATCTGCCCTTCCTCTTCCTATCTAGTTTAAAGCCCTGTCATTAACCCCTGCTAACGCCCCCCCCAGAATTCTTTTTCCCCTCTGGAACAGTGCATCCCACCTGCCATCAGCAGGCCAGATGTCTTATATAGCAGTCTATGATTAAAAAACCCAAAACCCTGCTGAGAACACCAGTCCTGGAGCCACTAGTTGACCTGCTGTCTCTTCCTGTTAATTTCCTCATTCATGATTGCCACTAAAGGGATAGAGGAGAATACAACTTGCATTCCTGATCCCTTAAGCAGCTGTCCCGAGGCTCTGAAATATTTTTTAATTGATTTTGGGCTCCTACTACCCCTCCTTCATCACTACCACCTGAAACACTAGAAGGGGATAATAATCAGAGAGGAAGGAAGGAAGGGCAGGAAGTTTGTTCAACACGTCTGTAACCTGTGCCCCAGGGAGGCAGCAGACTTCCCAGTGAACTGGGTTGGGATGGTATATTATCCCCTCTGCCCCTGTCAGTAGATGGTCACCCACAACAATGACCTGTCTGCTTTTCACCTCACTTCAGTAGCTGGTACCAAATCCACTCACACCGATCCCCCCAGTAGCCTGTACTTGTTCCTTGCAACACATGTACCTATGGGATAGAGTAAGAATATGCAGAGAGCAAATTATAAAAAGTTTTAATAAGATAGGGCAGATTGCAGTGATCAGGCACAGGTCTCAGCCAGACCAGCCATGACCAGCCCCACTTTACACTGAATCAGCCCCTTTTAGACCCTTTTTCTGTCTGTTCCCCTCTTTGTCTCCTTCACCTGACCATCACCTCATCAGTCAGCACAGTCTCACTGACCCTGTCCAACATCCTCAACCCTCAGGTTGTTGTCTCTAATTGTAATTTCTTGAGAGCTTATTGACTGGTGATGTTTACTCCTGGTTATTGTCTCTTAATTCTAACTGGTCAGGTTTTACGTCTCTGTGTTTTTGACTCCCTCCCTTTTTATTTTTTTTTTTTTATCATTCCAATTTGGCAAGGTCCCCAGTGAGAAAATCTGATGGAAAAATAAACGTTCTCACACTCCATAAGGATGCCAAAATCTATCCTCAGTAACAGGAAATCAGGTTAATTCAGAGTTCAGAAACTACTGCATGAGGAACCTTACACTGTTATATGCCTGTAGCCCTAGAAATATATAAAATGTGAATGAGTGAAATTATTCATCTCATGGAAGTCATAAAATTTTTTTACAGAGCTTCCATGGAGCATTTAAGGACAGCTGGTAGCAGGATTTTAAATCACAGCTGTATGAAGTCATTCAGTTGCATGTTAGGTCAGTCACATTCCTGGAAATAAGTTGGAAATCAATTCCAACTCAGTCATAAAATCCCGTTCCAAAGTCACACTTCTCAGAACTGTCAAAAGCAGGAGCGTCACAGTAGAGAGAAGCATGATACTGATTTCCTGATGACATCCCATCCCTCTCATATATCAACAGCACCACTCAGCTTGGTGTCATCTGCAAACTTGCTGATGCCAGCAGGCCTGGCCTCAGGCAAATTGACCCCTGGCCAAAAAACCCAAAGTTCTGCTGGTGGCACCAGGTACAAAGCCATGAATTAACCTGGATAGTCCTCTTCACTCTTTCTGCGTAGGTACCGGCGACTGAGGGGATAGAGGAGAACACCACCTGTGCTCCCACTCCCTTAACCAATTGTCCCAAGGTCCTGAAGTTTCTAAGTCAGAATCACTGACTTAAGTACATGTTGTGTTTTAACCCCTACCCCAGCACCTAAGCACCACACAGGTGCTCACCTACCTCCTCCCTCCCCATCCCCACCCAGTGGGATGGGGAAAGAACCATACAGGTAAAAGTGGGAAGATTCATGCTTTGAGATAATGACAGCTTAAGAGATAAACAAAAGTTTAATGCACAAGGAAAGCAAACTAGGGAATCCATTTAGCACATTTCATCAACAGGGAGGTGTTCAGACATCTCCAGGAAAGCAGGATTCCGTGTTACATAGTAGTTACTTGGGAAGACAAATTCAATAACTCTAACCAACTGATTCTTTCTTCTTCTTTCCCTCAGATTTCCATGCTGAGTGTGATGTCCTATGGTACAGAATGTCCCTTTGGTCAGCTGGGGTAAGTTCTCCCAGCTGTGTCCCCTCTTAACTCCTTGTGCACCCCCAGCCTGTTCTCTGGAGGGAAAGTATGAGAAAAAGAAAAGGCCTTGATGCTGTGCAAAACTATTCAGCAGTATCTAAAACATCCATAAGTTATCAACACTTTTCATCACAAATCTGAAACATAGCCCCATGCAAACACCTCTGATAAAATTTAACCCTACCTGGCCAAACCTATTACAGTACAGTAAGGACTTCAAGTTCTCACTCAGCTTTGTGTAAACCAAGTGAGTGTATGCTGAAGGTAGTTGCCATAAGACCTTTCCATATTAGCAGTGATTTACTATTTTTAATAGAGTTACACTGCCACAGAATGTGCATAGTTGTGTGAAGCTTGGAACCTATGCTTGGGGTGACATGCTGGTAATATTCGGCATGCAGGTCCAAGAAACTAAATGTAGAATGTTATCTTTAAAATTAGTCACAGAATTTATCCTAACCATCCTTCCTCCCCACACCTTCCTGTCCAGAATTTGACATATAAACTATTGCTACTGATTAAAATTGAATGTTTAAAAAATGAGGGAATAATTTACCCTTGCACTTGGATTTGTATAATTTATTTTTTTTCCTCCTTACCTATAAATACATCTGATGAGGACAACTGAAACTCCACAAAACTGAGAGGTGGCAAACACTTCTACTTTGGAATTTACCTCCTTTAAATCTTCCAGTCCTCTCTCAGGAAATGCAAGTTCTGGACATGGGATTTCAAATTCTCAACTACTTTTCAGACATCTACAAAACATACTAGTCAATAATGCAGTATGACAGAGAAGGTGTAAGAATGAATAACATTCTAGGCTCCTTCCTTTCTCCGTGGCTTTCTAGAACTTGTATTCAATGGCTAGGCTAATTTTTACAGCTTAGTGCTTAGCACGCTCATCTGGGAATGGCTTAGCTTCCAGTTCTTGCTTCCTGCAACTGCTTGTTCCACATCATTTCTGTAAAAGCCTGAAAAAGTACTAGGTACAGGGCCTAAAACATCCTGAAGTGTGAAACTGAAGACATGGTAGTCTATGTATTCATAGTATATGAAGCTGGCCTGGCACTCAGCAGGTCACCTTCCCCATCCAGTTTGGGTTGGATCTAGGTGATCCTGGTAGTTAAGTAGCTACATGTGCTGGGCAATTGCCTTAGCCTGCTGTATGTGAGACAGAATCATCGAATCATAAAATGGTTTGGGTTGGAAGTGACCTCTAATGGTCATCTGGTCCACCCCCCTGCAGGAAGGAGGGACATCTGCAACTAGAGCAGGTTTCTCAGTACCCCATGCAACCTGACCTTGAATATTTCCATGTTCCTCCAGAACCCCCCTCCCTGCCCCACTGATCAAAACAGGCCCCAGGTGAAGGACTTGGAATTTCCTCACCAGATTTTGTTTATTTGAATCAATACAGAAAAATTCCACTTGTAGCATTCTGGGGAGATTGACTAAAGTGCAGCCAGAGTCTGGAGCAATTTGTTCCCAAAATCTGGGGGTTATATTTGATTAAAAGTGGAATTACTGACTGATATCCCTATTGCCAGTGTTAAGACATCTCATTCAGTCTGGCTTTCTTTCATCTAGCCTTATGACTGTCTTTTCTCACTTTTACCTTTAGTTACGGACTTTAGAGTGACCTTTGCATTCTAACCATTTTCTGTGATCAGCAGAGAGAAAGTGATTTTGCAGACAAGAATCACTGAATGTGATGTAGGTGTCTTCTGGATGATAAAATAAGTGACTGCTTAGAAGTGCTGTGTCTTTGTTTAGGTAAACAGGAGTAATATGATTCACCCGAATAAAGACAGAAATTGTTATTCATAGATGACAATTTTTTAACAATCTGTAGGGCCTATCTGAAATGATTTCTTCCATGGAAGGGCCTGTCTTTCACCATTAGTTAAAGAGCTTAAAGCCAGAGTTAAACACAAGGTATGCACATCTCCTCCTCAAAGCCTTTTTCCTGTGCCTAGTTTGTGTAGTTTATTCCAATACTAATTTTTTACCCCTAAGTTTGGTGGGATCAACCCCAAGACCATGACCAGTTAAAAAATAGAAGGCTAAAATAGATATGCAAGTGTTCTATAGGTCTTTCTTTACAGTTAATTCCAGAAGCTATCTGGAAAACCAGAGAGAGGGTTGTTGTACCTAAACAAAGAGGTAAAAAAAATAAATTTCTCCTATGATTGCAAGCAATCAATACCAACTGAGTATTTTCCACTGGGAACGCAGACACATTGAAATACTCAAGGTCTGTGATGAGTTTTTTCCAAAAATATTAACCACAGCCATCTCCTAAGGCAGGTGAGCTACCTTACTTTGCTTCAGTCTTCTTTCTCTTCTTCTGTATGTTCTTGTTTTATTGACACCTACACAGGACTTCTTTTTAAGGGACATTCATCTATTTATGAAGTGAATGGAGGGCTGGAATAGAAAATAAATTCCAAGACATTTTTTATTCTTGGAAAGAACTGCTCCTCCTGAAGGGTGCCTGGGACAAAGGTAATTTCCTGGCGAGTGACATTCTTTAGTACTTATTGGTTCTAACTATTAATAGGAAGGGGTTATAACATCACAGGTTTTTTCTGTGTGTCTGTGGGCACGCATACATGCATGTGTGTGGTTTGGATCTGTTTTTTTCTAATTAATTGACAGTTATATCCACCACCCCATTCAAATTATGTTAAAGAAATCAGAGCTATTCTAACTAGAAAGTCTTCCCTGTTCTCTCCAATGTATATGTAAAAGAAAAGCCAAACAAATCACTAAAACTTAAACCCCCCTCCCTCTGGTGTTTGGATAAATGATGAGAGGAAAACAGCATGAGTACCATTTCATAAACAGTTTCACTTGACAGAATGATGGAACAGTTGAAATTGGCAGGGACTTGTTGAGATCATCTAGTAAAATGCCCCCTCAAAGCAGGGTGATCTAGAGCACATTGCTCATGGCCATGTCCTGTCCGATTTTGAGTATCTCCAAAGATGAAGACTCCACAGCCAGTCTGGACAACGTTTTTCCAGGGCTTAACCAAACTGTACATACAACAACAACAATGACCCATCAAACAAACAAAAAGTCTCTTGTTTTTAAATGGGATTTCCTATATTTCTATTTGTGCCTACTTTTGTTTTTATGTAATGTGCAGGTGGGATAGAAGACACACACTGAACATAGTGTGATGCTGTGGAGCATATACAAGAGTCCATCCGTGTTCGGTCAGTGATTCTTTTCTAGAACAAACCCTATCCGCAGAATGATAGCAAGAGGTACTCACTGCCAAAAAATCTGGTCTACCAACAAATGAATAATTTCTAGGTTTCAAGGGCTAGCCTTCTTTGCTTGGCAGTAGGTGTTAGGGTAGCAGATCTCAGCTGGAAAATGTGACAGAAGTCCACTTTAAAAACTGTCTCAGTGGAATACAATCTTCATCCTAAAAGGCAGAAAGAGTAAAATATTCTGCCATCATAAAGATGATACTGGCATTCCGCTGACACTTGTACTCCAAGTGGAGTACACTCAATCGTTTAGAAAAGTTTAATTACTTATCAAAAGCTATGTGAAGGAAACCACATTTCACCCCTTCTCTAAACAATCTGTAGCACTAAAAATACCTGAACACAGCAGTAAAATATCAGTTCCTCTTCTGAGATCTTGTCCGATTACAAAACAATATATAAAAATATTTAATTTAGTATTTTTATTTCTCCAGATTAATTAGGAATGGATATGCAATGATTTCTGCAGTAAAAAAAAACCTCAGGGACATGACCAGCTGGAACCACACAGTGGTAGCCTTTTTCCAGTTTTCACCTTTCTCCATCATTCCAGCAATCCAAGGCTCTCTCTTTTGTCTGGTATTATTTGTGTACCTCAGTACTTTGGTGGGAAACATCCTCATCATTATCATCACTATGGTAGATGCTACACTTCACTGCCCCATGTATTTTTTCCTCAAGAACCTGTCCTTCCTGGAGATTGGCTACACTACATCCACAATCCCCAAGATGTTGGTGAACTTGCTCACAAAATGGAAGGGGATATCCTTTCTGGGCTGTGCCACACAGATGTATGTCTTTTCCCATTTAGGGATCACGGAATGTTGTCTGCTGGCTGCCATGGCCTATGATCTACATCATATGGCCTACACAGCCATAGCCATCCCCTGCACTACACAACCATGATGAGCTGGAATAAGCTGCTATCAGCTGTACCTTGGTTTATTGCATTCTTGGTGGCTTTAGGGCAGACAACTTTAATTTTTACCCTTCGATATTGTGGGCCCAATAGGATCAATCACTTCTTCTGTGATCTGCTGCCTTTGCTGAAGTTGGCTTATGTGGCCACCTGCAAGAGTGAAATCATCGCCTACATAATATCTGTCCTCTTCATCATGGTCCCCTTCTTACTCATAGTTGTGTTGTATGTTCAGATACTCCACACCATCTTCAAGATGCCATCAGCTGGGGGCAAGAGAAAAACATTCTCTACCTGCTCATCTCATGTGGTCGTGGTCACTCTGTTCTATGGATCTGGCATTGTGACCTACTTGAGACCCAAATCTTTTTATTCAAGCAGCAGTAACAAGCTGCTTTCTCTCTTTTACACACTGATGTCTCCAATGATGAACCCTTTGATTTACAGCCTGAGGAACAAAGAGGTGAAACAATCCTTGAAAAGACTGATAACCAGAAATATAAATGTGAAATGTTTATGAATTATGTTAAATTAAGTCCAGCAGCACCTTTGATATTGTGTGCATTACTGCATTACCTTGTAGCTGTGAATCAATCCTCCAGATAATTCCATTTTTATTTTGGTTGTTTGTGTTTGGTTTGGGTTTTGGTTTGTTTCTTCTTCTTTTCTTTTTTTTTTTTTTTAAGAGGTATTTTTTCAGATTATTTTTTGTGCCATTTTGCGGTGGGTTTAGCATACAGATTGAGTGAATCGCAACCTATTGTATCCTCTTTGACCAATCTTTCCACACAGAAGTAGTTCTGTACTTTGTAGATCTGTTTACCCGTGGTAAGATGAAACTCACAGTAGTCTCTGAATATTGTGAAAACATTTCTGTGGAGCTTACCCAAAAATAAGTACACAGTGATGAGGCAAGCAATTATCAGGGAAGAAGGCAATGGACTGAATGAGAACCACTCCACAAATATCTATGACATTAAATTTCTAGTGAGTTCTGATGAAAATACTTCCAGATGAGCTGTTCAGGTCTATTCTATGAAAAAAAAAAAAAAAGTTTATCTGAAGGCATGAAGGAGTAATGATTTGCTTTACTTCAATCATCTTGAACATGGAGAACTGTGGCTAGGCTGACAACCCTATTCCCCACTGGTATTGAATGGATTGAAATGGATAAAGTAAAAATACAGTTGATGTGTTCTAAATTCCTGCTGTAACAAGAGACAAACTATCACTTAGTTATCTCCATTGCTATATATTGTTTGTGTGTGAAGTCGAAATTATACATTTATGTAAACATGACTTTATCTTGGACTTCTGAATTGAGAGCAGATAGAAACAATATCCCTTGTTGTGCAAATAAAAGGTTGATTGTGGGATGAAGGAAATTACTTGGGTGTTAAAGAGGACATAGAGAAGTTGGGTTGACACCTGCTATTTTAGAAGCAAGGTTAAAACTGTATTTAGTTTTCCATTTTATCTCTGTTTGTGACATGAACTCATTTGAAGGCTACATGGGATTCTAGTTTACCTTTTCACTGTTCTCATTTTCTTTGCTATGCTAAGACAGTGGATGTGAAATTAGTCATTAAGATGGAAGAAGCACAGGAGAAAGTTTTGCACCAGGCCTTGCTATATCATTGTGATCCCAATAATACAGGCACACACACTATGTCAGGTATCATCTAAAAAGCTGTTTATTAGAGCTAACACTAAAGAGGAAAGGATAAAGCTGCATCTTTTCAGATACTGGGAACCTCGAGTTGTGAAGCATCAATGTACATCCCACCAATGGAAGGGTTACTCCATTTTGGTCATCTGAGCTAGTATAGGAAACAATTATCTCCATCATTTCTACTGTCAATCAGAAAGGACGTTCACAGGAGAACTTCTTGGTGCACTGTAAGATAAAGGCAAGGCCATGTAGGTGGTGTAATTGCCGGTACCAAGTGAGAGCTGCCTGCAGGTTCCTCTGGTACAATAAGCTTCTTCATTTATCCTGAAGCCAGGGAATTTGTGCAGCACAATACAGTGCTACAGCCTCTACTAACTCCCCGACCTACGATGGTCTTCAGTCAAGATGAGTGCTGAGGCTTTAAAGGGAACCCGGCCTAGTTCCTAGGGATCTCGGATCTCTGGCCAGCCTGAAGGACTCAGCTGCCCCTTTTCCGTCTGCAAGTTCAGCCAGTAGCAAAGGTGACTACCTATCCTAGAGACACACAAATGCCCAGACAGCCACACATACATAGAGAATACTGACATGACCAGTCACAGAGACTGTCACAGTTGCAGCTCTGTGAAAAGTTTGTCAAAAAAGTGGGCTACATTCAGAAAAAAATACCCTCCATAAATAATAGAATTACAATCTCCTCTGAAACAGGTTGTAACAATGTTAATCTGTTTTATATATATGCCATATAGAGTGTCTTGTTATACACTATTCTGTTTCAAAATTAAATAGACATTATCAGGCTCATTCAGTGTGGACACAATGACAGAGGGTGTTTTGTGTGTTTCGGGTTTTTTGTTGTGTTTTGTTTGTTTGTTTGTTTTGTTGTTGATTTGTTTTATTTGTTTATCTTTATTCTCTGATTTATTTTGCTCTATTTTTACACCTTTATAAAGGACATATCATAGAATCTGGGTCAAGGGGAGGGAGTCTGGGGGGAGAGGGCACACAAAATGAAACTAAGTATCATGGAAATATTTTGTAATGTTTTTTACTTTGGATTCTGAAAGACTTATGATTGTGTGAAAACTGTTTATACTACTAACAGTTGTGACTCCATATAAAACAGCATAGCACTCATTTCCCTAACTCTACATCTAATTTCAAATTCAGAAATCTAAATCTATCTACAGCCATTAAACAGAAATAAGAACACATGGAGTTATGTGGCCTGTCTTAATTGCAAATTTTTGCATAAAAATAATGGCTCTCTGAAGGGACCTCTCTTCATTATAGAAGAAGACTTGAGAAATACATACATTGTAGACAACCAGTGTTAGATGACAAGAATCATGCTTTTCATGTAAAAAATCTGCACATTGCAGTCAAGACACTGGTGAGCCCATTTTCTAGGCAGACACGAAATTTCAGTAAACCAAATCTTTCTTAAGTTCTCTGACAGGCTGTCAATTTCATAAGCAAAAGTGACACTTGCAAACCAATTTTGTATTTTGATTTTTATATTTAAAAAAGACACACGTTTAAAATCATCAGACTAAGCAATGCATATGATTCTTCTTTATCAGATGAACAATGTTTCATTCTTGTAAGTCCAAGAAAACTTGGCAGAACTCCAGAACATTAGCTGCTAAACCTTTCCATCGAGGTTAATGCAGACATTTCACCTTGCAGCAAATTCTGTCATTTAGATAAGAATTTTGTATATATGTCATTATTCTGATCAAATGCAGCTACCTGCAGACGAATTAAAATCTCCTAGACATCAGGGAGAAAAAGAACTTCTAGGACATCATTCAGCTGATACATGCCACAGAAATAGTATCTAAAACATCCCTGATTTACTATAGCCACTAATGGTCTTTCTTTGCAGTGACTGTAACAAGACCCTGAGTAGTTAGCTAAGAGGTAGATGTCTGCTTCAACGTTTAAAGACAGGGAAGAGGAATACCATTGAAGAATATATCTGGACTACAGTGCGTCATATGTTTATGGTTATTCCACCTACTTTTCTCTGCAATCATTTTAAGGCATTGTCATGTGCATATACCGCTTTTCTCAAAGCATTCTTCACCTCTGTGTTCCTGAGAGTGTAATGGGGGTCATACCAGTATTGAGAGTGTTCACAACTTTGTTCAAATCAGAGAAGTCTGGTGCACTTAATGTACAAGAAGATGGTGGAGTCATACCACAAAATTCCAACACTAAGATGAATTGTGCATGTACAAAAAGCACTGACCTTGTGATCATGGAATCCACAAGACAGTGGAAATTTTATCAATGTAGCATGTGAATGTTATCACTAAGGAGCCCAGTATGAATGTGGAGGGGGTGACCAGATGTGACATTTCAACAAAATGAGTGTCAGGACAGGAGGAAAAAGTCCATGAATGTGTCACAAAACAAAACAGAAGTTGATAATGTTGGGGCCACAGAAGAATCAAGTGGAGACTAGAGTGGCTGTGACAGCGGCACCCAGAAAACTGGACTTCCAGGAGCCAGTGGCCAGCTGTGTGCGCAAGGTGTTGCACCTGAGTAAAGGGTAGCATAAAGGGTAGCATATGGCCAGATAGCAACCATAAGCATGACAGCCAAGACAGCACATTCCCATGACAGCCAAGACAGCACATTCCATATAGCCCAAAGAGAAAATGAAGTGCATCCACAAGGTGTAATTAGTTCCAACAACAGGCCTAGTGAGTGGTCTTTGTAGTTTGGAGGATGAAAAGTGATGCTTATCAATGCATTCACAAGACCTTCAGTAAGTAACTGATCTCTTCCTGCTGTCAAATCGGTAACATTATTAGCTATATAGCTGTGGTTCATGGAAATGAAGTGAATATGGAGAGGGACAACCTTAAGTATTAAAACAGTGTTGTCTTACAATTTGTGAAAGAACGTGTAATGTGGGCTGTTACAAAGTGTGCAGGACTACCACTGGTGTCCTTTTGTGCCTGTACCTGTGTGTCCATGTGTCTCTTGGTTACATACTGAGCCTCACTATTGGTTGAGCCTGCAGACAGGAAAGCAGCAGCCATGGACATTGACTATGGAGACCATGAATTGCTAGGCTTAGCTCTAGCAGCTGGGAAGGAGGAATCATCAGGCTGTGGACTTTGTGGAGGTGGTGTCTGCTTTTAACATCCCTTGGCATGCACCAATCCAGAAGCTGAAGATGATACCAGGGTAACAAAAGAAATGACCAGCAGGATTGTTAAAAAAAAAAAAAAAGCCTGGAGTTCCTACCTGCCTATGAACTGTAAAAGGGTTCTCAGACATTCAGACTGTGAACAGCGAGTCAGAAACCAGGGGCAGCTCTGTGGCGCTGCACCAGATTGAGGTAAACAGGGGTTCCTGAAGATGGAAGAGTCTGAGGAATGCCCAAGGAAAAGTGGAGAGACCCGTCAGGAGTCAGCAGCTCTTCTGTGAAGGCTGAGAACCTGACAGAGCTGCAAGTGGTGCCAGGAAAACCATGGGAGATCCCTGGACCCTGAGATGAGGACTTCACTGGGAAACTTCCTAGCTTGGTAAGGTCCTCAGATTATTATCCACTGCTGGATTTCCATGTAGGCAGTGATCACATTGAGACTGACAGTCCAAGAACAATCAAAAAAGACTTTAGAGCCTTGGGATGACGGCTGAGGGATTCTGGGGCACAAATTATCTTCTCCTCTATTCTTCTAGTTGCAGTCAGTGACATTGGAGTGAAGAGGCAAATACATGGCTTCATGGCTGATGGCATCATAACAATTTTGGCTTTTTGACAACAGGATGACCTATACAGCACCAGTTTTGCTGACACCTTTCTCAAAGGATGAAGAGAGTCTTTGCTTAAGAGATTGCTAGGCTGATTAACAGGGCTTTAAACTAGTTTTGAAGGGGGAGGGGGATTTATCCAGATTTGAGAGAGATGTCCATGGGTGTCATAGCCCAGTGCTTGTGGGTCAGTGTGATGACATTTTTGAGAAAGAAAAGTTCCTCCACCTCCCAGGGGCAAAAACTATACACTCAACCCCCTCTCCGAAATGCTTATACACCAATGCATGCAGTATGTGGAATATGCAGGAGGAACTGGAGAACTATGGCCCTGGTCACAGACCCATGATCTCATTGCATTTACTGAGACATGGTTGGGTAGCACACATGAATGTTGTCATGGATGGCTCTGTACTTTTTCAGAAAGATAGACAAGCAAGTCAAGGTGGTGGAGTCGGCCTTTATGTTCAAGAGTAACTGGAATGCATTGAGCTCTACCCAGGGTGGGATGAAGAATGTGTTGAAAGCTTATGGGTGAGACTCAAGGAGCATCCAAATATAGGTGAAACTATTGTGGGTGTCCATTACAGACCACCAGACCAGGAAGAAGAGGTCAAAAAGGCTTTCTACAGACAGCTGGAAGTAGCCTCAAGATCATATATCCTGGTGATCATGGGTGACTTCAATCACCCTGATATTTGTTGGAGAAGCCACACAGTGAGACATACTCGATCTAGAAGGCTCTTGCAATGCATCAATGATAACTTTCTGATGCAGGTGGTGGAAGAGTCAATGAGGAGGTGTGTGCTGCTGGACCTTATATTAATGAACAAATAAGGTCTGGTCAGGGATGTGAAGGTTGGGGTCAGCCTTGGTCATGATCATGGCATGGCAGAATTTAGTATCATACAAGGAAGAAGCAAGGCAATAAGTAAGACTGCAGCCCTGGACTTCAGGGAGGCTAACTTTGTGCTCTTCAAAGATCTACTTGGAGGAATCCCTTGGGCTAAGCCTCTAGAAGGTGAGGGTGCCCAGCAGAGGTTATTGATATTCAGACATCACTTCCTCCAAGCTCAAGATAGGTGAATTCCTTTGAGTAAAAATCAAGCAGAGGAGTCAGGAGACCAGCATGGATGAGCAAGGAGCTGCTGGAAAAACTCAAGTGGAAGAATGAAGTTCACAGTATGTGGAAAAACGGACTAGTCTCTTGAGAGAATTATAGGAATGCTGTCAGGGTATGTGGGGATGCATAAAGGAAGACCAAGACCCTCCTGGAATTAACTCTGTTAAAGGAAATAAAAGACAACAGGAAGGTCTTCTTCAAATATCTCAGCAGTAAAAGGAAGACGAGTGAAAATGTGGGCACACTGCTGAGTGAGGTGGGAGCCCTGGTGACAGTGGATGCAGAGAAGGTGGAGTTGCTGAAGGCCTTCTTTGCTTCAGTCTTCACTGTTAAGACCAGCCCTCAGGAATCCTAGACTGTGGAAGTAAGAGAGAAAGCCTGGAGGGAGGAAGTGCCTCCACTGTTCGATGAGGATAGATTGGGTTAGAAATCACTTGGGTAAACTGAACACACACAGATCCATGGCATGTTCCCATGAGTGCTGAAGGAGCTGCTGATGTTGTTGCTCTACCACTCTCCACCATTTTTGAAAGAGCATGGACAACAGAAGAGGTTCCTGAGCCCTGGAGGAAAGCCAGTGTCACTCCAGTCTTCAAAAAGGGCAAAAAGGAAGACCCTGGTAAGTACAGACTAGGCAGCCTCACCTCCATCCCTGGAGAGGTGGTGGGGCATCTCATTCTAGAGATCATATCTCAGCACATGGAAGAAGGTTATCAAGAGTAGCCAGCATGGTTTTGTTAAAGGGAAGTCATGTCTGACTAATCTGATAGCCTTCTAGGATCGTGTGACTGAATGGCTAGATGCAGAGAGAGCAGTGGATGTTGTCTACCTTGACTTCAGCAAGGCTCTTGACACTGTTTCCCATAACATCCTCGTGGGTAAGTTCAGGAAGTGTGGGTAAGGAGACAGAATGGTGAGATGGTTTGAGAACAGGATAAACAATAGAGGTCAGAAGGTTGTGATCCATGGTACAGAGTCCAATTGGTGACCTGTAACTAGTGGCATTCCCCAGTGATCAATACTGGATCCAGTCTTATTCAACAACTACATCCATGACCTGGATGAAGGCACAGAGTGGAGCCTCAGCAAGTCTGCTGAGGAAATGAAACTGTGCAGAGTGGCTGATAGACCAGAAGGCTGTGCTGATACCCAGCGAGATCTGGACAGACTGGAGAGCTGGGCAAAGGCAAACCTAATGCAGTTCAACCAGGATAAGTGTAGAGTTCTACACTTGGAGAGGAATAACCCCTGCACTGGTACAGGTTGGGGGTAGACCTACTTGAAAGCAGTTCCATGGGGAAGGACCTGGGGCACAAATTATCTTCTCCTCTATTCTTCTAGTTGCAGTCAGTGACATTGGAGTGAAGAGGCAAATACATGGCTTCATGGCTGATGGCATCATAACAATTTTGGCTTTTTGACAACAGGATGACCTATACAGCACCAGTTTTGGCATGGGCCCTTGTGGGCAAGAACACCAGTGGTCTCCTTGGGTGCATAAAGAAAAGTGTGTCCAGTAGATGGAGGGAGGTTCTCCTGCCTGTCTACGCTGCCCTAGTACTCCAATACCT
>VWZY01002465.1:0-10304 GCA_013399075.1 Chloroceryle aenea
ATATTTTGTGCAAAGACTTGCTGCTTTCCAAAAGACAAAGATTTAACGGCAGATAGGTAACATACACTCAATGGCAGCAATACAGGTCTAAATACAGGCTGGACTAAACATTTGTTATATAACAAAACAAAACAACAACATCAACAACAACAACAAAATCACATTTTGTACCTATCTGATGATATTGCTCCCAAGTACTACCGCTGCACCCACCTACTGTGCCTTCAGCTCCCCTTCCCTTCACCTCTACCAGAGAACCCTACCAAAGCTCACAACAGAAGGAAAAAGGAGAGAAAGTGGGCAATGATTTATCTTGCCTCCTTCATCCAACAGCAATTCTAACCACCTAAGTGTCAGAGCAGTAACAGAAAACAGCTCAGGTGGTGTTATTCAAGGTACTAGTACCTTGAGTAGTGAGAAGAGTGACAACAGTCTCTGTTTCCTGCCTCAGTTGTGCTGAGCTTTTTTGCTCAAGGAAACAGAGAAATGGGAGCTTAAAATAAAAAAAACTCTTAAAATATTTAATAAAAATAAACAATAAAACCACTTGACATCTCCAGTACTCCCATCATGGAGAGAATGCTGTTCTCAAATGATGTTAATTGCAGTACAAAGCAGTCATTGGCAACACTGCTTGCCTGAATTTATCTGAAGCTGTCGCAGCTATATGCCAGTTCATGGCTGACATATTTGCCAGCTCATGGCTGACGTATCAAAGAATCCCTCTTAGGTTTCACAGTTTTCCTTCCTGTGTCAATCCCTTTTATTCATTTTAATTCATCTGCAAGCCAAAGAAGCAGGGGACTGGAATAAACGCCAGAGGAAATTGGTATTTCCTGAAAGAAACACTAATTCTACTGTTTGAAAGAGAAGCCTGAGTCACTCTTTGGAAGGTGCAGAAGTACACATAGGTGTGCAGTTTGGATACTTCCACACTAGGGTTGCCAGTGACCCAGGGATGGTAAAGCAGCTTTTGAGATTGCTAAATTGAAATGATAAATTACAATCAAGACAGGAGTGCATTTACTAGATACCTGCCAATACCCCATGGAGTATGGCACATTACTTGAAGGCTTCCAAAGCTAAGCAGATGCAATTCATTGATGTCCACTGTCAAAAACAGTCTCTGTGCTATTTAGAAGCTGACAATAGAGTAATTTAGAGGAGATTTTATGTTCTATATGCAGATCCTTGAACAAGCCTGCTTTGCTCAAGTAAGGTTCTCCCTTCATAAAGCTCTCAAGCAGTGCCTGGGGAGCAAAAGTCCAGGGGCTGGGACAGTGGCTGCAAAGTAGACCTGCATCAGAACTAAGACATGTCTTGCTTACACTGTTTATTCTAGAATAAAATTATCTATACTATTTCAAACGCTCGAAACGTGTAACTGTTTAGAAGTCTACTCAGCATTTTCTTTCTTTCCACTAATGTACAAAGCTTCCAATACATCAGGAACCTCAAGTTTAGAGAGAAAAACAGTTTCCTCAAAAATATTACAATGCACACATAAAGCCCAAATAGATAACACTGTAAGACATCACAATATACCACTTCATAACAAACCCCAAAAACATGGGTACAGCTTTCATTCATTCTCTGAAAACCATCTTCCCAGCACTCAGAGTATCTAAATTAGAGATGGTATTTCTAACCTGCTCCACAGACAACATATCACCAAAAACTGATTGTTACTGCATAATGCCTTTATAGTAGTTTGGATTTGTTTTCTTGACTTGAACCTTGTCCTTGAAAGATACCAAAACAACCACATTCCATGTTACATTACGTGAGGAAAGGCGGGGGCTTTGGCCACTGCTGGAGCAGCATGTTAACCACTAACACTCACTCTAACAGTGCTAGGAGCAGCTTAAATATTTCAGATGGAAAAATTTCTTGGGCCAGTGCTTAGCTCCAATATGTTACGCACCCCTGAACTCCTGTCTAAGGGGAGCACATTCTAATTCCTATTTCCAGTAGGTTTTGCAGAATCAGCACGCAGCAGCAAAACAAGAGGCAAGCAGCCTGCCTCACTTTTCTAATATGGCAACTGTGTCACTCCTGCTGTGAGCAGTAAGCAACCAGCCCTCTACTCTGTCATAGCTGAGCAGAATGCATACTCATTGACAGCATGGCCTTGCCAGCACATTGCCCACCATCTCCCCTCATATATCCTTTTTTTGCACTTGCCTTACTCAGGACTGAGTTCTTGTCATGATACCTTCTCCTCCTTCAAAGCACTCCCCCTATGACACTCAGGGTGGGCAGGAGGAAGGTAAATTCTAAGTGAAGGTGAGCTTGGGAGGAAGGGAGGGGTGTGGGGAAGGCATTTTATGATTTGGTTTTATTTCTCATTATCCTACTCTGATTTGATTGGTAATAAATTAATTTCTCCCAATCAAGTCTGTTTTGCCTGTAACAGTAATTGCTGAGTGAGCTCCCTGTCCCTATCTTGACTCACAGGTTTTTGCTGTATTTTCTCTCCCCTGTTCAGTTGAGGAGGGGGAGTGATAGAGCAGCTTTGGTTGGCATCTGGCATCCAGCCAGGGTCAATCCACCACAGGCACAAAACCAAGAAATAAGACATGAAAATCAAATAGAAGCCAAATTAAAATGCAACCAAAGAAACGAAGGGATTATCCAAGTAAAGATTCCTTTCTGGGGGTAAGTCAGGAAACCACTCAGTTATCCTGAGCCAACAGAAAGCTGCTGTGCTAGTCCAGATGGAGCTCCACAGGAAACACTGAGTCCACATTTTTTACATTCTTACTCTAGATTGAGAAAAGATCTGATTTTCTGGAGGCATTTCAGTGAGATTTTTGGGAAATATTTAAAATGGTGTAGCTCCAGAATGTAAAATGGCAGCCTGGAAGCTACCATAAAATGAAGTGTATTACAGCATGCAATGCCAGCCTTAATACGTTTACCTTTCAATAAACACAATAACTTGCTGCTTATGTAGATGATGCCTCACCCTTCATTTTAAATAACCTATCATTCTGACTTGGTCCAACCAAATCCACACATCACAATCACCACCAAACAAGAAGCTGTAAGTACTTCGTTTTCATGTATCCTCCTTCCAGAGGAAACCTTGCTATTGATCCTGTCGGGAAGAATTCAGCCTCTGAACATTAACTGGTAGAAACACTAAGGATGAGAGTTTCAAAATCCTGGGCAATCTGAGAGCACAGTTCCTCTCCATGCATAGACAAAGTTCTTGATCTCTGATAATAATCTAAGAATATATATTTTATTTTAATTATGGGACATCTTCACTAGATAAAGCTCTGTGGTTGGTTATGATACGTTAATGGCAAGAATCTACAGCACCAATCTCCTGTTTGATTTTTAACAGCCAAGACTGGCAACTGTGAAAGCTAACTTTTCATAGGACTTCAAACACTAAAACAACATGCCAGAGGTACATAGGTGACAGCACTTAGCCATGGAATCAACAAAACCTAAGGAAATGAAGAATACAGTCTTTTTTGGAAGAGATTGATAATCACTCCTTCTTTCTATCCAAATGAATATTTCATTAGTTCATACAAGTAAAGAAAACAAAACAACAACAACAACAAAACCCAAACAAACAAAATAACCCCAACCCCCCAACTCAGTACAAGAGATTAGGAAGATCCCACCCTGTGCATAAGCACACTTTACTGAGACGGTCAGAGGCCACAGAATGGGAGAGAAGATTAAAATTCTGTCAGACAAATTCTGTCATACAACATGCAGTATGCAAAAAGCTTTTGAAATATTTACTTTATTAATAAGCAAAGAGATCTTTAATTTTAAGCATCACATGCTATTTTTCATAGTTTATCTCTTTAAAAGAACTGAAGTGGGGAAAGATACATTGAGTACAAATTCTTCCTATGTAAAAAGTCCTGATGTAAGTTATCCTTTTGATAGTTCCAGAGCAGAAAGTCAATTTTATTTGGCATGAGGACTGGAAAACTAAACCAGACTCCTTGCAGGCATGTGTAAAATGTGGTAATTAAAGCTATATCCTTCCCTTAACAAGTGGATTCCCATGCAATTGACCATGAATACAACAACGAATTATGCTGTTAGCATACTTCAAGACAAATCTATACAATTTATTGTTAAATACTGTGGCAGATTTGTGGAGCAAGTCTGATGGTCAGATTCTATGACAGAATGTAGAGAACAAAAAAGAATCCTAAAATCTGTTTAATCCAAGAACCCTAAATCTATTGCCAAAAATCAATCCACAGATCCTTTGCTTTTCCATTTAACCTCAACTTTAAGGGATACTGGTGTTTACTACTGCACTAAAATGATGCACAAATATGAGTGAACCTAAGCCCTTCAATATTTAACAAGGTTTGCACACTAAAAACAGCTGCTCACATAATGCGGAGATTCTGAAACTTTCTCTGAGCCTACATGAGCCTTGACTTGAGACAAAAAACAAAACAAAACAAAAAAAGTAGTACCGTATTGCTTTGTGTGTATTACCAGTTTTTGACAAGCAAGCCCATTTTGCACTTCAATGAAGTCAAGATTGCAAATTTAGCATGAACTGAAGTAGCGTGCAGCAGCTGAGCTGAGCTGAGATTCACGAAAAGAGGATCAGCAGCACAGCAATATACAATACTGAACTGACAAATTTAGTCATCCTGTTACAGAACAAAGAGAGCTGGTAACAACCACAGTGCATATTCCCTATGATAAGGCCAACCTAGAATCTGTAAAACAAACAAGAACATTATTTAAAAGTCACATGCCAAGTCCTGGGGAGAATGCAGCAATGATAAAAGTGATTACCAGGACATCAGGCAACATTATCCTTAGGACTGTCTTTAAAAATGTAAGCACTGAGAACATGAAGCTGTGAGAAATTCTTGTGTTGGTACAGCACTGTACAGTCAGCTCCTTCACACAACTGAAAAGCATCTTCCTATAACCTGTTAGTGCTCTACATAACAGCTTTAAATCAGTCTCTGCAATTTTGCTCCATAATTTTTATAGTGGATACATCCTGTCGAGATGTGAATCCAAAATAAACTGTTCCTACTGCCTGAGCTAACACAATCAGTAGTACTCAGCGTGAAAAATTCCCTTCATAGGCCCTCTGGCCACTAAGAAGCACAGTCATCATCATCTGTTCATAAACAAGTACACATTAAAACTAGGGCTATGTGCCTGCAATATAATTTAGAGGTATTCTACTCCATCTCGGCACTCTCTGGAAAATAGCTTAGCAGTCCTGGGGCTGGATAGATAGATACTTCAGAAGACCTGCGTCAGCCTCATCCTACAGCAGACCTTCACAACAACATTGTGCAAGGTGCCAGGGCTGTTTTTGCACTGTTTGTTTACTTAAACAGAGTTTTTTGGTGCAGGTCAATGTGTTTTCTAGATCCTTAGCAGATCTTTGGCACAAGGTATCACTGAAGTGGTAACTCTCTGGGACAGAGGCAGTAAAATATTTAAAACAGTAACTTCTCCTTTCTCAGGGATACACTTAGAGCAAAATTTACAAGTCACACCACCACCATCTGGTACCAGTCCTAGCAGGAGAGAGCTAATGCTTCGACATCCAGGAGGTAGCTGTAAAAGCTGTAAAGAAATGCTCTGAGCAGGTTCACAGCCTAAGCTCTCCAAGAGCAGCCATCCAAATCTACCCAGCACTGTTAGCTTTGAGCTCTTTAAGTTACACTGTCAAAAGACCTTCATAAAAAGACACTGTCCTCTTCTGTAGTAAACCAGTGATCAAGATGGGAGTGTAGGTTTCATTATAGGAGACCTCTTCTCAAATCTTTTCTGTCACAGGGATACAAACACGGGCTTCCCACATCTTAAGTGCTTCCCCATCAGACTACCAGATATTCTAGGACAAGTGGTTCTCATTCCTTACAATAGATGCTGCATTCTGCACACTTCAATCTCATCCTCCTACTACAGTGCATGCACAGACAAGCTGTCTCAGAATCGATTCTTCTCATTCTCTTTGGCCTCATATAAATTATTTAACCTAACAAGAGCAGTTTCAATAGGAAATTAACATCCCATGGACCACCTAGAAGTCTGGCTACTAATACAGTTCTTAAAGACAGAAAGGGCAGGACTCAAGTCTGCTCAGACTCCCACGTGGGCTTTGTGGGAGGCAGTATCTAATAGGCATGCTGGACATTCAGATGAAACAGAATAGGTATTTTTCTACCTCAGATGCATGGTAACCACTCTGGAAGCATCAAGTCAGTTCTGTACATGCCTACTCAGGGAAATTTAGTAATGAAGCCTTTCAGGTGACTCATCATCATTTTCGATAGTTAATCTCCCTAAGTGGAAAACAGAAAAAGAAAAAAAAAGAAAAAAAAAGCCAACACACAAAAAAAACCCTCCACAAACAAACACCAAGCAAGCAACCAAAAAAAACCCCAGCAAACCCCAAAAAGGATACCACAATCAAACAGTTTTAAAATTGCACAGAAATTTAATTATCAGAATAACCAAGCATATAACAAAGAGATGTAACTGTATTTACACTTCATTTTTCATTAAACATCTTTATGCCTCGCTGTAAGACTAAGATTAGAGCCTTCCATGACAGCCCTACTAAACCTTCACTGAGACACAGGTAAGTTAATATATAGGAAGGTCAGTGATGTACTATATGAACGCACAGGTTTCCCGAACTGGGATATGTCTGTTAATTCAAACAAAAACCCATGCAAGAACTGGAAGGCTTAAAGCAACCAGAAGTCTGGCATTACTTACTGTTTAGTTGCAACATCAAAATTGTTTGTGTGGTAACTTAGTAATATTTCCCTATTAAATTCTAACATAGGAAAAATGGTAAGGATAAAAAACTAAGAAAATAGTCTGTTCTTCTGGTAGGACACTAGATAGCCTGCCAAATTCACACCATTTGACATTTACCAGGGAAGTAGCATGTTGTCATCAGTATAAATAATGCTACTTGTCCCAAATCCCACTGAGTCACCATATTGCCATGCTGCTAGCAAATGCACAACTTGGAGGAGATATCTACCATGTTTTACTATTATGGTGTAGAGCCAGTCAATCAAAATTTTACTTGGAATAGTACTAGAGATTTTGCTTTGCCTTACAGAGCCCTGGAATATAACCAATTAAAAGCTCTACCTGCCACAATACACAATGAATTCTATTTTACAGCTTTAGCAGTGTAAAGAGCAATATAGATGATCTGGAAAGAAAAAAGTGAGAGGAGATAAGGTAAAAGAGCCAGTCCACTGTTCATTTTGTGATCTCAATCATGTAATGGAAGGGAAGGAGAGGTAAGAGAGCACTCCCTATTATGGTCCACCATTAAACTGACCTAAAAATGCAGAATGTGGAAGAAAAGGTAATTTGACGTTATTAAAAGTACATTAACTAGAAGCAACTGGTTTCAAAAAATGGATGCTAAGCTTATGCAGAATAAACCCATACACATATAAGAGCCATATACATGCATACATATGTAAGTATGCATGTATATGGTTCCTAAACACTGGTGTGCACAATTGATAAAGACTATATTTTTATCATGAAAAAAATGAAAGCACTGAAAACATAACAATGGAGGGGGGGAACCAGTAAAGTTATTAGGATAGGTAAAGTGCTAACCATCTGTGGGGGTGCTCCATGTAACATCTATGAAGGGAAAAACAGCTGATTAGGGACCAAAGATTTTCATTGTTTTCTGTATCTTTAAATTTTCAATGACCTTAAAGCTGTATTAAATTTGCTTCAGCAGTTTGCTGAAAATGCCTTGTAGATTTTCCCAAGGTTCTCAACGTTTATTTCTTCTGACTCCAGTTTTACCTATGTAAAAATGAAGTCAGCTAGAAATGTCTCATATAGCTGTGAAACTCAACTGCAATTTGGTGTCATTGGGCTTGCCAGTATTGAAAACTCGTTGTGGAGAGAAACAAAACTGAAATTTAAATAAAGAAAAAAGGTTTAAGTAGAAATATGAAGAGCCATGTGTACAAATGCATCATTTCATAGGGAAAACTATAAAATCCCTGACAATTTGCATTATAAAGGATGTTGAAAAATATGAAAATTCTTACCCCTGTTACCATACAGGTTTGTTCTGACCTGGTGTTTCTGAAATGCTACCATATATTTTTTGAGTACTTCCTAATGAAAAAAAAAAAAAAAGGAAATTGCAATTAGGTCAATATCTAAGACCTATCTTAATGCCTGTAATGGATATTAACATGAAAGTAACTTTTATTATTAAATAGGAATGGGTATTGTTTATTCTAATAACATAAGGAATATGGTCTTGGAGCATGGTGAGGTTTGGGTTTTTTTCCTAGCAGATCAGCACAGGGACAAAGAAAGGTATTTTAGGTGTATTTTTACATTTAGAAACAATGGAGGTTATTATTTTCTAGAATAACCACTTGAAAGACTGACATTACTGAGTTATGCTTTAGTTTCCAAAATAAAACCCTTATCCTAATACCATTTAAATTAAGTCTTCCAGTAACTACAGTAAACACTACCAGGTGTTTGAACATCAGATGAATAACAGCCAAGCATACCCCTCATATCCCTCCCCTTGCCTACTGTTGTGGTAGTTCATTATATTTCTAGTAAGGGCTGGAGAAAATGGCACTATAGAAGGACTTTTTGTTTAATTATAAATCAGGTGCTGAAACTCAACTCCTGCTTTTTTTTTTTTGTGCAGATTAAAAAAATGAAACAACCAACAACACAACAATACACACACACAAAAAAAAACCAAAACAAAACCAAGCAAACAAAAAAAACCAAAACAAAAACAAATGCAAAAAGACCCACCAAACAAAACAAATAAATAAACAAACAAACAAAACCCCACCATTCCCACTATCAGTAGCAAAAAACCCTTATTCCTCAACTTTGAATTTCGATACTTTGTTTTATCAACATCCATCATTACAACGGAATTCTGGAATTCAATGGCGTTTGCATCACAGTTAAGTTGGGTCAGAATCTAGCTCCAAATGTAATACTACGTTGTGTATTTCCAGTAATTACTCTTTGCAGTAGATAAATGTTTCTACTTCCAATGTAAATTTATTCCACAACTCAAATATGTTACTAGAGAAATACCAGGTTCTTGGAAAGAGACCATATTTTTTAACACTGCACTTTAATTTGTGCTGTTTAGAAAGACATATTATGTGAAATATTAAGAAAATAAATTTTAATTGTACACCCCACATTTATGGCCAAATCATGTTATTAGAGCACATATTTAGCTTTACACCTGTAGTTTTTAGCTTTATACCTTTAGTAGTGCCAGTTTCTGGGTAAGACTATTTAAGTCCCGCAAACCAAGTTAAAAACAAACAAACAAAAAACAACACCAAAAAAAAAAACCCTAACCAAAACAAAGATTACAATTAACATTTTAAGAACCATTTTTCAATCTGTTCTATCTTCAGGTATTCAAACATTCAAATCTCCCACTAAGTCATTGCAGGCTTATCCCAGGTAGACTTTCAAATAGTGTTCAGTATAAAATACACCTGCATGCTCGCTGATCCTACGTAAACATGATGCTAGCATATGACTGTAAATCATCAACAGCAAAAGTCTTGACTAATGAAACCAGAGTTACAGAAAATTGTTGACATATTAAAGAAATTATTCATGTGGCACAGCAGCCTCCACTTGTACAGACCTTATGGTATTAATATTTACATTAACTCTAAGCATTTCTTGAGCCTGAAGTCCTTCACAAGCATCTGAGTTTTAAATGCCACTGCCCTAAAAAAAAATCCAAACCCGAACCATAACACCCTACGCAGTGGAGAAGTAGTGAAGCAGCAAAAATTATTATATTTAAAAACTGAAATGCTGGTCCAACTGCAGGACTGTTCAAAGTCACACAGAGGTAGTAGGCTATTCATCCACATAAGGAGATCATAAACAGACCATCACCCTGCAGTCCAAGTAGCACCATTAAGATCTAGCTGCCCTTCAGACAACTCCTTCCACATATGAAGGAAGTAGGAGAAGTGGAGAAGCAGAGAAGCTCCCCTTCTCCTTTTGCTGTGACAGGGTAAACTATTACCCTATAAGTCCAAGGAAGAAGCAGAGAATTTAAGTGACACTACTCTAGATGTAATACACCTTATGCACCTCTCTTCATCACAGAATATGCCTACATATTCAAAAAGAAGTTTTTATCCAAAAGCTAAAATTTCCACTTTCACTTAAGAGTTTAGGCTTTAGACAGAAGATATGTCCTGCTGTTTCAGCATTAATCACCTTTGAAGATTAAGAAAAAAAACAAACCAAAACAA
>VWZY01002465.1:10415-33601 GCA_013399075.1 Chloroceryle aenea
AAAAAAACCACATACACTTAAAAAAAAAGTATCCAGCCTATGGCCTCTGGTTTGTACTCAGCCATTCAGAACAATTTCTCTGGCCCCGTTCTTGCTCTGGAAGTCATGAAGCAGGCACAAGCCAGTCACATAGCACCCCAGCACAGATGCTCGTATTAAGAAGAGTGTGCACCTACATGTCAGTGAAGATCTTGACCCCTGTGTTCCTCTATTAGATGCTATGGGATTTACCTGAGAAAACATGACACTTTACTGTCATCAGAGAAGAGGAAAAAACTTTGTGTGTTACGGTCTACTTATGGCTGAGTTTGAAGAAGTTATTCCTTTCAAAAGTTTTGTTTGAGTCTAACCTGCCTTCCCCCCCTACCAAGTATCACACTCTTAACAAACAGAAGAGGTTGAAGCTCATGTTCACAGTGTTAGGGAGCCTATTTTTTGAAAACTAGTTTTCATTAGCATTCTTCATCTCCAAAATTGGCTAGCCCTTTTAAAAGTAAACTTCATAGGAATACAATAAAATGGAAATAGAAGCATAAAAATGGACTCAGGAGTCCAATAACAAACAATAAATCATTCATTTCCATCACACACTGATTTGCAACATTTCTGCTTTTATTAAAGAAATGAGTTCAGAACATTTAGGGACAGGCTCATACTTTCTAACCTGAAAGCCTTTTAACTTGCTCCCAAGACCATGAAGTCACAGGAGACTATGGTATAAGTCACCTGTCTCGGCTTAGACAGAACCCAGTACTATCTTAACTGTGCCTGACAGAAGAGATGAGTAAGGCTGTCAAAGTCCCTTATGAGTTCAAGGCAGATCTCAGACAAACTTGGGTCCTATTCATGGAATGTCTACTGTAGAACTGTACTCCTCCCAGACTATGGGAACACATTAAGTTTGTAAGAGAAAGTTACAGGCAACAAGAGAGTTGAAATGTGGCAGCGAGGAGGAGGAAAGTAAAAAAAAAGGTAAATAATACCATGGGTAAAACAAAACCAAGTGACAGAGGAGCACACACTGCATCTACAGGCACTACAGGCTTTCTCCTGTAACCCCCAGCCCACTAAATTAGCTTGACACTAGGATTTTTTTTGTTGGAATTAACACAGTTCAGATTACTTAGCTAGCCTCTGAAATTCATTTAATGCTTATTGTAATCAATATACTGATCAGTCACATCCATTGTGTGGATCCAAAAAAGAAATGTAATTGCCCAGGAGAATAACTTAGAAAAGCATATAGTCCACATTTGCTACAGTAGAGATGGTTGTGGTGAAGAAATATGCAATATGAATGAACACGTCCCAAATCATTTGATCATAATGATAGGAGTTGCCTTTAATCTAAGACAACTGGAAAAGTGCTTTTGACTGAAAATTAAAAAAATAAAATAAATTAAATTTAATAATAATATAAAAAACCCAACAACCACCAAAACCAACAACCCACCACAAAGAATTCTAATTACCATGAGTAATATATAAACTGATTTAGTATAGAAGACCCACTTTAATTCTACGGTCATGTATATTGGACATATATATATACGGTCATATATAATTGGACATGCATATCAGAAAATTACTTCCAATTATGTGTAATTTATTTTACCATACTTTACTATCGATATGCCCAATGTCTAGAACTATCAGATAGTAAAATCCCCATGTTCTATAGGGAATCCAGTTTCATAGACCAATTAGCTCCCTTCTAGTTCTCCTCTAGGACAATTCTGCCATGTTACAGGACAAAAAAAATAAATAAATAAAAACAAAAACAACTAACCAAACAAAAATAAAAGAAAGAATAATCAAATGCACATAACCATCCAGTGAATAATGCAGAACCAATAGTGCATAAAGTGAAACCCTTATTTAAAAGTATACTATCATCTTGTTTGTTTTCCTTAACAGCCTCAATTGCTCCATACTTTTCTTGTTTGCAGGGACCTATACAGATGGGACCTCAACTGTGAAGAGCCAGTGCAGCCACCTGTATGCCATTTCAAGGCAGGCAAAAGTACTAACAGCCATAAGAGAATGATCTTCCCCTTCAATTAGTAGATCATCCAAAGCAGGTTGCAAATGGTGAGGTACAGACAGAAAGAACTGTATGGTTTAGATATTGGGCATCTTTTTTCCCAAGTTACACACGTTTCCTTCTCGGGCTAAGTGAATTTTTTTATTTTTGAGGGACTGACAGATTTCATAGGTCATAGATCTATGATTCTATGATTTACCAGATCAGGCAAAATCTGTCTGAAAAAAAGTTTCAAGTTTTATTTTAAACTTTTCCTTGAGTTCTGGCAATTTTACTGCTAACAACAGAATTTCTAGCACAATATAGTGACAATGTAGCACAGACTTTTAAAAACAGTAACTAGGTTAAGAAATTAAAGCCTATCATTTAGCTCTGGAGAAAAAAAATGTTTAGTCTTTGTGTTAAGAAACAATGATTACAGATTACATCTACAGTTAGGCTATTGTCCTGCATTCTTTGTGCACCATAAACTCACAGGGAAGCTGAGCTTCCTTCAGCTGAGTTGAGCTTCTGTTATCTCTGGTAAATCATCAACAATCAGACAGTATATATGAAGAAGGAAAAAAAAAAAAGCCTTATTATGAATCTCATTTTTAAAAAAATCTAGATTAGTCTTTTGTAAGGAAAACTAAAAATTGTAAGGAGAGGACTATATTGCTTGTCAGGTTGGAGAGCAGAATCTAATAGCTGTATTAGCTGCTAATGATTTAGAACAGCCATACCAGCTTCTGCTCTGTTCAGCAGAACATCCTCTAACATCATGGAAATGACTGCATGATATTTATAACAGTACCTGTGGGCTCACCTTGTATGTCTGTCCTGGAAGATCAAAATCTCAAGTCTTAGCATAGGCATAATTGGAGAAAAAGCCATTAAAAAAAAAAAAAAAAACAGCTCAAGATACAATCAACATTATCACTCACTCACATACTCATTGCATTAATGTGTAACCCTTCAAAAAATAGAGTGCTTTCAAAATCCCCAAGCCTGCAAGCACACTACCACATTTATCAGAACTATTAATAAAGCAGCAGAATATGTTCATATCTAATTTTGCCTAGCTGGGTGTACCTCTGTGTGTTCTAAAGTTAAAGTAAAAAAAAAAACACAAACCAAACCAAACCAAAAAACAGGGAAAAAAAGAGCAGAGAGAAAAAGCCAAGTTCCTCCAAAACTATGTAGATAAGGCTGAGCATGAAACAAGACTGACTTGCAGTAATTCTGACCATGAATCAAAAGAGTATTGTTAAGCCTCCATCACTGCTACCTGAGAAAACTAGTGTTTTTCCTTTTGTTTTAATCAAATATTATAAATAAGCCTAAAATGAAACTGTTCATATGTGGTTTACTTTTCTATGCACCCAAGTAAAATCTAACACCAAAGGCAGTATTTATTACCAATCCTCAGGAGTTCCCGAGTACTAAACTACACGCTGAACAATCAAGAAGCTTAGCATAAGCTAATGGCACTAATACATCTATGTATAGGGTGAACTACACGTTACTATAAACATACTTTTTCTTGTTCCTGTCTCTTATTAGCAGCCAACAGAGTGATGAGTAACAAACTCTTCAGGAGCACATCTATCCTTTTAAGCAAAAATGGGAGCTAACAGAACAACAGAGCCAGGAGATTGAAAACAGTAACAATCTACAGCAGGAGAGAAAAGAAGAGGAAGAAAAAAATGGAAGTGGGTGGACAGCAGCTGAGCAGTGATAGCAAAAGGAAGGGGTGGGAAGGCAAAAAAGAGCAGATGAATAGGGAAGGAGACAAATGAGATGTGAAAAGAGACGGAAGACAAAATTACTAAGAACTAGTCTAAACCAGTGGTTCTTAAATCATGGCTCAGGCAAAGGAAATTACAAAGTCAGCCTGACAGGAATACTAAATTACAATGCTGCTGTCAGCATCTTACTTCTTGACTGGTGTTACCAAGAGACAATCATGGCTGGGAATTACTGGCCTACAGCATGGCCAGTGCGAGTGCTGTAATGACTTTGTTAACTAGATGTCTCATGAATAGGAGAGATGCAGCAGTATGTAAGCATATGGGAATAGGAAAAGGAAGGAAAGGAGAATCACCAGAGAGCTCGACTGGGAAGAAGATTGAACGTTTATGAACCGGTCTGCCCACTAAGATAGCTACCACACAAGTCACACTTAATCTGAAACACTATGAAAGCTGGAAAGCATTTTGTTAAACAAAGCCTCAAAGCCTTTTCAGAATTTGAGGTGAGCTCCTGTGCAAAGTTACATAAAAATTAAATCTATGGTGAACATAAAGATTTAACCAACATTCCTCTTGTAACTGATTGAAGAAATAAAAATCTAGATAGATAATACATGCAGTGAAAGTGCTCCATGCTACTGCTTCAATGCTTTAGTTTAACTAAAGTCTTAGCCACATAAGATAACATGCTGCTCTTATCTATAATATCTTGGTCTGTTTAATCAGTCCAATCAGAATCAACGTGCAAAGTTTCCTTAAGATACCCTTCCTATTTGACCTTCACCAAAACACAGCTAAATATAGAAGAGACTGCAGGTATAAACAAAAATCTCCTCACCTTTCCCCCTCCCCAACTTAATCCAATAATGAAAGTAAGAATTAAATCAAGTAATCAAGATTTGTAAGTTTTTATCAATTAATATAGTGTAGCATTAGGCTGACTTAACACTGCATCATTAGCTCAGAAGAAAACCAGGAGGAAGTTAAAGGTCTGTTTTTACTGAGAAACACTACAAAACAGACAGAAAATGTTTGTATACACTGAAAACGTACCGTGAATGTCTCTTCTGTACTTTTTTCTCTTCGTACTGGAGCAACTGGAAATTCAAGAAGGGATTTTACTGTCTTCCTTTTGGCTTTTTCCATTTGAATATTAGTAAAATAGTTGACAGCAGCAAATTCAATAAGAGCAGAGAACACAAAGGCAAAGCAGACCGCTATGAACCAGTCCATGGCAGTAGCATAGGATACTTTTGGCAGTGAATGTCTTGCACTGATGCTCAGTGTTGTCATTGTCAACACGGTGGTTATTCCTTCGAAGGAACAGAGCAAAAGCAATATGAGCAGCTATGCACATAAAACAGTTAACCAGTTTTTAAAGGTATCACAGAAAGTCATGACTTCAACAGATCATCTACAGTTCACATGAAGAAAATGTGGAAGCCTTCATTTCATACTTTTTTTCATGTCAAGGTCAGTAAAATTTCTTACAAGTAATTTTCTAAACATTTGAACATAAATTAAGTTGTTAAATAGGGGAATGCTCGTCAGGCTGCTGCAAAAACATGATTTTTTCCTTTAATGGATTCAGAATACCTCATATTAGTCTGTGTCTGTTCCTCTGATTCCACTTGTAATCCATGTGCTGTTAAGCCATGGAAAATTATTTTGGTGCTAAGGAAAACTAGAATATTATGTTAACAGCTCTGTTAATTAAGAAATCATCACCTTATCTTTTAAGCCCTTCTGCTACTACTCAACCAATGAAATTTAATTAGAATTTCATCTTCTGAAAAAACAACATTTAATTAAAGTGTACAAGCATGAACACTGAACTCAAAATATGACCACTTCATGGTAATACTTCAAATGCAAATACATGCTGTATAGAACCAAAATATAGGGCCCTTTTTTCCTTTCTCATCATACCTTTACTCTTATGAACACTGTACTCATTATAATTCAAGATTAAATGGATATGTTAAAAGGAATTAAAAAAAAAAATTAAGAGTATGTTTTCCAACAGGATCTTCACATCCCCTATTCACTACATGGGTGTATTCCATCTGGGTAATCCGAGTTGAAAAAGCTTCACCTAGACACAATCATCCAGAGAACTGGACACAATGAAATCATTCCTTCCCATTGAAAAGAAGAAACAGTAATAGCCAGTTCATGAAAGCACAAATATCTCAGAGAAAACTTAGCAGGATAAAACCACAGATGTAAGCTCACAAAACCTTTTTCAGTGGGAAGGTGTTGAAAAACACACTACTGAAAATGTTTGAGTCTCAGAAAAAAAAAAAAAAAATCCAAATTATGGAAAGTTCTTTTTTTCCTGGAAAGGACTCATCCCTGCTTAGCCTTATCCTTCCTGATTCTACCTTTTTCACTTCAAGAAAATAGTTTGAATTGTCTCTCTAAAGACATTTGTTGAATAGATATAATAACAGGGTGAAGTGACTTGAATGACCAACCATTCCTCAAAAACAAGGGGAAGAGGGGAGGCTGTGACAGCATTATAGTTTACTACCATAGTCTTTATGAGTTTTCCCCTTATTAAATCACTCTGCTAGGAGATTTGCAGTTGCCACTGCAACTGCCCTTGGATATGTGCCATGGGGATTTACAGGGTAGGGAGTTAAATTCTGGTAAAAAAATTTCCTACATATGCACGAACTGTAATTGTCCAGAGCTAAATACGCACAAGCTTCTGATTAGAAGTGCACATATCCATACCAAAAATATATTAGAGTATTTTAATATAAAAAATAATGTTAAAAACCTTCTTTAAAATGACTGCTTTCTTTCCTTTAAGAAACACCAATCTTCTACAATCACTAGACTCATCTGTCTGAACCACAGGTGTCTCTGACTGCAGAATCATGACCTGATGTACCTTAGTTTCATGTGTTGCCTTCTTCTGTTACTTTTGCCAAGTTCTCCTTTATTGTGCAGTGCCCAATGGAAAGATCTGTTGGTTTAGCCTCTTACAATTTTTTTTCTAGAAAGCTGGTATCCTAGCAGGTATCCTAGCCTCATTCCCATTCCTTGCCTTCAACGTTTCTATCTTCTTTTAATAAAACCTTTAGAAAACAGGGTCTCTGCTGGAATTTCTCAGAAAACTGAAACATTTCTTATAGCCATACTGTAAGCCATCTGCTTTCAGAGGTGTTTTAGATACTTATCTGTATCTTAATGGATATCCAAAGTTTATTATTACTATTTGTTTTCAGTTTCACATATGAATAATGAAACTTACTACAACTCTATAATTTGTACATTTTCAATTATCACATTCGGTCTGTAAATACTAATTCTACCTTTCCAACTTATGGCAATACTCCCTTCACAAAAAAAGTACCATTATTCACCATCACAGCAAAAGCATGTGAAGTGATGTACTAGTTTACCTAATGAGAGCTTGAGTTGAGAGCTAGTGGGGTTCTTACTAGGTTTACAAGTTGTTTCTCCTATAACTAATCATTAACCTTGTCTAATTTGTGATACTAAACAGTGTTCTGACTCCAGTTACATGTTTGAATGGGCTGTCACGAAGAAACATTAATTCCTGTCACTCTTGCCAGAGTCAATCTATAAAAAGGCTTTTTGCAGAACATTCTCTCCCTGATTAGTCCTGCTTTAGACTACAGCACATTATAAAATCAAGACACTGCTCTATAAAGACTGCCTTTAAAAAGGTTTTTATCCTATTTCTTTGTTAGAATATTTCCATTTAATTTCTTATGTTTTGTCTTCCATAGAAGCTTTTTTGGTTTTATGCTCAGAGTTCACTGTAGCATCTCATTCAAGCTGTATTTTGATGAAAGCAATTTTGATATCATGCGATCATTTTGCTTTTTGAATTCATTTTCATAATCACAATGGCAGAAAGAAGAGACAAGCACTGAACATGAAATTACAGTGAGAGGATCTAAGCCTTACTCATAGCAAGCTTCCACTGATGACACAGATATCTCATAATAAGACATTGGTACATCTTGCACACTCCCAATCACATTAAAAGTATTCTAGAAACTCTCAGTTCAAGAAGTTACACTACTGTCCACTGGAGGCTAAAATTTCTTGGGATGGAGACTAAGGACTGGACTGTATTACTCAGGGACAGGTTTGCTCCCCCAGGCAGGTAGAAACACCTGAGATGTACACCCATTTACCACAGGTAACCACAACACCCTTTATCACCCTTTATATATTCCAAGTTTCTCTTCACATACCAAGGATTCACATAACAACATTCTTCATACACTGATAGCAAAAATTCCTCTGAATTTACACTATTCCCTTGTTTCTGCAGTAGTATGGAGGCAGCATATCCCAATGCAGTAAAAAGGTCTGTTCTACTGAAAGTCATTAAAAGAGGAAGTGCAAGAAAAAGTAAAAAAGAATTACCAAACACAGTTCTAGCTGGAACAGATTCCTTATTTATCCAAAATGAAACTTGAGAAAGGATCACGGTCATAATACATGGGATATAGGTCTGAATCATAAAATAACCCATTTTTCGTCTGAGGTGGAAATAAACTGTCATAACAATATATTCACCTAAAAAAAAGAAAATAAATCTTATTTTTTGTTCCTGACTGTACAGAAAATATGTATTGCAGAATAACTGTTACAGACCATCAGCTTGGATTGCTTAAGATGAAGGTATTCATACCACTTAACATGCATAGAAAGATATGCTCCTTAGTTACAAGCATGAATTAAATTTTTAAATAAAACATCTTGGAAGTAGTAGTTTTTTACATTGCCATTCAGAAACTGATATCAAAAACACTATGAAATGTACAGCTATTACTGGATCATGCTTTACAGTATAAGGATTATTTTTTAAATTCTTTTGACACCTGTTGAAGAAAAGAGTCACAAGACAGAAGCTATCTATCTACCGCGGTATCCATAACACTGTGGTACCTATCTGCCAAATAAAACAATAACGATCATGCACATTAAATGTTATGGAAGCCTCTGAGCTTTTTACTAGGTTTATATGTCAACACCACTATGATAATGAAATAAATAGAAAACTCATTGACAAGAATTAAAAATGCTGTAAGTTAATCTAAAATTTTACCATTTGTATTAAATAAAAAGCAATAAATTGCAGTTTTAACATAAACTGAATAAACCATCTAAATAAAGAACTACAGAATGACCATTTGGGGGACAGTAAGGAAATTGCTCTCTCGTAAAAATACACTGAGAAGTAAATTCCTAGAGTATTACAAAATGCTGGGTTTTATCTTTGAGAAAAATATCCATAAAGGAATACAAATATATTTTCTTTATCTGTCTCATTTTGATCATCCTGCAGCACCCAAACTTGCTGATGCTTAGAAAATGATTCCAATTTTTAAAAATATTTTGGGAATATGCTTGTTTATCATCACACTGCTCATCAGTGATACTTCACTCATTTCTGATGCCTGTAGTTGCCATTTGCCTTATTTCTTACAGCACAAATCAGCAGAAGTATCTATTGTGACTAATGCATTTGTGCCTATCCTTATCTGACTAGAGGGCTTTTATGGCTTTAATAACCCATTCTGTATGCTGTACTTCTATCCTGAGCTGTTTGCACCGCCAAACAAAGGAAGTCTTTTGCACATAATGTGGATGCAGCGCTGAGAAATTACTTCCTCACACAGGCATCCTCTTGACTCTTAAAACTGCATTTTAAGCAGTGATTAACTGCTCATTTTGTCCCTTGGAGTAATGATCTCATTCTAGCTTTCTGAAAGACCATCGCAATCTACTGTAATGAATCTGCAAATGTAAATCTGAAGTACAGAAACCTAATTCAGATTTATGCTCTCAGCCTGTAATATATATCCTACAACACTCAGTAGAATACCTTTCAGGAAGAAAAGAAAAAAGCCTCAGGCAATGTCACAGGATTAGTTTTACCTCAAGTTGATTTTCACTGATGAAATTCCTACCTGTAATTGATTTAATGGTTTCAGTGGATACCGTATGCCCAAGCAGGTCATACTGAACTAAACTGGAAGACTCCTCAGGAACTTCCACTGACTTCTCAGGTCCTTTTGTCCAGGTATAAATCATTTCACTCTTTGGATAAGCATCTACAATACAGCATCAGTTTGCATAAATAGGAAGCTTCTTCTCACACCTTACTAAGAGCCCAAGCCAAACCAACTGAAACTGAAATACAAGACCACACTAACTAGAAGATACCCTTCATGTTAAGTTACCCACAAAAGCACCCTTGGAGGAAAACAAATAGCAGCAAAGGTCATATGCCAAGTGTCACACACAAATTCACATTTGAATGTGAAGTCTAAACAAAAATTCTTTCTGGATCAGCCCTTCTCAGTGGCTAAGTAAAGTTTATCTTTCAATTGCTTTAAAAATCTCTATCTAAAATATTATGATTAAAATATAAAAAAGCATGTGTATAAGGATACATTTTGGAGACTAGGTGCACATTTCTTTAAAGAAAAGAATGATTATACTAAAAACTGTACTAAAAGTTAGAAACCAGAGGTCAGTACAAAATTCACAATAGCCCAAAAAATAAGCACACCCAAAGAAACATTTCACATTTAATACAAAAGACTTAACTTAGGGCTAGCATTCAATCCCTATACAGGCCAAACTCCTGTTAAAATTAAATTAAATTAGTCTTGCATTTGAAATGGCTACATCTTATTTCAAGTTTCACTGATAAAAATATCAGATTATTGTCAAGTGCAATTTCTGCTGGCTGATGATTCTGCCTGAAGAAATATGCCTGTGGATAAGCCCCCACTCTTGAAGTTCCACTATCACAGAGCTGATGCCAAAGCCAAATTTGGCAGCACCTGGTCTCCAGTATCACCATAACAGGAATGAAAAACCTTTTCAGAACAGTGTCTTTAATTCCCCTCTTTTGTTTGACTACACAGCTGTATAAGCTAAATTGATTTTAAAGAAAGTCTATGAGGAGCTTCCAGCCATTTCTAAATTCAGAGCTCTGGGGTCAATGAAAACAGATTTATGTACAGCCACTGACTACATAAGAGTGTAAAGCAGAGAAGTCAGTGACCGAGGAGGCTTAGAAGAGTGACAAGGTCGTTAACAGAGTGCACCAACCATCTCCAGGCAGTCTCAGAGATCTCTGCTGTGCACTCAAACCAGGGAATCACAGCTACCTGCCTCAGGTGTTCTGCACATAGGTCCAAAAATATTTCTTCTAGCCAAAGTTTGGAGATTATCCAAAAACCTACAACTGACTTCAAAACAGAAAAGGAAAGTCACCTGCACTAAGATTCCTTGCATCAATCTAAAAAATATTTATTTACTCTAAACCAGCCCTCAGACTACCATTATAGGTTAGGAGATAGACAAACAGAACCAAAGATCAAATCTCTGCACGTAACCTCCACATCTATCTTAGGATATCAGTGTGCCTACAATAACCATAGAGAAAGTAAATTAACCCGCTTCCCTAAGTGCCTTTTACCTGGCTGTTGTAAGGCGAGATGTTATCTCTCTGTTTTCTACAGACAATCTCTCACTTCACTGAGTAACCAATTTCTCCTTAAAAACCAGGAAAACAAGCAACTGTGTAGCCAGAATAGTGGGGTTTAACATAATAGCTGAATCACTGCCTGCTTTTCTGCCTAGGCATAATTTTTGAGGCCCTAAATAAAATTCCCAAGGAACTTAACAGGAGTTTTGTCTGCATAAGGATTGTGTATCAAGACTAATATTCAAAAGTTAAGTAATTGCTCAAAATCTACTTCTACTACTTAAATTCTGTAGTTACAAGAAATTTCATAATTGCAACTTACAACTCCCAAATTTGAGAGGACAAGCATGACCATCCATGGGAAAATCCACTAATCTCATGGGACACTCTGCACTTATTGTAAGCCTATAATGGAACAAATTAAATAGTCGCTGGTTGCCATTTTGTCTAGGCAGTATAACTTTTGCATATAGTAATTGTAAGGAGTCAAACAAACACGTTAGATACCTCATTGTGTACAGGATGGTGCCATTTCTCATTATTCTGAAGAGTTTATTTGGTGCTGTCATATTATGTGCAACAGACTTTTTCCCATTCCTGAAGAAAGTGTCAGGAGTCCACACCTTTGAAACCATCAAGTTGTTGAGTCTTAAAATTTCAATAGGGCCATCATATTTTAATCTTTTGTCTACCCATGTCTGACGGAAGAAGACATCCATTGTATATTCCTGTATGAAATTGCAGAAAAACAAAGATCACATTTGCATATGTGTTTCCTGTGAAAAAAAGAAATCTCTCAGTATCTAAGAAAACAGTGGTACAAAAAAATGCCAAGTCCACTACACAAACATATTTCCACCAATTAAACTGTGTTGTGTACTTCTTAATAGCTTAATTTTCCATATTAGCCATATCAATAATTTGCCACACATTTAATCATTAAGGAATAATTAATCTAACTAGGTTGCAGGAAGCAGGCAATGGAATTTGTAGTCAAGCATATAACTGGATCTCTGACAATAACAGTCAACAGATTTTTAAATAAAAGATATCTGCGGAATTTCTGATCCTGGCTAAATTAAAAATACCAGGAGAAATTTTTACTTCCACTTTAAAGTTTCAACAGAAAGCCTTAAGTCCTGTCTAACTTACAGTTGTGATTTTGTTGTTAAAGACATTTTGTGACTTTCAGACTCTCCTATATGTTACCATTGAAACTACTTGTATGGCCATATCTAGTCACATTGGCAAGGAAGCATGTCTACTAGTGTAATGTTTCTTCGAATTATATCTGTTGTCTTCTCCTTGGTTGCATCCTCCACTGTGGCTTATAGTTAATCTATGAAAAGTCTCTTTTTTAGCATGATTTCTTGCTGTTGACGTCATAGCTCATAAACAGCAGTTTCTATTATTAGCTTCTACGTGACAGGTTTTTTAATGTAAGATTTCAGCCAGTTTCATTATACCGGGTACCAACGTAACCTTGCTCTAAAAAGACAGTCTGATCATCCCCTGCTGTATCCCCCCGTATCATGCTGCTGTTTCAGTGAGTTTTATGACTGCAGACACATTCAGATTACACTGGCTCACTAGTGGATACATTAACTAAAAATTAGTCCCAAACCAATTCCTGCATCCTGGAATAGCCTTGTAACTAATCCCTAATGATGAAAGGGAAAACATCTGCTGTAACCTCTGCTTTTGCTAGTTCCTCACTTACCTTCTCTTCATGTTCTCACTCCTGTCTTCTCCAATACAACTAATAATTTCCCCTATCAAATGCTTCGATAACACCTGAGAGATGCCATGCAGCCCTTGTTTTAGATTTGAAATACACAGTGCTAGATTTCCTTGGGACCAGTTTCCTCTAGCTCTTGTCACACTGAACAGCATCATACCAGTACATGATAATCACTGAAGGGGTAAGATGCAAATCAACATGAGACTACTGTCATGAGAGTAGATCTTAAAAGGTATCTTGCTATCACATACCTTTCCACATGACAGAGCGAATTCAGGTGAACCACAAAGTGCCTAACAGCACTGTATGGGAAGAAAGTTACTACCCCAAAATGACCTCTTCCTTAAAGTAGTTCAGTTCAGCAAATATGGCTATATTATATATGAGTTTTCTTGGGTATTTTATAAAATGAGAAACTACTGTATGATTTAAGGGAATACCACTGGATTATAGAAGTTGAAGAGAGTTTTGTTGGATTTGACCTCAAATGTATGCAAATGGCATTCAGGCACAAATAACAGTAAGTGCAAATGTAAAACTCCTCTTTGTTGACTACTTCATATATGTGACTTTGACATTCAATTTCTGCAGATACTTATGAAAACACTTATCAAACGTTTGCTGAAAGCAATGCTAAAAGGAGCACAAAGATCAGCAAAGGACATTCATCTGAAATGAAAACATCAACAAGTATTGCAAAATGGTGTCATTATTGTTCACCTGAGAATCACACGAGTTTCGGAAATGAAAAGCAATTTCAAAGTTATTATACATTTTCCCCACAACAGACTGACTTAAACACTCCCCACAAGGCCTGATTCTGCCTCTGTTTTAAATCCTATGACGTGAATCCTTAAACCAGCCCAAGAAACAGGGAAAGTGTGACCGGAATCAGGCCTGATGTATCTAATTATAACCTGTAAATTAAGCTGTTACTAATCTTTCCTATTTTGCATGATTGACAGAACAGTACAGATGAAGCATCCACTCCTTACTGCAGTTAGTGGTTTCTCAGAACCATGAAATGACATTTTAATCCCAGAAATACATACCATTTCTACATCAGAAACAGGTCCAAAACTGGTGACATATATATCTGTTTTGACTTCAGTAACAGGACCTAATATATGAAAAGGAAGTGAGCAAGAAAATTTTAATTTTGCAGGACAACAATTCTCATAAATGATCCTGGCATGTGAACAGTTATCATTTTGAGGGTTCTGTAGACAAGCAAGAGCAAAATGCAAACCCAGGTCATTTCAGGTAAGTCTCTAATAAGAAGCACTGCTCAATTACCTTTGCCACATAAGTAAATCCAAAGCACCATTTCCAGGCAAATCCCCATTCAGAAAACCAGTGTTTATTCAACAGATAAGAAAATAGATACCAAAAAGTTAAAAGCCTCACTGAAAACACTGTGCTAATTAACAACAGGCACTGAATTCAGGAAATCCACATTCTCCAAGGCTATAAAAGCCTAACATTCAGCCCTACTGTTAATAACTGAACTACTGTTTTTAGCATGCCATGCACTGGGCAGTTTAGTACTGCAGGATTGGGAACTGTGTCCATGTATTTAGAGTGCTTTAATACTAACAATCAAAATAGAAGACAGAGCATTTTTGAGGGCCTGAAACCAGGTCCGCGCTCTACTAAAAAGCGTTGTCTTAAAAGATCTAGGGATACTTAGGACGCTGTGAAAAACTGAGTAGATGTCTTGCACTCTTGCAGCTGGGTAAAGCACAGCAACCACCAGAGAAAGCAGCTGCACTTGAACATACCATTTCCTTTACTAGAGAACAAAACACCTTGAAATTTCAGATGGAGAAATCAGCTAGAAAGCTGATAATCATTACTAGTTATGATGATTCTGTGATCAAAACATTAGGTAATGCTGTAATTCAGGCAATTAACTCACATCATAAGTTAAATAGATAAACAAATAAAACCTACTGAGAGTCTTACCAAAGAATATCTGTTTGAAAAAAAAAAAAAAAAAAGTGTGATCTACAGATTCACAACCACAGTTCCTAAACAACTGCAACTCAAATTTCTGAAGAGGATAAGTGTCTTGAGTCTGTTAATTCACAGTATTTGAAATCTAAACATGAAAGGAGGAAAGACTTAGAAGGAGATGTCCCTTCTGGAAAGGGGGGAAAAAAAAAAAAAAAATCATGTTGAATCAGATGTTAAAAGGTCTAAAAGAAATAAGCAACTGGAAAACAAGGAACCTATACTTCTTAGACATAGAACAAGTATCAAACTATGAAGAAAAAGTAAAAGAAAACCATGTAAAATTTTTTCACTAAACAGTTTGCAAGTTATGTTAGAGAAGAACAGCCAAGAATTTTTCAACTAAATGTCAAAAAAAAGACTTTGCTGGAAGTTAACACTTTTACAGAGGGACATTTTTTAGAGATAAAATCTAAAGAAAATTCACCCCAGAACAGTTGGTAGCTCAGTGGTCTCTGAAAAATTGGATAGTTGGGCACATCTGTGTGGAAGAGGTTTTGAGAAGAAACTCAGTTCCAGATAACACAATTTCATACCATATTGTTTGCTTTACAGTGAGTTACTCTCTAAACTTGCCAAATGGAAGCTGCTCCCCTTTCTACAAATAACAAAGTGTTCAATAGTCAGAGAAATCCATAAGTGGTTATACCACTTGTTTTTCTGACAAAGCAGTCCAATAACTTTTCCTGAATATTGTTATTTCTGGAGAGAAGTCCAAGAGATTGGAAAAAGCCATACTAGATACTGAAGTGAAGAAATTCATCTGCAGCATTAGGAAAAAGAGCAGAAAAGACCAATTATACTTGTACATAGAAGAGATCCAGTTGTATCTGTCCTCCCATAACCACAAGACTATAATTTATATAGAATTGGTTTTATATCTAAATATTTATTTCACCTGAAGTTCAAATCATAGAATGGTTTGGGTTGTAAGGGGCCTTAAAGATCATCTAGTTCCAACCCCCTCCACCATGGGTAGGGACAAATAAATGTTTCTGAAATCAAAGTTCTATAGAAAAATAAAAAGTAATTTTCCCATAGAGCTCTAATAAGAAAATGAGAAATTAGTCTCTTTTACTCAAGAGGAGAATACTGAATATTGCACTCAGTTCCTGAATCCCTTTCAGGAACTGCTTCATTTGTTAAGTTATAAAAACTAAATGGGAATATTCCTCAAAACAAACAAAGAAACCCAAATTTTAACTGCAACCCCATGCAGCGCTACAGGCTGGGCATGGAGTGTCTGGAGAGCAGCCAGGTGGAAAGGGACCTGGGGGTGCTGATCAACAGGAAGCTGAACATGAGCCAGCAGTGTGCCCAGGTGGCCAAGAANTGATATCTTCTTAACTTTAGCTCACAGAACACTGTAATTTTATAATCATATCAAATTGAGCAGAGGGACAGATTTTCCCCCACAGGCATGAGCTGCTTCTCCTCAGGCATTGATTTTTTTTGTTTTATTAAATGATGACAGCTTTATGGGCAATAAGTGTTCAGAGGCTTTTTGCAAGTTTATTTTTTGGAGTTTCTCAGAAATAAGGGAAGAGCTAAAACCAAGAAGCTAATCTCCAAACCAGCAAGCCTATGACTTAATGCTATTAGAAAACTTAGAGCAGCAGCACAGGACTAAAAGAGTCCACTCTTTAGTAACTCCTATTCTACTTTCAAATCTTTATTTATTAGTAGGACCTATGAGAAAGAAGGAAGCAGGAATTCTCAAACAATAATGAAGCCACAAAATAAGGTTGAAATTAAAGTTTACTTTTTGTTGCTTGCCCAATATGATGGCAGTACAGTGTCAAAATAAATGTTAAAGTCACATCTTAGGCTGCTAGAAAATGGCAGATGAATGAGGATCTATAAATATTTTAAGCATCATAAAAATTATCTATCTACTAACATGCAAATCCTTGCTTTGCATTCAGAGCCTTGGTCAAACAGCAAAATGTTTGTTAGGAGTGAATACGGCAGCAAGGGATGGTGAAGCTAATGCTTTTTCTCCAGTTGCAGCCCTGTCACACTCCACATCTTACACCTACATTGTCAGTTCACAATTGTTAAGGCCAAATCATCTTGGATTTTCTAGCACATCACAGTACTTAATGCCAGCCCAAGGGTATCTATGGTGACACCAAAACCTATCCCTTATTATTCTTGTTCTAGGAGAAAACCTCCAGTTGGTAACAATAGCAGGGGAACAAATAGTGAGTCATGCCTCTTTCTTTAAAAAAAAAACCCTATTATTAATTGTGGGAATTCCTGTCAACGAGGAGGTGATCTGTAGTCACCTAACCTACTTTTACTGGTGATTTAAGCAGCCCTCTGAAATGAATGTGTTGCACCACTTAATCAACTTTGGTTCTGGAAGATGATCTTATTAGAATCCTTAACACTATTACTGGCTATAAAATGCAGCAAGTTGTAAGAAGGCAAATTAACTTTAAATATGACCATTTGGGTTTATCCCTCAATGGATGTTCAGGAAGCATCTAGCCACCATAGATCTTCAGGAATACTGAGGAACTATTTATAACATACTGGTGTGTATTTTTATATCAATGAAATAGGAGGAGAGTCCTACACACTGCAGTGGGAGCAGTTAGGTCTGAATCACTGCTTGCAAGATAATATACTTTAAAGAAGCTAAGGCAGGATTAAAAGCAACCCCTGCAAAAAGCCAGAATAGTTCAGTGTTAGATAGAGATGTTACATGTGGGCTGAAGAAGCGATGCCAGGCCCTAACCCTGTGAAGAGGAACATAAGACAGCTCTCCCATGCATTTTATGCCAACATATGGGTTGAACTGAAGCACGGCTCCCAGTGAAAGACTTTGGTCTCTATTATCCCCGTGTCTCCATAGGCAACTGTCACTGCAGAGATCTCCACTGTATGTAAACACTTGAATCTTGCACAGGCTTTCTGTATATTACAGATTTTGCCATCAAGAGTCATGCAACCAACCAGGAACATTAGCAAACAAGCCTGTACAAAGGTTTCAACATACAAAGTACAATTTAAATGGTATGTGCAGTTATCGCTGCTGTTAGGAGATCAGTCCCAGGATACATAAACTACATTAAATTCTATTATGTTACATCAATTCCTACAGCTACATCCAAAAAAAAACCCCAAAACCCAGTAGTCAACAGATATTTTCTTCTCTTTTAAATATAACTACATGTGAAAGATTTAGTGCTTTCTCTTTCCAAATTCTTGCTGCCTACATAAGGATGATATCTTTTAAGGGAAGGAAAAGAAAAAAAAAGCCATCATATGAAGCATGTTCTCTTGTTTCAGTCAGAAAGAACAGCTGAGGACATCTGCTATATGTAACATTTCTATAACATTTCTATTAGGTAGCCAGAACAACTAGGAAGAGCTTTTTTAAAAAAATTATGTGGAATTCAAACACAGAGGCTACATTTTCTGCCAAAAGACAAATACAACAAAATGCAGCAGAGCACAGTCCCTATCCATGTTCATCCATCAGTTTGTCTGAACCCTGAGAAGGGAAAAAGATACTTCCAGAAATTACTGTTAATAAATTACTGTTTATTTGCCTGTTCATCTTTGCTGAGACAGCCAACAAGCTTGATACTGGTGCCAGTTTTCATGATGTGGACACCTGTCTACTAAGAACTGGACTAAGAATATCAGCTAATTTTACACAGGTCACTGAATAACAGACAGATGGTAATGACTTCAAGCATTACTAACCTGGGCCAAATTCAAATCAGTCAACTACAGGTATCTAACACTATATCCTGTTAAGACTTTGAGTCATCTACTCTCACCAGCCAAGGAAGACTGGACAATTGCCTGGAAAAAAAAAAAAAGATCAGCTTCACTTTACAAGGCTCACTTCAAGTTCATTTGCAATCTAAAAAATAAAAATAAATTACAACATCTATTATGCTGAGCAATGCAACCTTGAACATACACAAGTCCTTAATAAGAGCAGATAATCATGTAGATATTTTTATTTTCTTTTCTCTAAAAACAGAAAACTGTCTTAGCTCTTCAAATCTATTCTGTGTTTATTTTCTGACTAAAGTCACTCCTCCTGCATTGAGAGGAAATTAAAACCTTCATAAATATTGCTCATCAGCTGAACATCACACAGCCTAGAAGGAGCAGAGGAGCCCTCTCCTACCCTTCTTAAGGGAGATGATGGCCAACATATTTAACTCCACCAAGTACTCAGCTGTACTTTCACAGATGATGAGAAAGAGTATAAAAAGTGAAGGAAAATGGAAAATTAATTAACACGGACCTGTTCCTTCTACTCATAAGCCAGGGTATGTGGCAACTTCCAAAGAGAAGCCGATGAGCTATCAACATTTTGCTGGTGATGAGACTTGCAGCTCATGCCAGCATACCTCACACAAATAAACAGAGCCCAAGGGGAGAGAAAGCTCCAGCTTTCACCAGCTGATGGGTAACCACACCACAAGTCAGTAGCAAGCTGTGGGAGATACTGTCAGCCAGTTCAGAACTATCAGAGGGTTTTGCAGTCGACCTAAGAGCCTTTGGCAGGAGGCAAGTAACACACCAACTTCTTTCTTTAGTCTGGACACACAACTGGCCATCAAAAGCAAGATGCCAGAGATGAGGTGTTCTCTGAAAACCACAATTCACTAAAATTAGTAGCTGCATGACAGCACATAGCGATACTGCCATCACTAGCTTCAGTCCCCCCATTCCTTCTTACTTCCCTAAGTAGAAGCTTAAATGTGATGAGTTACTGTATCAGGAAACTTTCAAAGACACTGTTCCATATTTTAAAGTTGCAATCCAACACTTATTTAAAAAAGTATCTGGACTTTGAAACTAACCACCAGCAGAAAGATAACAAAAGGATTTTTTTTCAGAGAAAATCCAGCTTTTGCAACTTTCTATAGTTTTCCTTTGTCATACACAGAATTTTTGAAAGCAGATGAAAACTGGGGGCAGAATATAACCAGAAGTACTTTTTCTTCAGAGTTTTACAGCTGAATCAACATAGGACAGCAGTAAGACTCTTGAAGATTTGCAGCAAATAATTCTTTTAATGAATCACACTACAAGTAGCTTCTGTAAACACCCTGTTCTTATAGAGTGGTTTTGACCAGGAAATACACATGCTTTTCAAATTGCATTCTGAAATTTAAGAATATGATATAATGGAGTATACAGTGTAGGGAATGGAACTGACTTCACTTCCACCACACTATTTTCAAACATCATACAGCATTACTTTATGCATTAGTCCCTAAATACCTTTTCTCTGTTGAAATTCAAAAGTCTTACCCATTTAAAGTCTTCCTGACAGCAGCTGGGCTTTTATTTATTTATTTATTTTCTTACATGAAACTGCCCATTCACCTTTATTTCATTAAATTTCTAGGTGAAATACCTTTACTTCTCTCTTGCTTCTTTAGATTCCCTCCCCCACCCCCCCAGACTTAAGGAGAACTTTCACTTAAGTGGTCTTTAATAACCTTTTCCATAAACCCTTCTGGGTTTGTTTATTACACTACCAATCCTCACAGTGATTAGTAAGTGACAGCAACTTTTTAGTTTTTTTAAATCCATTTAACAAAGTGAGTTTGTAATGCAAGGTGTCAATCTAATGACACAGGGAATTTCATTCTTCTATTAATCCTCAACATATGCCACTCTCCTGCATAAAAAGTTCAAAGATAACTTCCATATACTCCACTGAGGTTCAAAACCCTTCTGAGAGACCATCTGCAAATTTGGAAGCATGCTCAAGCATACTTCTCCTCTGTACCTATGAGAAATTGTGCTAATTAATGATAGCATGGAGAATTTGGATACAGTTTTAGGAAAACTCCAAAATCTAACATTTTCTACTTTGCTCTGAATGCAACAAATCTTCATGAATTGTTATTTATGGCAACTCTGGAAGATGCCAGCAAAATTCAGAATTTGGCTAACTCCCCAAGTCTGATTTTAAACATCATTTACAACAGAATTAGAAGTGTGTTCATTAATTTGAAGTTTAAATTCAGCACCAGTCAGACCTCTGTGTGGCTTTTTGTTCTTAAAATAAAACCTTAGTTTCATTATGAGCCACGTGAAAGCTAGATGGTGAATCAGCTTCAAGATTAAAACAAAAATATTCTGCATTCATCAGCAAGCGATGTAGTTTTAACATTATCAAAACACAGGATACTTTCCATCTCTTCTCTAAATATTCCCATCCCCTCTGTCATTTCATTTGCTATGCTATAAACTAGTGAGTGACCCACTTTTAAGATGCAAGACCCATTTGTCATAAAGATTTACCAGGAAAAAAAAAATAAAAATAGAGAAACTTGGATAGTGTACACTATAATAATTACTCCATAGTCATTACTCTAAGCTATGTCAAAAAGTCAAATCTGAACAATTGCAGAAATTTCTTTGGATAGTTGGTCTTGGTTTGTTGCTTTTTTTTAAAAAAGTTGTTCCTGTCAAATCAGGTGAAGTTAACTGTTGCTGTAGGGAGTGAGGGAGGCAGGCAGCATTTTCAAAAATAAAACTTTTTTTATCCCCATGGTTTCTTAGAATTTTGAAAATCAAAGATTAGTGGTTTAAATGTTATAAAGAAGGAAGAAGCAAGAAGAAACAAAACATCCATTTTGTAAAATATGCACCCAGAAGTGTTTTCCCCAGGCTGAAATCAGAGTTTTTTACTTCTCTCTTATCCTTTACTTCAATATTGCCACTATGAAAGTTCAAAGAAGTACAATGAACTTTTTCTCCTTGATAGCATTTTGCTGAAAGTCTGCAACACCGATCGAGGAAAAAAAAAAATCTACTCCTGCAAAATATCCTGCAAAGGACAACTGTATTAAAACAAAAATCAACATAAACTGTATGTCATATTACATATTTAGTAGTTGTTTAATTTTGGAAATCTGATAATGCCCATAAAGCATCTTTGCTAGATGACTAATTAGTTGGCATTCAACCTAAAATGATGCCAAACATAGCACATCTCTTGTACGCGTGCAGAAGTGTCTCTAACCTCTCTGCAGAGACTAAATTGCAAAAGGCTACCAGCTCCCAATGATTCCTCTGGGTGCCGATAAATTTAGCTTCCTAACTTATAGGAGTAACCTAACTTATAGAAGGCCCCATTTATTCTATATACTTTAAGCAAATAAAGGTGTGACCAACAATGCCAGGAGTTGTCCTTTCAAAAATCACGATCATACATGTGAGCACTGTATATAGCACATGGGGAATATGTTGGCATATATGTTGGTGTATAAGGATCACATGTATGAAGAAGATACTTTCAAAGTAGGAAGAAAGCATTTTGCAATGTAAACCTATGCAAGGATCTCATTCAAACCTGTATAGGAAGCAGCCTATAAAACACTCATTACAGCTTTGTGCTACAGGGTTGTAGCATTTCTTTTTAACTCTGGAATGTGTAGGGTTTTCTAACTTTCAAGTCTGTGTTTCTACTAACTTCGTTCCAGATTACAAAATAAGCTTTTATTTCATCTGAATCCTAATGATTTTTGGTTCCAAGTCCCCACGGAATAACACCAAAACCAATAAAGAAGAGCAAGTTTGTCTGCTTCTTCAGCAGCACCAAATTACATCTTAACAGCCTGGGGAATGAAAGGGGCATGAAACCCTGACATTCAGAGCACAGGTGAAGGCAAATTCGAAACTCCTCCACTTCTAATTCCTATACAGCAATTAAATCTACCACTGCTAAATCAAAGCTTGAATTCAAGCAACTGTGGTAAAGAACTGGTGTGCTCAGGCACCTGAGGTCTGGGTTTCCCTAACTAGTGAACAGAACCCATTAAAGAGAAGCCTAAGGTCAAGTAAAAGTAAACGTGTTTCTATCAGGACCCGATCCGTAGCATTTCGGTCAAAAACTGCCAAGGGCTGGAAAAATCTGGATGTTAAGAGATGTCCCTCCATCCTCATCAAGCCAACGCACACCAGCTTCAGGGCTTGTTTTTTTCACAGTGCAATAGCAGCAGCCCAAGCCCGGAGTGTAGGCAGAGCAGTGAAGTGGGGGCTCAGCCCGGGACCGCCCCAGCGGGGCCTCCACGGCCGGGGCTGCTCAGCCCCCTCGGAGCTTTCGGGGTCAGGCACTGTATCCCTGCCATTCCTTCTTGCCCAGAGGGCTCGGCCCCCTGGGCGGGGGGG
>VWZY01002465.1:33923-49674 GCA_013399075.1 Chloroceryle aenea
GGGGAGCGGGGGGCGAGGGAGGAGGGGGAAACCGATCAGCGAGGAGGATTTGGAAGCTGGAGGGTCCCTCCGCTTCAGAGCGGGGGGGGAGAGGAAAGGAAAGAGCTCTGACTTCAAGGTTAAAACAGATGACAGCGAGTGGGTTATCCCATGTTTCTAAAAGCAAAAATCCTAGGATAAGGGAAAGGTTTCACATTGTATCTTTTCGGGTTTTTTTCCTTGCTCTTTTAATTCCTATAATTAGGAAAAAAGACTTGGTGACCCAAATAATTTCCATTATGCAAGGTCCAGGGGATTCTGCAACAATTACATTAAAATCCACTCAGAAGTGCTGTTAGTCACAGGCTATCGAGATGGTTGGGCAGAGAGGAGAAGAGAGGGACAAAGGAAGAGAAGGGGTTGTGTGTGTCCCACACAATAGGTATTGCAATAAATTGTTCTGATCAAGTGTGCTGCAGGGACAATTCTTTAAGTTCGGAAATCAGTGTACATGTCAGGTTTTTTGAGGAAGATGTTGAAGGACATCATGCAGGAGCACAGAAAGCAGGTATTGTAAGACTAAAGTACTGTTAATGCGGACATAAAAAGGCTTTATTCATTACTTGCTGCAGTATCTCCAAGCACTGAAATGCCTGATTATCTTCGAAACTACTGTACACTTGAAATCATCATGATTGTACTTCAGAGCTGGTTCCAGCTAGGGTGCCCTTTGCTGATTCCTTTGAAAAACAATTAAAGCTGTGCTTGAAATCCATTTAGCTTGCTGATGCTGTTTATCTTTCAAAAAACTCTGTCTAGGCTGTCAGTTCTGCTTCCAATTTTAAAAGCTCTATTTAGGCCTCTGCAGATTACCAGTCTGCTTCCTGAGATTTTGACAGGATCCTCATCTCCTGACTGCCTTACAGGATCCTGATCTGACTGCTGTACCAAAACGACAAATGCTCTGACGAAACCTCACAGAGTGGGCAGCCTGCCTGTGGTCGGCACATGTGCTCCATGAAGTATTTACAAGCCAGGACAATACAGACGGTGGGATGTCACACCAAGGTCACTTCAGATCCTGTGATGAAGCTCTGGGAGCAGCCTGTGTAACTCTACACACAGGTGAAAACCAGCATGCTAGCAAGAGTCCACTGCCCTGGCTTCATCAGCAATCTGATCTGGAATGACAGGATAGATCAGCAACTCTTCAGGAGTCTGATTTCACCAGATCAGATAAATTTGCCTGGGTTAATCACCTCTTTTTGATCTTCTATAAACTAACGCATTTAATTTTTCTGGACCAGTCTTCTTCTATAGCATGGACTATGACAAAGGGATACTTAGAACTGGCCTCCAGTAAAGAAAGTGTCTAGTCCGTTGCCAGAAAAAGTAATCCCTTGTTGCAGAACACTGACAATATTTTTAAGTGAGGTTTTCTGATCAAGGGATACTTCAGAAAGATTTTGCTAGCAGAAGCCAAACTCACAAAACTAAAGCAAGAGCAATAGATGGTAATTGAGAACTAAGAAGAATCCTGCTGGCTAGTCACAGACACAGGAAAAACTGTGGCACTACAGCACTGCCACCTCTAACAGCTGCCATGGAAAAAAGCCAGCAAGACTGTAGCAGAGCTGGGCACACCCTTGGGCTCAAGTTGTTTTATTACCTTCTGCATATGGATAGACACCTGTGCAAACTGAAATAGAAAAGTCGAGTGGTATTCACCGGTAATGCTCTCGCCACCTGAATGTCCTGATAAATATTACCACTCAGCCTTCTCTCAGATCCATGCCTGGAGTCATATGGAACATGTGTGTCTGCTCCAGGTAGAAATCAAAGAAACTTACTCAGTTATCTCCCTTCCAGCAATTTTAGGAGTGCAACTGTTCTTTGAATGCTTTCCAGGATCTTTAGAACAAAGAACAATATTATTGATACCTTTTGTTTCCTCAGTATGAGTACTTCAGTAAAGGTAACAGGAGGTTGAAAGATTTGTGGACATGCCATGCCAGGACACCAGGTAAAAGGTATTCATGGCATCTAAGATGCTTATGTTGTTTTTCTATGAAAAGGTAAAGATAGTGTCCTTCCATCACACCCTCCCTGCAGCAGGTTGCACTGATGTAGAAACCAGGTGCAATCTCGGTGCATTTACTCCCTACAAGTTCTAAAACTAAATAAGAAATCACTTTCTCTAAGCCTAGAAAAATTATCAAATTTATCAGTGATTAATATTAATTAATATTGACATTAATTAGATCCAGTAATGACTATCCAGAATGCAGTGAGATTAATATCAAAACCAGAGATCATTGTCCTTTATATCTGAAAAACTGTGTCATTTGTATATTGCTGAAACTTTTACAAAACGAGACTTAAAGGAAATATAAACCAGTTCCAAGTAACAGGAAACAGTCATGTAAGCTAGATGTATCAACTCTTGAGTACTTGCTTATACCTTCTGATACATGGCTTGCCCTGGCTAATTTCAACTTTTTTTTTTTTTTTTTTTAATTACATATTGAGATATCCTATATCCTTTTGTAATGTATTTGTAACATAGACACATACAGAAACGCCCAGGGCTGTTCTTTGTCACCAGCAGATGTATTTGAAGCAGAAAATACTGCTTCAAATGTTCTTTGATCACTTCAAAGAATTTGTAGGTTATATCATCTCTCAAAAAGAACATGATGACTCCAAGGATTAAGTGGTCACAGGCTGGATTGATGGTGCCTTAAAATATTTGCTGAATTCAGCATTTTCTTAGCTTCTCCAGCTTTTACCACCAAGATTTCTCCAAAGATACTGCACCCATCATGGACTATTGTAAGAAAGGGACTATTTTTGCCCAGCTCCATATGCTCAGAAAGCACTTGAATATCTTAAATATATTTTTTTTTATGCCCCTATGCTAATGTATCCTCCTAATGATTTTTCGATGAAGCAGACATTCTGCCCATGTCTCAAAAGCAGTTTTATCCAAAGCTGCAGATCTTCGAGTATAGCTTCATCATTTTTTATTTATCACAACACAGAGAAGCAGGAAAGTTTCTCATCCCTCTTCCCACTTCTACTTTATCATCACATTAAGTGGAAAGAAAAATGAAGTAGATACTTTTCTTGCAGAAGGAGCCAACCTTTCCATGCTGTTGTTTTATTGGTAAACCATAGGCTCCACCAACTTTACAGGTTATATAGGTAGGTCATAGGTTACATCCTTTTCCCCAGCAGATTTCATCATTCAGCTGATTTTGAACTGATTTGGTCCTGGCATGAATTGCATGAAGACAGACAAGTTTATATGGAAAAGACTGGGGAAATCTTTAATGCCCAACTATATATTGCATATTTAGAAGCCTGTAACACTTAGAAAAGAAGAGATAAAACTGGGCTCACTGCCAAGCACCTAAATGTTTCTTTATCTGAATAGCTAAGTCACTGGTTTATTGGTTTTTTTACAGTTTCTACCCATAGATCAAACAGCTTGTCTTCAGCTACATGCTTTTTAAAGGTCAGGGGTTGAATATCTGTTCTTTCTAAATATATGTAAATGTATACCCCAATCCTGTTCTTGGTAGCCCAAGAAAAGATATTGATAACTTTTCTGTATGGCTTATTACTGGGTTTTTCACTCCCCTCCTTGCAGCCCTTCAAGGGTACAAGGGGTCTTTCACTCCCCTCCACTCATGCATCCATACACACTAAAGAGATCATGGGAACCTAAAAAAAAACCCCCTCACCTGTTTCTGACTTTATCAAGGCTCAGATCTGGAGCTTAGGAGATGCCTGAACTGCCTGTTATATGAACTTTTCTGTCCATAGCAATCTGAGGATACCACAGGCCTCAATTGCCTCTCTAGTGAAGTGTTTACATTTAAGAAGTCTGGATTTGGGGTCTATTGATTGCAGTTTTAAGTTCTACTCTAGGAGCAGTAAGTTAAATGCTTAAGTTCTTTCTAGCTCTTCTTCCAGTCCATCTTTTTCTCCTTGCTGCAGTCCTAGCAGTTTTCTTTCCATCTTCTTACTTCAGTATCTGATCACAAAGTTATTACCCCAAGTTTTAAAAGAGTCCCATTGCATTCATTGTAGCAAACATGTTACCAGATGCACTTTCTTCTCTAAAGAATTTACAGTGTAGATAAATAATACTAGGTAAGGATTGGACACAAGAAAATACTATTATTTCTGTTGTGCTGGGAACTGAGATGCAAAAAGCTTAAGTGGCAACAGGCCACCATAGCAGGATGTAAAAAATCTGCAGCAGAATAGGAGCATAATTCAAGCTCACGGTGTCCCGTGTCAGTTCTCTAATCACCACCTCAGCTGATCCTTCAAAGCACAGTATAACCTCTGTGTAAAACTGAACCTGCAGCTGCCCCTGCTTTGCTTCATGTCCATATCCGTAACTCCTACAAAATTGCAGGAACTGATGCTGACAAGCATTTAGCTGTGTATTTTTTCCTCTGACATATGGTATCTACAGGACTGTTCTACAGTACCATGGTTATTTTAACATGCATGTCCTTGATAGCTTAGAATAAGGCTAGAAAATCCTTTGAGTACCAAATATATACACATACATATATATAGTTATTACTGTTTGCAGTAGGTTTCATGTGGCTTCTTCTAGTGATTGATACATGGATCTTTAAGGAGGTAATCTGTGAGCTCCATACTTAAGGGGACCTCTGTTCTAGACACAGCAATGGAAACATGTTTGTGGAAGCACTCACTGCCCAGACAATTTGGGGTAGAAAGTGTTCTCAGCAAGAAAGCATTAGAGAATTTTTGTGCTTCCATCTCTCATTTCTTGTCTAACCCTATTGCTTCCCCAGCCCCCACATTCATATAACTGGGCACATCACTGACCCATGTCACATCTGCAGCAGCAACCTGGAGATGCAAAGGCCATCAAGGCAGTCACAGTCACCTTCTCAGTGGCAGAGAGGGGAATAAAGCAGATCTCCCAATTTCTGTCTCTAAAATGCGCATCTCCAGAAAGCTATGATAAGAAAATTTCTAAAAGAAGTACAAGGCTGTCTCTGAATCATTGAGGCGAAGGACATGGCAGCCAGGGTTGTGGGAAGGAATCTGAGAAGTCACTACCCCCTACCCTGCCTTCCCCTATCAGGATTGCAAAGTTCAGTGTGAAATGTGTCAAAAAGGTTGGTTGCCCCAGGCAACAATATCAAACCTTCTGCAGGTTCAGCAGCAGGTAGAGCAGAGAGGCAGGGGCAGCTCATGAGGCTGCTGAACCTCAGAAGGAGAGGGGAGGAAGGCTGGGTGTTTCCCCTTGCAGTATCCTTCAGGTTCCTGCTTTCAGGCAGAGCCTCCAACTCTGCCACCAAGTTTTAAGACAGCTGCATCCCACTCCTGGTCCCTGCTCCCAGAGGCAACCAGAGAGCAGAAGCACCAAGAAACTGACTGCCTCCTTGGAGTTGTGTTCCCAGTCATTACACGTCTATTAATCCCAGAAGTGTATGAGTCACGGGCAGATGCGTGGGAATGAGTTAAATATGCCATGGGAGCCATGGGACTGGCTCCCAACTACCACTGAAGCCATTGGCATCAGCTCTAGTGATTTTCTGCCTGCCTTCATGGTCCTTGGCTTGTCCAGGTCTCTCAAAGGCAGGAGGAGTCTTATTTTTCTTTAAAAGAGAGAAGGGGAGAGTAGCAAAGTCTTTGGATTGTACAATGAATGAAAAAAAAAAATCTGACCTAGGTATTTTACAAGGTAATGCACAACAAACCCCAAATCCTGAAGGCAGAAAAGCAAAACTGATGACCTCTGTGGGGCTGACTTCTGATTCTCAGAGTCTAGGGCTAGGAGTACTGATGAGGCTCTTTTTATGCTGCTCTTCTCTCATAGTACTGTGCTGTGGGGTTGGCTCAGCATCCCCTCTGCACTGACAACTGATGTTCAGTTAAGAAGTGACACAGTGCTTTGGTTTGGTTTGCTTCCCACCACCACTCTCTTTGCTGATGTCCAGTGCACACACTAACAGAAAGACCTTCCTTTCTACCTTGGAAGAGATAATATGTCCCAAAATAAAGAATGTAAGAAATATTATGGTGCCAGAAATGAGGCATGTAGTCATCTAAAGGTGTTCTGCATTGACCTTCTCACATGGGATAACTTCTGTAGTTGTACAGTCAAAACCTTCCTTATAATTATAACCTCCCTGTACAAAATAATAATATCAGCATCCATTTGCTAGATAGAAAATATTCCCTCTAAAATGTTTAATATAAAACCAAACAAAGTTATTTTTTATGCAAATAGAGTTGCCAAGCAGACTTCTGCAGTTGCCCAGGGGTCTGTAAACAGCTGAGCAAACTGGTGTTTAGAGCTGTACTTGCAAGCTCTGCTTGCAAAGGCAAAATTTGCCTTTGTGGTAATACACTTAATCTACAGAAGACACATAACCAGTCTGCTCTTCATTACCATCTGGTGGCTGTTGTATGGAGTGGCATTACTCACATGTCAAAAAGTTGCTGAGGAGAATTTTCATATCACTATCAGAGAGGACAGAGCACTGCAGGAGTCACAGGCAGCACAAGAGGGCTGATTTTGTCTTACAGGCATTTATGCAGAGGCATCAGGCCCAGAAAACACTGATGAAATGAGCAGGTGGAAAAGGGAAAAATTAGAAGCATCTGGTGGTACTTCATCATTTTATCAAATAATTTAAGGTGTACCTGAATACCATTTGCAAGGAGCAAGGTGCTGAGAACTGCTTGGGAAGTGTAGTGCACTGTTCCCTTCCACTGATAGTAGTGGCAGCTGAGACCATTTTGCAAGATCAGGTATCCTGTTAACCACTTATAATAATTAGTTCCCAGATCTCCTTCGCTGCTTACCCAGAGTGGTATCCTAGCTGGGGCCATATGTTCTCAATGGTAAACTAGAGAAAGATACTCCCATTCTACAGCTCTATGGGAGCTAGCTCTCCTCTTATACAGTTCATAATTTCCACTGTATAGTTTCTTCCCCTTCCCACACAATGGTTTCCATCAAAGGGAAATAGCAGTTGTGATTCACCTTAGAAGGGACTTTCGGAAGTCATCAGTCCAATCTCCTGCTCAAAGCACAGTCAGCTTCAAAGTTAGACCAAGTAGCCCAGGGCCTCTGAGGAGATCTTCACCCTTTTCAATCTTCATGGAGTATTTCTTACCCTTGGAGTATTTCTTATGAAGGAAGTGTGATCTGCTCTTATACCAAGTGAAACAAGTACAACAACTGATGAAGTACAATACCCTTTTGCTTTTACCTAAGTGTATGGATCAACAGATAATTTATATACAGTGACAAGTCCACTCTAAGTATTTTGCAACAGTAGAAATATAACCTCTTGGCCACAGTCACAGAGGGTCCTAGTCTGGATACACCATGGAGTTGATACAGTGCAGCATCTCTTCTCTTACGCTCCAAACTTAGTTTTTCAAGAATAGCATAAAATTAAATAAAATAAATAAATTATTGTAATTATAAAATTCACAAAGCATAATACACTTAAAGCCAAAAATGATTTTATGGTTCAATTACTTTTTACCTTTTAAGAAGATGCATTCTTCTATTCCTTTCCTAGCTCTGCCACTCATTTCTGTGACCTTGGATAAGCCATTTAGGTCAAATCTTCTCAACATGTGTAGCTAATACATGAACAAATATGAAGGCTTTTACATGTAAGGGTGACCCAGATCTTGTAGAGGCCAAACACCCAAATCTCCATTTAAAATTTTGATCCCCAGACCTTCATATTCGAGCTTCCTGTTTTGCAAATTTTAGAGGAGACTTACATATGCTGCAGGGATATTTGAAGGTATTAATTAGTATGAATGCATGCAGTGGCTTAAAAATGAAAAGTATATAAATACTAAGTATTATTATCAAATAGGTCAGTATTTAACCAATTCTCATGTCCTTGTTAGTTTAGAGATTTTGTCGACTTTATGTCTCATTTTGGGTGTTTAATACATAATGAGCTTTCTAAATATTTCTCTGCTGGACACAGGCATCAGAGTACATGAGATTAACACTATCTGAGAAAGAAACACTCCTTAGCTAATACACTGTCTACATGAACAGGCCTTCACAGTCACCTCTGTGACTTCTTAGCCACTTAGACATAAGAAAAGGAATTCCACTGCTGATGATGAAAACATGTGGGTGAAAAGCTCAGGGAACAAAGTGGAAGATGAATATTTTACAGAGACAAATACACAATGCCGGGATGAAGATTTCACAAGATGAATGGTTTTAACAAGATGGGTAAGGTCTCCACTCACAAGCACTTTTCCTTATATCATGGAAAAACATCAGTGTCTTCCCAGTCTTACTGCTCCAGAGTAATACATGTTCTTTCCCCTGCTCTGCAGTTCAGCTCACAGTCCAAACAGATGTACAAATCTACCCTGATTTAGACACCAGGGTCATTTAGGTCCCATTCCAAAACTCAATGAAGTTAACTAAAAATGTGCCTCTCACCCTAGGGATTCTGGATAAGAACCAGATAGCATTTTTCACTCTAAGTCCATGATTTACTAAGGTGTTGAGTTTTTCTCTATATTTATAATACTTTTTGTATATTTATAATACTCTTATAGCCTCATTGTTGTTATTTTCATCCTATTATACAAATGTTCTAATTCCTCAGTTCCCTACCTGACAGACAGGCAGGTGATATTTTGCCTTCATCAAAGTGGGGTGGACAGAAATTTGACTTGGTTACCATTCCTGTGGCCAGCATCTCAGACTGGTCTAACACAGAGAGACAATACTGAAACACATTTTCACATTTTCTGAAATGAAAAATTGATAATATCCAGAAGTAAATGATTGTTAATTGATAATATCCTTAAGTAAAATTTAAGCCGTAATATGCTAGGTGAAGGGACAGAAATTGTCTGAACCAAAGAATGAGTCACTTCAGAAGACACTTGACGAGACAAAGGAAGCCACAACAGAGAGTTTAAGAATATGTGAAGTTAATTCATGGGAAGGATCAAAAGATCATCTCTTACTGTAGGAAGAGATGAGAGGGAAATGCTTCCAAGTTATAAAATTAAGTATAATCTTGATATTTCTTCTTTTGACCTCTGATGCCCATGAAACTAAGTCTTCTTTCAACCTCTTTCATTTCTGTCCAGAGATGGTACCATAAAATAGCTGAAAGTAATATTGTTGACATTACACAAACTCTTGCTGCTGCTCACGGGAGCAAAAGGATGCTCCCTCGCTCCTTATCACCATATACCAATTGCTTCCCAATTGTTCAAGTTCTGCTGACTGCCCTAAAAGGGGAGTCAGAATGTTTTTGCCCTCAGAGGTGGGTTTGAAGGCAACCACAAACAGTTCGTTCTTTTCTAAAATGCATGAACGGTGAATAAAACAATACCCCCTGTTGTTCAACCATCCCTCCTGCAGACCTCTTCTCAAAGAAGTTATCCCTTTGAGATGCCCTGTGTCCACCACGGCAATGGGAAGAGATAACATCGGGGGCTAACAAATTGGCAGCATTCTAGTTTTGTTATCTGGCTGAGGAATATCTATCTCACGTCTTTACCAGCCCTCTGTGTTCAATTTCTTTTTTTCTTTCAATTCATATCTTTGCACTTATTTTAGCCTTTATTTTAGGGTTCTTTTATGACTAGCTAAAACCAGCACAAATGACAAGGCATAATATATTTCTCAGTTTATGGACAGCTTCCAGTGACTGCTACCAGCCCACACAACATACATAAATCATGGATTTTAGACCTGCACTCCTGCATCAGTTTAAGAGATAAGTAAAATTACTTGTTGTCTTACACCTCCCTGTTGACAAAGTGACTCCCAGCTGAAGAGATTCACACGTGCTCTTTATTTCAGCAAGCGAGAATCATCTATCTTGCTCATCAAATGCGCTCCTGTAACAAGAAAGGATTGTGCAAGCAGCTGTTGTGTAGGACTACTGCATTTGTTAAAATCGTTCCCACTTTGTTTTCTCACAGTGTAGGTATGACTATACATGGCAAGACACATCTAATGTTGTCATTTTCATGGCTGTAAATCTATTCAACAGAATTCCAAGGGAATTTGCCATCAGCAAAGATCAGACTGTTAAGTTTTCAGTCTGGCAGCTTTTATAGTTCTGTTTTGATGTTTTTCTAATAATCACTTTTAAATGTGAGCAATTAAATATTTTGTAAACATATTCTTGAAATATAATGCAAATTTTCCTTCTTGTTTGTCCTTGGAGGCAGCAGACAACCTCGATAAGGAGTATAAATACAACATGCCTACCTTTTGTGAGGCAGTTGCTACAGCAGCAGGAAAAGGGCCATTTCTATTTGGCTCTGTTCTAGCTTTTACTCTTCAGGGTCTTCCCATATATAGGCACAGCCTCTTAAAGAGCAAGTACTAGAAATTCTCAACCAAAATGTCTGTTTCTTTTCTTAGTGGACTTGGCTGTTTGAGGAGTATGTAATCTGGAGGCAATGCATTAAGGATACTTTCAGATAGATCTGATTTTATATCTGGAAGTTCTGGCCAATGGAGATAACCCACATTCAGCACCAGTTTTCATCCCAAATCAGAATTAAGTCAAAACCCCGAACTACTAATGTAAAACTATTTTTGAATGAAAACTATTTAGGACCTTCAATCTCCCCAGCAATGTAACACAGCAAATAAGCAGGGGCTACTGGAGATTAACAAGGGACCTGGAACTACAGTTTCCATGGAAGAACTGCAAACCATAAGCAGAGGCAGAAGGTGATGGTGCCACCCTTTAGAGTAACAAGATCAAAAAACACTTGTAAGCGGAAGTTACCTCCTGCTTAACTGCAGAGCAGAGTTCTTCTCCTGTTCCGAGCAGCACTAACCTCAAAGATAGATCAGGATGCTTTCAAAAGAGTATCTTTTAATTCTAAATTTCTTGAGAGCGAATAGTGCAGAAATCTATACTTTCTCAAAGAAAAGTTCATTTTGATTATGTTCTTTCTTCTTGCTGATGAAGGAACACTTTGATCAACATGCTTATGTGAAAATATCCCCAGAAAAGTTGTTTCTGTGACTGAACTCAGCCATTCTGTCTCCACTGCTAGAAGCAAATAAGCTAGGCTCTTATTTATGTGACTCATAGATTTAGAATTGTTCGTAGCGAGTGCATCACACCACTGAAATGGGACAAGGAGACACATTGCATTCTAGTGGCTCAGTGTGGTACTTGTATTTCTCTGCGCACTACTTTTAAAACAACTTATTTAATCTGACAATTTAAATAGGGTTTTGCAGTAAGCTGCTTCAGAAAACAACAAAAAGGCAAAGCTGGAGAAAATTAATTTAGTTTATCACAAAAAAAACCCACAATTTCTGGGCCATTCCACTAACAGTGTTTCATTTCTTACATCAAAAAAAACCCCAACATACACATAAAGACAGGCCTAAACCACATAGAAGCAAAGGTCTCAATCCTACAAATATATACACAATTTACTATGGTAAGCAATATGCCCACTGAGGCCACTAAACTATATACACTGTATACAGACTAATTGCTGCCTTCACCTTCTTCATGTTCATCTCAATACTTGTTGAATGTCTTCTTAACTTACCCTGGACAGTTTATTGTCTGAAGCCAGGACTGTCTTTTTTTGATAATCACTATAGCTTCTAATTTTAGATCTTAATCTTAAACCTCTACTACTTCTCTTGAGCTAGCATCAGAGGGAGAAAGAGCTTTGGAGTCTCTCACACTTGGGATGAAGGAAGTGGAGCGTCAACAGAGTTGATTCCCACAGGTAGTGAGGAAGGGGAAAAAGAAAATGTGCTGTCAGGGGTGGTTCTGTCATTAGGCATGCAGTGCTGGACTTGCGTGCCTCAAGAGGAAGCACATTCTGTAATGTTAAGAAAGGATGTTGCAGGAGCAGTGTAGACACAAGGCTGCAAGATCTATAAAGGGATTTCAGTTGAGTGTTACACATGTTCATCTGACATGATTAAAGAGTCACTAAATTACTCTGGCTATAGGTACTTGTCATACTTTGTATAGCACAAAGAGAATCCTATAGCTCCTATTACATATTCTCTTCTAATTTTGATTATTAAAGAAGAATAACTGCAATTCATAGTTTTGCTATTTACTATTAATTCTTTAAAAATAATGTCCTAAGTGTCTTGCAGGCTCTTAAAAGGAAGTAGAATCTGCACTAAGAAGATCTTAATCGACCTTACAGCATATAAAAAGGATAAAAATGAGGCACAAAGAGCGCATAAATTTCGACCTATTCCTTTTTTATTTCCTGAAGGAAGGGTAAGAGTGTGAAGGCTTACTGAGAGACCTGAAGGAAAGGGAAAACATTGGGATGGTGCTCTCCTCAGTGAAGCACAGCATCGCACTGTCTAGAGATCTCAGGGTAAAGCGCAGGTTTAGCATCTCACTTCACAGCAGTTCCTGATCACTTACAGAGCCTTCCCACTGCACTGAAATCCCCAAAGCACACTAAAAGTATCTCCAGATTGCCATTTTCTGCCATCCAAGAAGACTGCTCACAAGCTGTATTTGACTCAAGGGATTACTTTAAGTATAAAATGACAATTATGACTAAGCAGATGAATATGACCTATTCTGTTACCTGCCTTTTCTCTAAGTATAAATATTAGCAGTGTTTGTTTTTTATCTATAAAGGTAGTCATTAAGGTAGTCATTTTACAGTTCCTAAGTTTAATTTCATAGCTTTCAAACTCAACTATTTACCTTATTTTTTTTTAAATTATCTAAAATTTTGAATATACCAGTACAGTTACTGCAAAATGTCACCTGCTCTGTGCCAAGTAAGAAAAAATGCATACCCATCCTAATTCTCATTTCGTTTTAGCTGAGGTGTATGCAGTATGAAAAGTCATACAGCCAAGCACAGTGAGGCACAAGTCTGACAATGAATAATCCAAAAATCCCGAGCTCGGTTTCCTGTTCTGTTTTCTGTGCACACTATTTACCCTGTAATGCAATATTGCTAATTAATGATGCTGCTTTCACACTTAACACCAGTCCTGCTTCCGGCCTGTGGATGGTGTTCCTATTTTCACAACAGTTCTCCCTACTCACTGGAAAACTGGACACAGATTACAAGTATTCTGGGTCTGCAAATCCCTATTTCCAATTACTCAAACCAATCAGCATTACAAATATAAGCACTTTTAGTCATCATCCCCACATATGAAGCACACAGTGTGAGGCATACAGCTCTCCTTTATTTTGAGCAGAATCACAAACACACACCTTTCCTTATTCTACATTTAAGAAAGCATGAAGTATCACTAGAGAGATATTGCATAGTCATCACTTTTGCAAATTTTTTTTTTTACTCATATGTTCATTAAAAGTTGTGGTCTTCCTTCCTACAGATCTTAATATCTTTTTTTTTTTTTTTTCAGTGATCTTGGATTCTTTTTTCTTATTCAATATTCTCTGAGCAGGACATTATATTTGTACTGTGCCTCTTTGCCATGGCCATTCATTTTGGATGTCACCTGTTCTTTGTGAAAGTGGTGTTAAAGAGCTGCCAAAACCAAGAATTATGTCACAAGGACTATTTTTATCAAAATTATGACAGGATTCTTCCACATTCAAAAATGTGGAAGAAGGTCTGGAAGAGCATACTATCTTCTGCAAAGAAAGCAAAACTTCAAGTTCTTAAACTTCAGGTAAAACTATAGGGCACTTCAGTTGGGAACACATGGGAGAGTGGAAATGCTGCTGTCAATAATTTATCATTTTCAGTCCTGAAAGCAATGAAGGCAAGTCCCAGACATGTTTCCATCATCTATCCCGTGGGGCAAAAAGTATCCTTCTCACCATCCCTGCTGTGGCAGTGTAATGCCATGCAGCTCCTCCTTCCTGTGATTATTTAAAGTACCATATAGACCCCTTTGTTCTCAAGCCCCAACTACTAAGGGATATTTTCAGTAATGTCTCCACTTACTGGAATATTTACAGTTGTTTCAGGACGCTGGTTTAGAGCCAAGATGTCACCAGTGGTCAATGTGAATGAAATGGAGTTGCATTTCCATAGCATGCCACCTTTGGGAAACAGTCAACCAGTCAGCAGTCTTCTTTTTGGGATGCTCACTGGACAGAGCTCAATGCTGGTCCACAGATGCCAGGATGGCTCAGCTGGGAGAATGCTCAAAGGAACCAACTTGATGAGAACATCCTCCCTCAACCTCCATGTAAGTACATTTGTTGGGCTGGGGCATCCCGAATGGCAGAAGATCTGCAGGGCAGGCTTAGCTTATGCCTTTTCCAAACAGGTAATAAACTCCAGAAATGCACCTAAAACATTTCAACCACTAATGGGCATTCAGTCCAGGGACCGGACTACATCTAGTCCAAACTAAAGCTGTCCTGAAATGTACGGATAATAAAGAATTCATACAGCTCTTATGCCTTAAGACAGATTTTGGCAAGCCATAGAAAGCAGTGGTCTCCCTTTCATACAGGCTTACCTGACTTTCAGGTGGCTTATGACAAAATTGAAACTACAGGAAATAATGCTGCACACCATCAAGAAGTAAAAGAGGATCTATAGTCCTATGAAAAATCCTAAGTCTGTGCTTCAGAGGAACCAGGTAAGTTTATTATGGCTATGTTCAATACAGCTCTGAATAAAAAGATCCATTTTGGTAGACTTCTATAGGCTTTTAAAAGTTCTATACCCTATTGAACACCACTAAAACAGACTAATCACAATTAGTTTAATTTAAAAAAATATATTTCAGAACAGCAATGCTAAAGTACCATCAAGTTTATCTAGGAGATCACATTTTTCTGCAACTAAGACTAAAATAAGAGGAAATCAAAGATATGTTCAGTGTAGAAGACCTCAAAGCCAACTGAAAATATATATTGTACTGTTAAAAACCATCAATAAAATAATTATTTTCATAAACTTGTACTGTCATGGTTATGGGAAGTAGGTGTGAGGGTGGAAGACCCCCGTGGTAATCTCTCAGGAAGTGTGTTGTGCTCCTTTGCCAAGAGCGACAAAGTTGCATAGAACTACGAACTGTTAAAATGTTCAAAATTATCACTAGAATTTGTGTCACAACCTATTTCAATATTCCTGCATTTTTCAAGTACCGTGATGTATTTCTATCATGAAAGCATCACCAAAAGTTTGCTATTTCTCAGAAATACTTCTGCACGGCACTATAGGAGCCTCGAAAACAGCAAATACCTATCTCAAGGTCACCTCACACAGCGTTGTAGAGCGTACAGATGAGGTGGGTTGAATTTGAAAGGGATGCTATCATGTTTTCTCCGCTGGAGCCACCGTCCAGGGAAACGGAGCGGCACGGCGTAAGCCATACACTGTTCACAGGGCTCCGAGTAGTCAGTATGTGCCACTGCTCAGACGGGCAAGATCAATTACCTTGCTTGAAAAATAGCAACTAAAAATCTGTTGCGATGTCCAGCCTACGCCAAGCGGGTCCTCCGACGGGACCGCTCCCGCTGCAAACCTGCGCAAGGAGCCGCGCAGCGCTGGGCGGATAAGTGATTAACCCTTCACGGATGCACGAAGTACTATTTGCACCAAACCCGTGCAATTTCTTCCGAATTTGCCAATTCCTTTATAAGTTATAATCAACATCAGAGCCTATCGGTGTGAATTGTCACTGAAAAGTGCCCTCAACAGTTATTTTCTCTGTCCGGGAAGCGGGGACGGCTGCACCCAGCCTTGGCCCCCCCTCACGGCAGCCCGGGGGCTCTCGGTTCCCGTC
>VWZY01002465.1:57467-104106 GCA_013399075.1 Chloroceryle aenea
ACATTAAGGTGCTGGAGCATGTCCAGAGAAGAGCAATGAAGGTGCTGAAGGGTCTAGAGCACAAGTCTTATGACAAACAGCTGAGGGAACTTGGCTTGTTTAGCCTGGAGAAGAGGAGGCTGAGAAGAGATCTTCTCACTCTGCAACTACCTGAAAGGAGGTTGTAGTAAGTTTGTCTGTTCTCCCAAGTGACAAGGGATAGGACAAGAGGAAATAGCCTAAAGTTGCACCAGAAGAAGTTTAGGTTGAATATTAGGAAAGGGCTGTCAAGCACTGGAACAGGCCACCCAGGGAAGTGATAGAGTCACCATTCCTGGAGGTATTTAAAAGACATTCAGATGTGGCATTTAGGGACATGGTCTAGTGGTAACCTATCAGCGCTAAATAGTTGGACTTCATGATCTTAAAGGTCTTTTCCAACCAACATGATTCTATGATACTACTATATTAGTTAGTTCAGAGCATCTTTCTTTGTTCAGTTTAGGTAGTTAGCGGTTTTGCAAGTGTGGAAAAATGAAGAACAAACTTGTGTTCTACCCTCACACAATCTCTAGAAAAAATTTCCTTGATCTGAAGAGTTTGTTTTTCTGGGATACTTCATACTTTTTCTATTTGAACTTTCATAGAGTCCCACATAACAGTGTTGATGTAGTTTGCTTTTGGTGGGGGAGGGCTCTGCACAGGTTTTCTGTGGTTGCTGTTTATCACCAGTCTAACTGCTCAATTTCCTTAAAAAAAAAAGACAGAAATCAACAGACTTATGTTCTAGACAGTCTGAACATCAGAACCAAGCCAAATGAATAAGCAGCCTTTGCCTGAGCAAATATCACTCCGCAGATTGAAACAGAGGATTACAGTTTTGTTCAGCTGTATAAACAGCAGTGAAGAAGGGCATCTGTGTCCAGAGCTGCATGAGCAGGAGCACAGCCAGTAGGTTGAGGGAACTCATTATCTCTACTTAGGACCCGCTAGACCCCATCTCGGTACTGCATCCAGTTTAGGGCTCCACCCCTAGCCAATACAAGAATGGTGTTAAACAGAAGCAAGTTCAATAGCCACCAAGCTGATAATGGCTGGAGCACTTGTTCTGTAAGGAGAGAATCTGGGACCAGGGCAGGTTCAGCCTGGAAAGAGGTGGCTTCAGAAACAGCTTCCTGTGAAGAGGTTAGAGAGAAAATGAAACTAGACTCTTCACAGAGGAATATGATGGGAGTAGAAGAGATGACAAACATGAATGGAAAATGGAAACATAAGAGGTTCATACTGGATGTAAAGAGACTTTTTTACCCTTTTAGGACAGTCCAGGAGACAAGCAGGATGCCCCAGGAAGTTGTATATTCCCCATCCTTCGTGGTCTGCAAGAACTGACTGGATCAAGCCACAAGCAACCTGGTCTGACTTCATAGATGATTTTTTTTAATTTATAAAATAATAATCAACACGTTGTCATGGTTTAAGCCCACCCAGCTGACAAGAAAGCAACCATGCAGCCTTCCCTTCTACCCTCTTAACTAGTGGGATAGGGAGGAAAAAATACAACAAAAAGCTTGAGGTTCAAGACGAAGGACAGAGAAGGCACACTCACTGGTTATGGTCAGGGGCAAAAGACAGGCTCGACTTGGGAGAACAGGATCAATTTAAACAACAAAACCATAATAAATTTACCAATAGAATCAGAATAAGACAGTGATAAATAAAACTGTATCTTAAAAACACCTTTCCCCCACAGCTCCCTTCTTCTGGGGCCCAGCTCTGCTACCTACCCTCCCCCAGCAGTTGAGAGGGGCAGAGAAAGGGGATTGCAGTCAGTGTCCCAGTCCATTCCATGTTGTTTCTACTGTTTCTTCCTCCTCAGGGAGAAAACTCACAATCATCCCCTGCTGTAGTGTGGTGTCCGTCCCATGGAAGACAGTCCTCCACAAACTTCTCCTACCAGCCTGGGTCCCTGGATCTCTTCTGTGGGCTGTAATCCTCCCTGCGATGGACTTCTCTAGCACAGACTTCTGTCAGAGTCATGGCCTTCTTTGGGAGCAGCCACCTGCTCCAGTATGGGGTCCTCCCAAGGACAAGGATGCAGATGCCTCCAGGGCCTAGGTGAACATATAGGCTTCACCTTACTTCAAGGCTGGCACCAGCCCAGGTGTCTGTGGCATCCTACACTGGTAGGTGTTTAGTCAAGAGAAGCTAAATCTGTGGGTTTAACCACTCAGGGTGAGTAAGGCTTAGAACCAAGGCAATTAGAGTTTGCCCATTAATCCCGGCAGACCAGTGCTCATGCGTTGGACACCAGTTTTAGGAACAGTAGAGAGACTTTTATGTACGGGTGCGCATTATTGTAAGGCTCTTTTTTGCAGGCTGAGGGAAGCTTAAGCCATGTTTATAGACATAGCCAGAGTTTCACATCTCATCTTGTTCTTTCTCCCTCTCTGAATTAAGTATCTGAGAATTTATCATGATGGCTGTTGTGAATCTCAGTGTAGGAAACAGACTGACTAGGGAACCAAATCAGTATCATAGAATCATCAAGGTTGGAAACGACCTTTAAGATCAAGTCCAACCATTAACCCTATTCTACCAAGTCCACCACTAAGCCATATCTCCAAACACCACACCTATACAGCTTTTATGGGGTACTTTGAACCCTATCTCATAGCTGCTCTGATGCAAAGAAGTAAGTCTCACTTTTTATATTCTTAAGACTGGTTCTCAGAGAACTAAAAAGTCTTAACTCCTTCAGCTCAGTCAGTGAAGCAACAGAAGTGATCAGGGTAGTCACAATGGTAATAAAAGGTCATTGGTCTAAATATATTTACCTGAAGATGTTCATACAAATTAAACTGTTTTCAAAAAAAAACATAAACCACAATAATTATTAATGAAAATTTGCTTATCTATAACACAGAAGAAAAAAGGAGAATACTTTTCTATTAGATAGCAACTCTCTTGAAGACCATGAAGGACATACAAAAGCACTTGAATATTAGTAAGAATGTTGAGCAACTGATTTTATTTTTTCCCAGCAAATATGGAAATCTAATCAAGTAATAATATATAAAGGTCAGATCATTTAATCACTGTCTATTACAAGAAGGGGTAATTATATTGAAGAGTGAAACACAGAATGAATGTAGAAATAGCATGAGGTTAAACAGCTGGGTCACTGTTACTGGATGTTATGTTGGGTTATTTGTCATTTGACTACGTGAATAAGCAGTTCTTCAACAAAGTAGGCAAAAAGGGTAAAGTAATAATAAATAAATGTTGTTTTATATGATACAGAAAGTGGACAGGTCTTCATTTTTCAAAAGCTGAACTGAACCAGAGACCAGCCTCAGGTTGATGCATTCTGACTTTTCTTTCTACACTGACAGGCAAAATACTGCCCTGTTTTCAAGGTTTAAACAAACTAGCTATGAACACCCTTCATAGAAAAAATGTGATTCTTTTATTTAATGTTAAGCTCACCGTTTTCCACAAGAGCAACAGTCCTGACTTCCTGTTTTTAGCCACTGCAGGTGGCTTGCTCTCGCTTTCCAGCTTTTCTCAAGAGCTGATAAGCTCAGTTCTGACCTGCGTGCTTCATCTTTTAGCCCAGATTTTACACCTGACACCACAGGGAATCCTGGCACATCTGTAGTCCAGCCAGATAATATAACCTGTTCAGAATTTACATTTCTGAATATGACAAATAAAGTGGTCACACTTCCCATTTGTTTAAAACATATTCCAGGAATTCAACAAAATAGCACACAGTAACAAAGGACAAAACATTACTGGAGTCAGTTGAACTTTTTTACATATTTTTGGTAAGCTGCTTCTAACTTCTTGTTTCTCCTGAGTATGGAGTCAAAAAAAACCCACAAATAAAGAAACAAACAAACACACACCAAAACCAAACCAACAACTACAAAGAAAAACAACCACAAAAAACCAAACCAATTGGAAGTCTGAAATGTGATGATATTACTGTAATGAACTGTCAAAAATCTCTTCCACTGGAGTGAGCAGGTGTCCACCTGCAAAGGAAAAGACCATACATTTTCTTAATCGTGCCCCAAAACACTTCTCAAAACAGGTCTCATTCCTGACATACACAGTTAATTGTATCACTGTGATGAGCAGCAGTGCATATGAAATGACAGGGGTGACACTCTCCTCTTGTTCAGTGGAAGCTTTAGCACACATTTTGGGGTATTGAGGATTTTACTAAACAAGGAGTATACTTGCAGTGAGATACACCTTTCAGTTATACAGATGAGAAAAATCCAAGGTTTTTCCCAGCATTCACTGTTTTGTGCACCCGCATCAAACAACACGGCCATGCTTTGACCACAGGAAGCTTCCAGTTTGTGCTCTGTTAGCATGCACAGACCCCACAGATCCATGGCACAAGCCTTTTGAAACATTCAGGGTCAAAAATGGTTATTTAATAATGGAATAGTCAATGATTCACACACCTGTTCCATAAAATTAACCACTTCTAAGAAGGGAAAAATAAATCCATAAAATTAAATACTAAGTTCTTCCAGGAACCTGAAAGATGTTTCTTTTCTTCTGTGTGTGGAACAGGGAAGGGGCTTAATTAAAAGTTCATGATTTCATTTTCTGCAATTGCATTGCCTTTTTGATTCTGATTCTGTAAAATAACATCAGAATCTTCTAAACTAAGCATTTTTCTTCATAAGGAGATTTAAGGGATATATTTCAAGTGTCTGCAAAACACCGTGATTTTTTTAGAAATCAGCTCTACTTTATACTTTATTGCCTGAAAATTATTCCTTAGCTCCTTTAGGTTGTATTAATTCTCTACCAACTGCTGTTCAGTACAAACCTGAAGCTGTAGCTGTGCAACCAAGGAGACAACAGACACCCCACCAGTTTGCCCTGAGGTGGGAAAAGATTACAGCCTCAAGGGAGGAACAGTAACAAGTTCCAAAGCTAATAGTGGAAAGACTTGTTCCAGCTCACAGGATGCCAAGTACTCTGGGACAACAGCTGAAACTGTTACATCAAACAGAGATTGCCATCATTCAGAAGTATCCCCAGCTGATGTGTTTTGTTGATCACTGTAGTCTAAACAGCATCTGCCTGGAAGAGTTCTCTGGGGTGTCTCATCTCCCAGCTAAGCATGCTGTATTTTAAAGCATCAGTAAAGCCTGGAAAAAAAACCAACAACTCTTAAGGGCTCCTAGCAGGTGATGAAAGAGTCCAAGATGGCTACCAGAAAGATTTTATGCTTTAATGCTCTTTGAGACTTCTTTTTTCCTCTAGGAAAAAAAATCAGGATCTCAAGGTATGCACTGCTTGTAGAATTACTCTTCCCTCACATACACCACTGCCTGCAACTCTGGCAGCACTCCAAAAAGCATATTAAAATGGAATTATTTCCACCCCAAAGGCTAAACTACTGCAAATATGTTCACAAGGAAATCCGTAGTAGCAGTCACTGAACAATCTAGCAGAATAACACCAGATAATGCAGTCTGTTTGACTGTTTCTTTAAGCAATAGCTCTATATTAAGATTTACATGGGCAGGAGAAGGTAAATCAGATTTCTTGCCTATCAACCTTTACAATGACCTTTTGAGATTAAAAGGTTGCTTTTGGCTAAAGCAGGGTCGTACTCAGGTTTGCTCCATTCTCTGCTGAGGCAAATCCTTAAAGATTTGTGTTGTGCCACGAGCAGAAGAAAGGCGATTTAAAAGACACAAAGGCAGCTTCTAGAAAGCTGCATTATCACACAGACATTCACCTATAGCAAGATTGAGTTGTAAGGTTTAAATGCTTACAATAGAGTGTATAGTTTCAAAGCAAACATTAATGATTTCAGATACAAAGTGTCTAAATATTATTCATGATCTTAATCGTATTTAAAAGAGGAGAGTAATTAATTCCCAAGAATATTTTTAAGCTGAAGAGTCTAAAAGTTTAAGTCTTAACTGTAGCTGAAGTAACATGAATAGCAGTCAACTGCAGGTAGATATGTTCATGTTTGCATATCTCAGGAACTTCTAGGCAGTACTAATTTCCACAAATCACTGAGGACTCTGGTCCCACCCAAGGAGACTAGGATGCCAGTAGTCCCGTTGGTTTCAGTGAGTATACTCATGGATAAAATTACTCACACCAGTAAAATTAAGTGCATGTTAGCTTTACTAGCTCAACATTTTGCTCAGCAGTTTGCAGAAGCTGTCCAGCTCTTCAGTTTACATCAGTTTTAAACCTTTGTTTCCTTATAATTTTCTGTGTCATTACTGTTCAGTATGAGAGAATAACCAAGCCTGGAATGATACCCTCCCACCCTGTATTCTTCCATGATGACTTATCCTTGCTTTAATCAATTGTTTCCTAAACCATTCACTAGTCAAAACAATGGACTGGTCAAGGAGAGCAATGAATGAGGTTCAGAGGCTTCATACATGTATTGCATTTCACAGGCAGTGCAGTTTTGTCATTGCTTCCTATGAAGAAAACAAAACATAGCTTTAACCTGTAAATTCTGGGCTTATTTTATCTACTGTGCCAGGACCAACTAGAGGGGAAAAAAAGGAAGCTGCAAAACATCAATAATATGCTGGGAATCAAATCTGCAATGACAGACTTCACAGCTTGTTAAATGCTCTATGGATTCCTAAACTAATAGGGAGCAAATACAGTGTCATTGTGGTGTCAGTTGGAAATGAATCCTGAATATAGATCTTTTCAGTTTCCTGCTGTCTAGAAAAATGAGTTTGCTTTCCAGAAGCACACTGAGGGTATGAATTTCTGAGACATTAAAGAATATTTATATTCCAGGTAACACATTCTTTCCTTGTAATTATTCCTATTGGAAATTCAGATAGCATAAGTGCAAAGCAAAGGATGAGAAGGACTGGTATATTTCAGGAAAATAAAAAGACAAACATAAAGTAGTAACTGTTCAACTCACAGCAGTCATCATGGTTTTCTCACCAATATGACATCAGCTATCAGAGAAAGTTGCTCTTTAAAGAAACTTCTGCCCTGGATTAACTCAGTGAGCTGCTTTCGAACACAAAGTTAAAAATTCCACCTCATTCTGGTGTATCTCATCCCAAGGGACATTTCATCACAATAATTGTGAAAACATACCATAACACAGATGTTTCACTGTTCCCTTCCCAGAACCTTATAATCCTAAATGCATTTTACACTGTTCTGCCTTTTAAATAGCACCAGGGAAATACCCCTGCCAGAGACAAAATAGGGAAATCTGGCATATCCAAACACTGTCCTTCTCTAGGTTTGATCTCCTCAGTCTCTCACTGGTACAGGGATGCTTTGTAAGTAATACTGTTCTAGCTCCTGGAGAGGAATAGGCAAGAGGAGATGTAAGTCAGGACTACTCTCATGAATAACATGATCGTGTACTGTAACTGTTGAACTCTGAACATTTTGCAGCATGACATGGGTACAGTATTCTTACACTGCCCACTAAGAAAAACAATGGATCTGATTTGATTTTAGTGCAAAGTACCTGTAGGCACTCCAGATAGTCAGAGAACAAACATTAAATGCATACTGTAAATTACTTCTTAAGAATTATTAATACTAATTCTTCAGTTCATCATGATGAGCAAGTGCATCACTGAAAAAGCAGCAGAACAGCAAGCACTGTCCTCGGTGTCAGGTGTTTGCTTTTCATATCTTCAGAAGCTAGAAGCAATTACAATGATAGGTCAGCTCCTGAACTGCCTCCTCAGAGAATCATAAAACAAAGGACCATCTAGGAACACTGCTCATTAATTTGTCCAACTTAAAAGTTGGTTTTCTTTGACAAAATGAAAGAGAGAATTCTTTGTGTTTAATTGGTTTACTTGTCACTTTGTCTCTTGAGGAAATACTCCTGCTTATACCTACCCTCCTCTGGCAGCAGGATAGCTAATAGACTACTATCTTATTGGAAACAAATGCGTTTAAAAAAAATTAATCTGCAGATAATTTAGATATTTATTATTTAGGCAAGTTTATTACATGAGTTTATTGCAGGACCTGATGGTTGCAAGGACTTTTGTATAGCCTATATTCAGAAATCTGGGCAACCCTGATGCTCCAGTTCATAGAGAACAAGTACAAGAGGAGATGCTGATGGCAACCTGTTGTTCTAGGGAACAACATCAGTATCTTACTCTGTAGGAGAGGACTGCTGGCTCAGCAGGGAACCCACTGATCTCATTGCTGCTCTGCGGGGCCCATTGGGTCAAGCTACTGTTGTAATAGATGGCTAATTCTTTTCACCATATTTAAAACAGGAATACTGTGTTTGAGATTAGTTTTTATTGGACTACACAGAATCTCTTACAATACAGTCAAAATTTTTTAATAAGTTTCAGGTTTGATGTATTTCCAAGGATGTTTGTGGGGCTAGAAGGGAACTTGAGCTAGACAAGGTAGATCTACATTCCTGTCCTGGTGAAAGTTAGAACAGAACTAATTCTGTTTGGTTATTTTTGGTTATTTACTTTTCAGATTAGTCTTGTCTAAGTAACTGCATTTTCTGAAGTTAATGACCTATTTTTGCAGACAGTGTCTGCGTCAAGGAGTGGTAACACTTGATGAGTTAGTACCAAGGATTGGTGTGCAAACCAAGTCAGAGACCTGTGGATGGCCCTGACTCTAAACCTCAACAATTCCTAAGCTGTTGTGGGTTTTTATTCTCATTCAAATGATTACAGTGATAGAGAATTCAGCACAATATTGTAGAAGGGGTTAAAAAATATGGAGCTCTACCTAAAATATCTTGAATCCAATAAATACATTAGGATGTACAGTTTTGCAGTCAATGGAAAGTTATTATTTCACATGCCTTCCAGTTACAGAAGTGATCACCGTAACATACTGTCAGGGACTCTGGAGCAGGAAGCTGGATAGTAGAAAGACAAGCTCAATTTGGTACCAATACACTTTATTTGAAATACTTGAAATTAGTTAATATTTAGCTATATCCATGTGCTCTTGAGTCATCTTTTGTAGAAATTCTGTAGAAGAAAAATGTATTTGAAATCTGTATAGGGGAACATTATTCCCATATATTAGCTGTTCTTCTACTGAATATCAGTGCCAAAGGGCTCTTCTGGAGTGCAGGAAGCATAGAAGTACTTAGCCCACATAATCCTTTGGTTAGGTTCCACTGAAGTCAGTGAGGATGGATCAGTAACAAATTAAACTAACCTTATTCAGACTGATTATGCTTTACCACACTATTTGCATTTGAGAGAAATTATGCCTGTAACATTCATAAACTCATAACAAACTGAACTGTCCTGAACATGTACAGATACCAAAAGAAACTTTTCAAAATGTTTGGTTTCTATGCTAAAGCTTCTGTGAAGATCTCAGTAGCAAAATACAAACAAATGAAAATGAGCAAGTGAGAAAAAACAATAAACCTGTTATCCTCCCAGGAATATATTCTCTGTCATCTGAGTCTTGGCTTGCACACAATTTGGTTTTCCTTGCAGCTTTTTTCACAATTTTCCTGCTGCTTAATTCTTCCATCTTAACATAACATTTAAGTGTTGGTATAAGAACCTATCAGTCTTTCTGACAGTAATCTGAGATCTCAGTCTTCTTGGTTTACATTGAGCTAGCTCCAGTGGAAACAAGATAAATGTGAATTACTACCTATACATCTTCCTTTTTTTTTTTTTTATTCACACCCACAACTACATTCTCAGAATGACATACAAGCTTTAAAAGTCACAAGTAAGAATTATTTATGTTCTCTGTTGTTATGAGTGATCAACTACCTTTAATTTTATTAGCATATTTCTCTTTAAATTAAGAAATCAGAACAGGTCCACAATATGAGCTTTGAATTTTATGCTGAAATTTGGGAAGTATGAGGGTGTTAATGTTTCTTCCTTGTGTCAGTCATGACCGTCATTAGAGTGGCAGAACAAAGCTGCAAGGGGAGGTCCCAATTCCAAAAGAAAAGGCAGTGTTTCATCTGGCTTGGGAGAGGCTCACAAAGTCTTTTGGAGGAGCCTTTGATTTCATTCTGTGTTTAGCAGATCAGTGCCTTCAGCAGTTATATACTGCTGCATTATAGAAGAAAAACAGTCCTAAGGGAGAGATCCTAGCTAGGTGGAACCAAACAGTCAATTTCTGTTCCTTACACAAATATTTATTTTCTGGAAGATTGTGGGCACACAGCAACTCCTCTGGCTCTCAGTTCCTCCTCTATTCTGATTCCTACCTTACAAAGATATTATGAGTATTACAATGCATTGTATGAGTGTTCATTTGGACAGCAGGCAAGTTTCTGCACACTCAAGTGGAAAGAAAAGCCATACAGCCTGCAGCTAAAAAAGAATATATCCCCTGTGACCAGTAATTTCAACACAGCATCATGCCTTATGACCCAGATGGTCTGTTCCTACATCATTACAACAGTATTCCTGCAGTACTGACAGGAATTTATTTCTTACTTACCTAGTGAGAAATCCCAAGACAGCACAAGATGTTGCATGGTAATTACATTTTCCTCAGTGGGATCACTGAATGACATATTTTGATATATCAAGAGGCAACTGTGAATTTAACTTGAGTCAGCACAGTAGACTTCGCACAGTACAGTAGGTTTCCAGATGAACATAGTGTGTGAATGTAAGAATAGAGGGAAATTGCTGAATACCACAGTATCACACATCCTTTGTCAGCGTTGGTTTTCAAAACACACACAGGTCTCGGGCTGGCTTGTGAAAATTTCTCTGTATTCATTATTTATTTACCTTTCACATTCATTTCATTATTAAAGAACATATTGTTTGCAGAATGGATTCAGAGGAGAAGTCAATAATGATACTCATTTGTCAGAAGAATTTTGTATTTGCTCTCTGATGCCACTAAATGCCTGTTTCTTATGAGTAGCACAGCAGATAAGCAGTACACATGACTATTCTGTAAAGGGGCCATTCAATCTCATGAAATTTCAGATCATTATTTGCACAGCTTTTTGAACATGACATGAAAGTGCAAGAGCAGAGAGCTCTGCTGATCTTTAAAGAGGTGGGCAAGTTTTCCATAGTTGCATTGTCTTTTGCAAGAAATTACAAGGGTGGTATTTGGGGAGGAAGATGCAATAGAGACTGTCAGCAAGTTCTGGTTTTTGTCTCATCTATTTACCAGGGAAGTTAGCATAAGATGAAATTCCCTTCCGTGGAAAAGGTTTTTTTCTTTAGGTATCTCTAGAAGAGTTTTAGTGCATCCTAACAAACCATAGCCTTGATGCAAAATTTGCAGCCTGGAAGTGGAAAAAATCTTCCCAGACCTGCCATTCTCATTTCTTGAATGGACACTTACTTCACTGGCTTCTCTACTGATGCCATGCCCAGTGTGCTCTTTTAAAAAAAAAAAGAAACCTGTCCATAGCAACTCTGCATCACAGTTTCAGCCCTTTGGCCCCTTGGGTAAGTTATGTCTTGTGCAGAGAACAACACTTTTGTAGTCAGCCATCCCTTTGGGGCATAAGAAAGTGGATATTCAGCTTTAGCTCCTGATGAGCAGATCAAATACTTTGATTTCAAAACATTGCAACTGGTGTGCTGTAATGATCACTGAGTGTGGTAGTGCCAAATATCCTCAGTTGCTATCAGACTACTCACTGGGGAGGTAATGTGATTTGCTTAAAGTGCCAAATAGGAAATTTTCGCTCCCTCCTCTAAGTAACTTGAAAAATCCTCCTCTCTCCCTCTCTTAATGCTATCATACAAAGTCTATGCAGATATTTCTCCATGGTTAAAAAGATAAAGTTAGGCAGTATGAAGACAAAGTTTGTTGTTTTGTTTGGTTTTTGGGTTTTTTTTCCCTTGCTTTACAATCTGTTACTCCTTAAATTCAAAACAAGGAGCACATTTTTCCCCCCATCAATCCTTAGCCTCACAATTCAAGCATTACCAGAAAAGCTGCACGAAGTAATTTAGAGCCACCTAAAAACTGTATGGATATTAGGTGTGGTTTGGTGGATAAATTCACTCCTCAGGCTGATTCTTTTTTCCATGTCTCTACTATAAAGACCAGTCAAAGGCAACAGAAGGCAATAAGGCTGTTGTGTGCCAACTAGAAACTATCAGACCCTTGGCAAAAGTCACTGGATAACTGGGTAAACTGGTGTTAGAGGTACACAGATACTGAACGAGTAACAAGACCTAAGCAAGGACAAGAGGTTTAGATCCATGACAAAAACTGCTATATTTGTTAAGAATGTAGTCATGAGAGAAGTTATCTAGTCTGCTTACTGAGTGAGAAGAATCCTTCCCTACACTGTGCATTTTCTGTACCATCGTTCTTTATGTCAGTCCAGGGATTTCCCTTGTATCTGGGACATTATTTCTCTGATATATAGTTTATGACTTTATATCACATTTCCCAGTGTTGATATCCCCATATCCCAATGTTATTTAACATAAGGAGAAGTAGTCTTTTGGTTTACATCCCATAATCCTTTTTTTCCCCTGAGTTTCTTCTGTAACACCCTTCAACATAATGGTCATTTTACTTATTTTCAAGTTAAGGAAACAGCATGTCGTATATCATTCCTAAGTACCAGCCTGTGTAAGGATCTGCCTTACGCAGTCTGGAAACACATGCTCAACTACCTTGCTGCTTCCTAGGCAAATTTCCACACATGAGAAAACTTAAACAATCGATACGTAACGTCATGCTTTATAATGTCAATTCACTTTGGAGTCATACCTTTCACTACACAGTGATGTTGGATCAGAACACCTGCTCACCAACATGGTTATAAATTGGCAGTAACTAGGCTGACATCAGTGAATTGGATCCAGATGAAAGAAAGAGAACAAGCAGACAGTGTATTTTCAAAAGCCAACTTCTGCATATGTAGTCATTCCAGAACAAAGCACCTTTCAGATGTTGGTTGGAAAGTAATTGTAACTCTGAGTATTATTCCCAGATCTCCTTGTTACCCTGTAATTTCTTGTATTAATTCTGTTATCTTGCCTGCTTTTACATCTAAACAATCTTATCTACACCTAATCAATCTTACTTAAATGTACCTGCGTCCTGTTTATTTAAATACATTACTTCCTGCACTCACTTGGCTTTTTTGGTTGTGCCATTGCACAGATAGGCCCCTGTGAAAAAAGCCTTCTCACAAAGACCACTTGTGGAAATGTTGGTACATTCGATCAAAAACTGAGCCTTTCAATCCCCCTAAAGACACACAACACCTTGCAAAGCTGTGCTGTAGATAGCTGTTGAACAACCCTGAACTAAGGGAAGAACAGTAAATTATTTACACTAAATTCCTCTGTGAAAAAAGCTAGGAATAAACAGGTTCAGGATGCTTTATCACACAAGATGCTTTGCTGATTTCTTATTTCTCATCAGGTTCCTAGCACTCTGAGGCAAGCTTTGAACTAATGTCTTTAAAATAAAGCTGGAGATAAAATGCTTTGACCACTCATCCTGGGCATTATTAAAGACCTGAAACAAACAAATTCCTGGAGAGGCATTGTATTTTCCACAGTATGGCTTCTAGTAGATATGTAACTTCCATATTGCTTTCCACATCAACGCCACAAATGAATTTTCACACAAGGCTGAGTGAAAATATGTTACAAGAAGATAAGTAAATGCACGCTTTCCATTCTCATCAGTCCAGCTATTTTCTCAGGGTTAGGTTTTTCATTGAATATGCAACAGCAGGCAATCACCAAACGATTTTGTTTTAGATTCCATATCTTTTGACACATGAGATATGCATAATGGGGCAGCAAGCTGAGGGCTCAACAGGTCTATGACTCATTCCCATGGAGGTGAACAAACAACACACTTGCATTGCAGATGAGAAGGGTCAGACAGACTTTTGGCAGACAGTAGGAAGATACCCAGCTGGAGTTTAGTTATGGACTTGCTGAAATGGGCCTGCACTTTGAGAGTCACTTTAGATAGCATTCAATGGTTTTTATTTAGTTCCAGGGAGAAGATTATGACATTTTCAAATGGCACTGCAAACAATGAAAGCAAATGGTGAGTGAACCTTTAGTCCAGACAGTGAGACACAGCTTAGATCCAGGTCAACAAAGTGCTTAAAAAACCCAACCCTAAAAACCCAGAGTCTTCTCTCCAGCACGTTTCTGAGTTTTGTGAGGGTGGGGGGTATGTTTCTTTAAAGTGGACTACAAGCATCAAGAAAGAATATGTTTCTCACCTCAGCAAAGGGTGATATAATACCTTGAGAGTGGACATGGGTAATTTCTGTTTGTTTATAGTCTTGGTACAGCCAGTCTTATTGACAGTTGCATTTAGAGTCAAATAATAAAAGCATATCAAAGGATCAATGAAATGTATTTTAAAAAGGGTGAACAGAAAACGTGTAAATAATATAATAACTGCCCCATCTCTCACCCCCATCTCTTGCTGTATCAGCAAATGATAGAGAGACAGAAACATTATTTCAAAACCTAGTGCTGTGTTTAGCTGTCGTGGGTTAAGTGCTGGGCTGGCCAATAGACAAATTATAGATGCCCTCTGTTAACTCATCTCCATTTCCAAAGGGGAAAAGAAAGGGAATAACAGAGAGAGACTTACTGATTATAAAAGAAAATAATAATTAAGAAGCTTTAAGAAAATAATAATAATTAAATGGAATATATACAAAACTACTATCAAACCCAGCCCCTTCTGATGGCAGTTATGACACTGTCATCACTCATGCTGCAGTGCAGGCACAGGGGAAGTCCTAGGCTGGAGTCAGCAGCAGATGGGAACCAGATTCAGGAGCTGGATTCTGGAACTGAGTTCAGGAACACAAGAAATGTGATCAAAGGCAAAACAGACTGAATCCTCCTCAGACACCAGCCACTGAAGAAGAGAGCTTGGCCCTTGTGATCCCTCAGCTTTATATTGAATGTGACATATGTGGGATGGAACATCTTGTTGGTCAATTTAGGATCACCTGTCCTGTCCGCTCCTCATTGTGCCTCTTTACTTTCTGCACCCCCAATGTGGTCCACTAGATTTAGCTATGACTTTGGTCTCTGCAGGAGCATGTATAAGCAAGAGCCTTTTTTCACACCAGTCTTCAGTATTAACTATAAACATCAAGTGTTATCACTGCTAGAAGCAGATACTGTCTGCAGAAATATGCCACTAACTTCAGAGTGGACAGTTACCTAGAAGAGAATGAGCTGAAAAGTAAAATCACTGAATAGAATTAGTTGTAACTCAAACCAGAACGTCAGCGCAGGTTAGCTGCATAGCTAGGAGTTTTAGGAAAAGAATTTTGGCAGAATTGTAGTGGGGAAAACACCGCCCTGAAAAATGCTTCATAAATTCCTTTATTCATTTGGTAATTAGATTTAATATAAAGGTCAACAAAAGGCTTAGGTTATGCTAGGGACTTTTTGTTAGCATTGGAAAATGGAATGGAATAATCTAAATCATCGCTTTACTCTCTAAATAGCTACATCAAAAGCAAAATTTTCAAAAGCCTTCTCAGAATATGAAAGTCAGCCTTGTAGTGCTTCACCAGGATTGTGAACAGAAAGTATTAGTTTTGGAACTGAAACTACTCTAGAGCTACTTTTTCTCCAGAAAATGTTTTGTAAACAGACTGTGTCAACTTCTTGTTTTGTAAACCAGATAATACCAACTGAGCATGATACAAAGTAGAGGATTATGCAGTTTACTCCTTACTTCCTGACTATTTTTGCATACAGATACAAAATGTAAAAATATGAGTGACTGTAATCAAAATACTGTGATTTAGTTTCTATCTAATCAAAATACTATGACTCAGTTTCTATCTCCCTTTGCAGTGTTTCAAGGCAAAAGTCCCAGTGTGGACTAAATAGTAAATGAAAATGTAATGCAGTGAAGAAATCCCAAGATTTATCCTGCAGGTTTATAAATCACTCTTTCTGTACCTATGGCAGACGTTGTTTCTTAGGCATAGGCATCCCATGTTTTGAAACCGGTATTATCGGTTCTTTTTTACAGTCCTCTGGAGCCTTATCCACTTGGCATTTCCTGCTGACAAACTGTCATTGTACGAAAATCCACTGAAAAAAAAAAAAAAACTGTACAACCCACAAATCTCCAGAATCTCCATCCCTTGCCCTCCCACATGAGCTATTTGCAACTATAAGAGTACAACAGTTGATCGGTAGCAGGAGAACTGTGAGCATATTGCACAGAGCAATATGCTTCAGAAGCAACACTTCTGAAAAAAGGGTCTTTGAGTAAATAAATAAATAAATAAATAATAAAAAATATAACACACAAAAAACCCCCACAAACCCAAAAATCACTCCCAAGAGAGATGACTGTTTAAATAACTATGGTTATTTAAACATTTGCTTTGACAAAATGATGAGTCAGTCAGAGAAACATTAGGTGAGAATAAGAAACTGTACAGAACAGTGATCAAGGACATATGTGAGGTTGCTAGGGATCTTATAAAGGTCAGTATTGTTTTTCCCTGAACCAAAACTCTAAAGGAAAGTTACTTTTTGTCTAAGATTCTAGGTAGCCTTATTCAATTCCTAAATCATCTGTAGAGTTGGAGGAAGATTTTATCTGACTATATCACTTCCTTTTGCAGAAGATCTTAGCTTTCCCAACATGACCAGTTGCAACAACATCCAACAGATTTATTACTAAAAATACTGGATTATTAACTACTATATTTTATATCTCTGATTTAACTTTAAAAGCAGAATTATCTAAATGAATTTAACACCATAAGAGTTAGTCACAAAGAATTATTTGTTTCTCTTTATGATATATTCCTGTCTCCGTGTATTTTTGTTTTGTTAGGTGGCTGCGATTTGACTTCAACATTTGCAGATTATGGAGGAGTTTCTCTGAATGTTCATAATTCAAGTTACTAATTACTTAAGAATTCATTTCTGCCTGAATAGCTGGGGGAGGAAAAACCCAAGTGGTTAAGAGGATTATTTGATGACAGAAAATGCCTAGAAATATTAGAAACATGCATTTTTCCATACAAATTATCTTGTATTGATTATAAGCTTAAGAAGGTAAAATTAATTTTTATTGGACTTACATTAACAAATACTTTTTTTTTTTTTTATGGAGCCTACAAGTCTCTGAATGATTCTTCTTTTCTGTAAGTTTCTGAATTCTGTAAACCAATTACAAAACAGAAAAAAAACCCAACAGGTTTTTACTGAGTGAGTCTGGCACATTTGTCAAACCAGTGGTATCATTTGCTTCTATGATGGACTGATGAGAAGCAACTGTTTTTTCCTTTCTTTTCTATTCACCATCTATTCTGGAATGAACACAACTGGAAGCAATAACAAAGTCAAAATCCTTATGGAATTAAACCAAGGGAAGGCTGGGCAGTGGAGGCAAAGGGCAAGATCTGTTGCTACAGCACAGTCACAATGTTGTCTTGCATGTACTTTTAGTAGGTCACTTCCTCTGGCAAGCTGCTCTGCATAGAATGTTTGGTTGCTTCACACAATCAGAATATATGGAAGAAAGTATAATGATGAAAACTTAAAGGAAAGACATGAAAGATTCAAAATTGCTTATTGTTTGTGCATTTTGGGTAATTTCAGAAACATTGGGCTTTCCTATCTCTACATTGCAGTACTTGCTTATTTTTTTCCCCCTTTTACATTGTTCTTGGTCAAGCAGTAGAGCAGGGCACATTATTTTTTGCTCTTGCTTCTCCATTGCAGTGGTACTGGAAGGTTTGTTGTAAAGAAGAAACAGAAGGAATGTTTAACTCTTCAGTAGTCCTCTGAATGCATAAACACTGCTTGTTTTTCAGGGCCATCACGGTGAAGTATTAGACAAGCAAACATACATAGCTCAGCAAGGAAAATTAAATATTTTTTTTTTAAAATGGTACCTAGCCCATAGGATGCACAGTTTTAAGATTTCATGGAAAGATTCAACTTCCCATGAAAAAGCCTAGTATTCAAAACTGTGTTGAGGCACCCATCTGTCAGGATCTCTACATGCATCGTGGTCTTAGGCATGTTCCTGTGACTGGTGGTTCTCTTTACCATGCAAAATAGCAAATGTTGGTAATCATTCCAGAGCGCAGCCATTAGATTCAACATTCGCTTTGTGTTAAAATGTGAGGAAATTGCTAACTCTCCCTGAATCAGCCACTGGGGAAAGAGCACAGGACATATTTTTCAGTATCTCTACAGATCTTCTGATAACCCGTAATCCTCATACATCAGTTCTTCTGGTAAGTGACACATAGGTGCTTACAAGAAGAACATTTGTTAAAAGGTGTCAGGCAGCATTTGCTCATTGTCTTACCAGTATCTCTTTTGGGGCAAGTAGAAGGAGCTGCCTCTCTTCTCTCTTTTCAGCATAGCTATTTTAAAGTAATTTAAAAGCTAGCATGAATAGGTGAAGAATAAAAGCACACTATTTTCTCAACCAGTTCAGAGTCTCTGAATCTCTTCAGATTTAGCTCTGTCACTCACATAGTGTTTGGACTGTAGCCGAGACAGAGGGCAGGAACAGCAAAGATTGATTCACAAACAGAAGGAAGCATAATTCCATTCCCAGTCCCCTTCTGGTGATAACAATCTCAGCAGGATTTAATTCTTCCACAGAAATCAACAAAATCTCCACTTATTGCAGGGGGTTATACCAACAGATAAATTAGTATCAGGCTTAAGAACTATAGTGACAAAATATTGCCTTCTGTAGCATTTTAAGGCTTATCTAGTGCTGATGCTATTGTAATGATGCTGGTTTTATCAATACAGCTATCAAACACTGGGAAAAAAAAGAATAAACCACACACTTGGTAAACTTAGGACACAGACTGAAAAGGCATCTAAAGAAGCTATAAAACAGGATCAGTACTTTGATGTTCCTAGCCAAGTTAAGGTGCCATGACTTGATGTATTTCTGCAATGAAAATGTATAATCTAGCTGCCTAAAAAAACCCAACACCCACCAGAAATGTGATTTTGGGGGTAAAATTTCCTATAGCTTGAAAATGTCCTGTGTTAGAAAGACTTTTTTTTCTGAAAATAATAATAGTAATTTAAAAAAAAAATCACACAATTAACTACATCTTTGAAAATTAATAGAAATTTTAAACACCATTTTATCACTCTGACTGGAAAAAAAATGATAATGTCTTGAAGAGAAGCATGAAAGGAAGTGATTACAGGATGAGAATTTATTTTCCAAGTTTCAGCTGGATGGTTGTATTGTAAACCCCTCAGATTCATTATGTTCACACTGCCAAGAACTACTCTAATGTAGTAGATGAGAATTGCTCTAATCTATTACTGTTGGCTGCCAACAGTAATTCTATTAATACAAAGAGCTGATGACACTTACTAGCATTGCCATGCTGTTTTATTGCATCTTTGAAAATAAATGTGTGTACTCAGTGGCGTGTCATTCTAAAGAGACTAAATTTAGAGCCTTGTTCTCCACTCTTTCCACTCTATTTCACAACACAAAATCCAAGTAATAGTGCTTTGTGTCTAATTTGCAATGGTGCAGTTGAGTAGGTGAATGTCACCTGTGTTCCTAAATTACATGCTCTACACCATACATGGAGAATGTGAGGTGAGACAATGGCTCATCCAGTGGTGGAGTGTAAGCTAATCATCAAGTTAATACACTTCCAGGCTTGTATTTTCACATCATGCAGGATAACAAGATGATACCAGTTTGAGTCTGGAAGCAGGGAAGACAGATTTTGCAGCACTAAATAATTAGTGCCCAAATAATTAGTCCAGACTAAGCAGGGATAATTAATTTGGACCTGGCATCCACAAATATATTTGCACCATTTCTGTTTCAGAAAAAGCATGGGTCAGAAGCAGTTTAGGTTTCACAAAAGAGGAAGGTGCAGTAATGTTTCCCATTCACTTGGCAGCCAATGGGCTTGAGCAGTCATGCAAAATGCAACTTCCAAGTTCTAGAGTAACTGATTTTACATCTCCTTGAGGAATAGTCTGAACAAAGTTATGCTGGTCCTGGGCTAAGTAGCTCCTGGAAAAACTTCAACATGTTTTGAGTAATAAGACATGAAAGGAAGCAGATCTGAGGTCCAGCCCTACCCCATTAAACAGGTAATATTAAATACATGGTAATTTCAGACAAAAATGTTTGTTTACACAGCTCTAGTGGGAATTCTCTTTCCCCGGGAGTTAAGCAGAGATCCAGCAAAGATACAAAATAGAAATGTATGAAAACTGACGAAAATGATTCCTTTGCCTCAGCAAGGAACAAGGACTAGGGTGAGGCTTCTTTTCCCCTCTGTAAGTCTGTGAAAGAACCTGTATTACTAATTTTCAGTACACAGCATTTACATGGCCACATTTTCTGCAGAGATAAGAACAACAAGCTAAATAATAACAGGCTTGGGGTTTCTTTGTTTTGTGTTTTGGTTTTTTAAGAGAAGTAATATGTTACTCTTCAGGAATCTCTACAGTGAAGTTGTAAAAGCTCCCTAGGAAGAGAAAAGAAGCCTGCTTAAAAGTTGTTTAAAGAGCTGAAACTCCTCTGTACCAAGTATGCAGAGGCAGGCTTTGTTTTTCAGACAATTTCTTAATATTAAATCACTTCTCAAACAGAACAGCTAAAATCTACCAGCAAAACAGTACTAGCCACAAGGATTGTAAACAGTAATAACTAATTTGTTACCTTTCTCCAGTCTTGTAGCAGATTCATTACCAAAACATACAGCATGTATAATTATAAATGACACACACCCTTCAAACTCTGCATGAACTGGCTGTACTGGGAATTACAGACTGAAGCACATGCAGCATCCCCCTCCTTTGTGGCTACATGCACTAAGAAAAGGTGGAAAGCAGGAAATGAGCAGCTTCCACCAGGTCAGGATTTCTTCAGGAATTCATCACCAAGTGATTCCCAGCTGCTGATGAAATGTATGGGAGCACAGCAGTTATTCTCTACTGGCTTGCTGTTCCCAGAAAGTACAGGTTTAAAAAGTTTTAAATGCTACAGTCAGCTATGGTGGAGGCACAAGCAAAATAAGTGGTTACCTAACTGAATGGTGGACACAGTAGATAGAGGTAAGCACAGGGGGTAAATCTTGCAGGTCATACAGGAGTGACTCCAGCTCTGCTCCATATTCAAGCTGTCTTTCCCAGAGGAGCTCATTCAAGTGCTCTCTCCTCACTCATCTCTTACTACACACTCCTGACTCCATGCTTTGCTTGCCAGGGCTGATGCTGAAGGAAAAAGCTGCACAGGTAAAGCAGCCTTGGCAGCATTGTGGGAGGGAGAGGCAGGTGGCTGCCTTCTCCTCACCTTCCTCCAGACAACAGGGCAGGGCCTGGGCTTATGAGCTCCGTATCAGCAGGGGAAGCAGCAGCTTTAGACAGAACTGAATATTGAATAGACACAAGCGTCAGGAAAGGGATCTGATTCAGCCTTTGCTTCTAGCCCACACATGTTGATGGTGTCTGACAGAGCCACACTCTTGTGTCTGTGAAGCAGAATTTTATCAAAATGAGTAACTTGATTTATCTTCATCCTCAAGGCAGTAATATTTAATTGTGTTTGCGCTGATATAAAACCTACAGCCAACTCAATATGTGGGCAGATGCAAAACAGCTCATAATGTGTCTTCCATGTACTTTTCACAGCAGAAAGCTACAGATCCTGACACAGCATGCTTTGCCACAAGAAGAATCTGTTTTGCTATCTTTGAAAATGTCCTCCATAATTAACAAGATGTGACTTCTTTGTGCTGAATCCATAAGGACCACAAAGCAGTTACACATCAAATATGCTTAAATTTCCCTACAGCCTACCTTCTAACTCCAGAGGTTTTATCTCTTACTGGTTTTGACTGGTATAAAGGTTAGCACTGAAAGAACAAGATGCCCGTACAAATACTCCACTGAAAGAACAAGATGACTGTACAAATACTCTCAAACCCACCCTAAAAGAATCACTTCAGTCTCCCAAAGAGAAGATTGCAAGAGAACCAAGAGCTTGAATTGATCCTGTTGTCTGTGATCCCAGGAAAGCATCATTTCCCTAAAGGGTTAGGCTTCATTTCAGAAAAAGAATTTGCTGCAATTATTAAAGATTTAACACTTTTTAATCTTTCTGCTACCTGATAAAACCCTTTCAGATTATCTAAGGGAAGTTATGAAGGCCCAAGAGGTATAAACTACTCAACTCCTGTTCTACTTAGGAGGAAATTCTCAGGCCAGATCACAGCCCCTGGGTATTATGAATCTGATCCAAATCAGTAATTTAAGCTAATTTGTGCTGTCATCAGAGGAAGACATGTCTGCCCAGCAGGTTATTGATCAATTCATCCCCATTCTAAGATGTGCAAGATGTCTGTCAAAGTTGTGATTAAAGGATATGCTACCATAAATAAAATGACAACTCACATAAAATAAAAACAATATTTAGTAAAGGGGGGGAAGGATTTTCTTGGGGTAATGATCAGGGAAAATAGAATGAAATCAAGAGTCAACAGTAAAACATTTCCACGAGCCAGGGTAATTGCATCAGTTTCAGATGTTATGTGGCATTTTTCCGCCCCTCCCAATTTAAAGCAATGTGAGTGACTGTGGCAAAGGCTATTTGGAGATCCTTTCCAGTTCCATATTTGTCATCTGGAACTGGCATAACAGAAACACAGTGATGTGCATTTAAACACACACTCACAGAAAGAGCGGTACCTGTTACATAAGAGTATAAAACAATTAAAGTCCCTTGGAAAGAAATAGTGTTATGTATTGCAGCTAATTTCATGCCTCCTTGTGCACATCAATAAAGCATCACTAAAGCCATACTTCTTGCGGAGTTTAAAACTTATTAAACTGAATATAATTAAAATGGACAGAACAAGCTTTAGAAAGGTTACCATAAGAACATAGGTGGTATAAAGAGGGAAAAAAATAAATGTATGACTTTCAAGAGGTTTTCCTCACATCTATTAATGCTATGTGAAGTGCTTGCAGCATATAAAAATTAACAAATAATCCTTACCAGTGTTACTACAATGAGCACAAAAGAAATGTTAACATAGAGATCATTTTTCATAGTCCATTACAGCATCATGAAGCCTACTTAAGATTTCAGCACACTGTGCTTTCTGAAAGGTATGTAGAGGGAAAAAGAGGACGACAGAACAATTCATAAATGCTGCACCCAAACTCGCTAGCCCTCATCCCATTTTAAATGTTCCCATTCATTATTAGGATCCATATTATCTCCAGTTTATACCCATCCCTCAAACCTCTTCTTACAACCCTGTCCCTGGTGTGCCCAACCAGACCCATCTCCATCATGGGAGGGGGCATTACATATCATGGCCTCAGGTCCCTGTGGCCCCATCACTGCATCCAGGAGATGAACAGGAAGAAAGTGTGGCTTCACGGGCTTCTCCTTGCCTGTGCACTTGATTTCTCAAGCACAGAAACAGAGTCAAGGAAAGAAGAAATCCCACTCATTTCAGATGTTGCAATGCTTAATTGGTAGACTCTATTTGTGTCATTAAGTCATAGAAGCACTAGGTCTTGGGATACCTGGTGCTGTCAGACTTGCACTAATGAGTTAAAAAGGTACCGTTTTTCTGTGTGTATTTTAAAGTTACTTTCAGCTGAAGAAAATTTTATCGGTCAAGGCTATTGGGCTGAAATTTGAAGGAATGGTGGCAGCTAAGTGATCCATAACATCCCAATTATAAAAGGGCAGAAACTATACAATACACTATATGTGTTAAAATAACACTATATGTGTTAAAAAAAAAGTGCTTATGTCAATCAAACACAAATATATATTAAAAAGGCAGTAAAGTTATATTTGATAGGAAAAAAATTATACATCTTACTGCTTTGTATACGTCAGTGCAAGTGGCAGTGCCTCATTTTTGTCAGTAAAGCTTCAGAACGGTGAGATATATTAATTTCTGCTTGAAAAAGTCAGATTCCCTGAGTCCCATTGCTGGCTGACCTGAATAGACTGTGCATGTGTTCCCACACAGGGTTTCTTTAACATAGTCTGATCAATGAATGAAGCCATTGCTAGAGAAGGAACAATAGCAAAAGTTCCATGTAAAAAAAATACTGTTTGTTCTGAGCTGGTTTTAGGTTATGAAGTACTCCTTCATGGATTACACTAGGACTAATATTATTCTGAGAATCTTCTTTAGGTCTGCACCCCGACTGGTCTCGCTCATTTTCCCATCAAGATCCTCTGGTTGCTCAGTGACTAGTGTTTCTGAATTACTTCAAAAAAAGTCCACTACATAGTTCACTGGGCCAAAATAAGCTAATTAATTACTATCTGCTACTGAGAACAAGAGCAGCTTCTCTAGGATGATCATACGCTGTGATGTAACCCTTAGCTAGCACTCAGTTCACTTTTCCTAACAACTAACTGGTGAGCAAAATTGTTTTATCTTGACTCCAGCCTCTGTCTTCATGTGGAGCAACAACAGCTGATCTATGATGCACAAAAAATTGGGTGGTAAACCAGGAGTAATCAACTAGAAATATGTGAATTCAATATTTAAAGGCTTAACTTGATAAGCAATGGTTGCAGCCCCCTCCCCTGGCTCCTAAAACACTTCCTTTCTCTTCCATCATTGCTACTGCCCCTCTACCTTCTTATTCTTTTGGTTGTTTTGTTTTGTTTTTCTCTCCTGTGATGTTCCAGCCTCACAGACAGCTTGGCAGCTTGCTTCATTTACATGCTGGCTGGCTGGCCAGTATGCTGAACAGCACCGTGTGCATCTTAACCAGCTGGCCATTTTCATATGCCACATATTGTGCATAACTAGCATAAAAGATAAGATTTATTAAATGTTTAGCTGAAAATCAGACAATCAATTAATCAAGCCCTGCTGTTTAGGGCCATTTCCAGAATGAGTGCCCTACTCATGTTTCCTGCCAAGCACTTGACCTGAAATGGTCCTGATTATCAAGCTGATCCACTGTTTTAAGCACTCTGACCGATTAAAGAGCAAGGGAGAAAGTACCAACGAGAGACCACAGCCATCTTTACATAGAGGAAAAACCCATGGGCAAGGCATTAATTGAACAGTAGACGGAAGCTTTGACTTGAAGACTGTATCATCTAAATCACAAGACTTAATATTTGGATAAAGCAAACAAGTAAGCCAAAATAATATTGTGTAGGAATCCAACTTGTATTACAGAGCATTTGTTTTTTTTTTCTATCCAGTCACCATTGTCCTGGGTACAGGATTTAGAAGAAGTGATCTTAATGACAGTTTACTACCTGACATAGCCAGTCTGAAAGACTGTGTGTCAGTCTGTGTAACAGTGCAGGGGGCTGAAGGAACTATCTGCAGGTTTTCCACAGTTAGAAGAGGTAATAGAAGAGAATAAAGATGTTGGGGTGGGGGATAACCTCAAAAAGCAAGACCAGCTGAGGATGGCCCTTCAGCTCTGGTAACAGAGACTGATTTGTATCATAGAGATCCTTCTTTGTGTAGGACAGTTTCTTTAGATGTTATTGCAAGGTTTTAATACTAAGATGTTAGGCATTAGCATAAACAGATACTTGGGTAATTGTAAAATAAAGTAAATGCACTCCAAAAATATTACCTTTCTCCCTGCCTCTTATCAAGTACTATCCTGATAATGAGATAATGCTGTTATATGTAGTGACATAATCCCAGAGAAGCCTAAGGACATCACAAAGTCCATTTCTTCCGATGCTCCAAGGCAGGGTTAGTGGTAGTATAGTACCTGTACTATACCACCATCTGGCTAACATGCTCTTAAAAACTGTCAGTGACTGATTCCCTGTAGCATCCTGAAGCAACTGATGCAAAACATATCCTCGGTATTAGAAAGTTTTCGCCTTACTCACTAAAATCTACCTTGCCACATTTTAAGCCCATCATGTCTTGACTTAGACACTGAAGTCAACAGTAGCCTTTCATGTGCTTGAAGGCTGATATCACATCCCCTCTATGTCTTCTCTACACAATGTTAAATATGAGACATTGCAGGTTCTCTTTACACATCCCACTTACAGCATATGCCTTTTTTCTTTCTGTGACAGGTTGACATTAGTCCACATTAAGCTTGTAAACCACAGATCCTTTTGTTCAGAGCTGTTATCTGTTCTCTGTCCTGTATTTACATATTCCTGTTGGATATAGACAGGAATTTGAATGCATTCTTAACTGAATCATATCCCACGTTTTCAGACTGTTTCTTGAGTTTATCAAGGTCTTGCCATGAAGACAAGACAGCTAAAGGAAGACAAAGCAGAAATCACTTTTCTTGAAGTGAGATACTTTCAACGTTGCATTGTCAGGGTACTTACCCACCCATTTTCTACTCAAAACAAAAATACCTCTACTTACTGCCAAGGTACTCTGAATAATCCCATTGCTTAAACTGGGAGAAATAGAAATCATATAACAGGTACTTGTCAAAATAGGTTTGAAAACCCTTTTACTGGCTACCAGTAAAACATGGACTAAAGTCTGCATGGAACCAAGAAAGGCATCTCATTATAACTGTCTAGGCAATTTGTTTTGGTAAGGAAAACTAATGTAATAGCTGCTTCCCATCACAAAGAGTCAAGAATGTCAATTCATGTGCAATACAAAGTATCTGTATGAAGCTTCCCAGCTAATGGGCAACCTGCAAAATGCATTAATAGTATCTTTCCTATCCTTACAGTCATTGCTGCTTCTATTACAGGTAGAAATCTGGAAAAAAAACCCAACATATTTTGTGATAAGGAATATAAGGTAGAATTCACTACTATTGTGACAGGTTTGTATCTCATCATCTCCATACAAAAATCTTATAAAAGGTGACAATTTCCAGTGAAATTTTCTGCCATAGAAAGAACGCTGAGAATGCACACCCACACAAAAAAAAAGCTAGAACAAGACCTCAGTCTTCCCACTGTCTCCGATATTTAGTTAAGAAGTTCCAGTTAATACCAAGTCATTTTATGTAACCATGAGGAAGTCATAGGGCAGAATATTTTACTACTACAGATGATCATTTCAAAACATTAAATTCTTAAATGTCATTTTCTTTTGGGATGTGATGTCTTTCAACTTCTAGGTGTTATAGAGAAAGCTTAGCTGCTAGAGCTACTTGTACTATAACAGATTCCAAGAGAAGGAGCCCAGGTCATAACACATCAAACTAAAGGCAGCTACTTACTGAAGCAAGAGATGCTGCACTCCATCTCCTTAAGAGTGAATGGAAAGTAACTAAATATGGTAATTTGGGAATCAGCACCGTATCTTTTCCATGTAACATTTAGGATAATGTGTCCAACTCCCCTTTTACAGTACTACAGCATATGTATGAAAATATTGCACAGAATACACCATACAACCAAGACTGGAATTTCCAAATTCCAACTCCAAGTGCCATTGGAAACAGTGATGAACTTGCATTATCTCAAAATGAACATGGTTAGTAGGCAAAAATTAGAAAGATGAATTAAGTCTTTAAATCACTCTTGCTGAATATCTGTAATGCAGTAACATCCAAAATCTCTATCCAGAATCAAATCCACTGCTTCTGAGACCTGTACAGAAGTATAAGAAGGCAGCACTTGCCCAAAATTGAGAGTACCTCGATTTGTTCATTTCGGATTTTAATACTGAGACAGAGTAAGAGTTCTTCACTCAAGAAGACAAAAGTTACAGCTCATAATCACCTCCTGCAATAAAAGATGGAGAACAGCTTATAGGCACAGGAATCAACACAGGTCATTGTCCATTCTTTCTCATTTTGTAAAAGAAAGAAGAAGGGAAGCTGAGTAACAGCTCCCATAGATGCTGCTCCACCTCTGAATCCAAGCAGGGCCTCATAATTTACACAAAGAACTAATCCACAGCCCTTGCCTTGCTGTGCAGACAAGGCAAGAACAACCTGGGCTGGTGTGATCTAATACCCACCAAAACTACTACTGCTCAGAAGATATATTTTACAGTACTACCCTGTGCAAGATTTGTAAAGACCAACTGTGCCATATTCGTGACAGTCATGACAGGATAGATTTATAAAAGACAGTTCTAAGAAGTTGCTAGGTAACATTGTCTTGTCCTCACAACCACTGAGCAGTGATAATCTGTTCACACGATGCAACGCTGCAGCCTAATGTCCTTGCTCAAAATTTCTATGTGTACAGTTTTCAAACAAAACCAAATCACCCTTATGCCAACACAGCTCTTCATATTTCTGGGAAACCACAGCCTGTTTCTGAATGCCCACTCTTTATAAAAGACCCATAAGGAAATTTTACAGCAGAAAGATCACCCCTCTGCCTGACTCCATTAAGAGACAAAACGACATACAGTATTGCATTCAATGAATACATTCAGCCTGGTGTCAAAATAAGCATTGCAGCAAACTGCAACAGGGCCCTCAGAAGACCTGAAACAGCCTAGAGGAAAAAAATATGGTAGCACCAAAACAATTCTAACTAAAAGGCAAATTCCCCGCAGCCCATCATAAATAATAAGAAACATCTGTTGCAGACATAACATCACTGGGATTTATATGATTGACTATGACAGCCAAGGAACTCTGACACTGAGAATGGCTGTTCTTGGGCTTTATTTTTTTCCCCAAGCATGTTAACATGGCTTGCCCGTTCCCTTGCTTCATTTCACTGTGGCATTTTGTCCTTCCTGTTGGCTTTTTTTTTCTCTGAACAAATGGCTCAGCTGCCCTGTCTAGTCACTGTGATGCTTTATTCCCCAGAATGACAGGAGAAAGCCATGAAAACCCATCTGCAAGAGCCAGAGGAAAAGAAAGAGCCCAACTTTAATATGCAGAGAGCTCTTACAGGCCACATATCTTTGGTCAAAGCCATTATAGCAGGGAAAAAAACCTCTGTAACTTGGACTGATGCTTAGAGTGATCCCAGACTGCCCAAAACTGGTGTCAAACTGCCTACTTGTGGTAGTTTTGATCAGTTCCAGACAGAAAAAGAGTTATTAGCTTCATAAATTCTCTTTAGCCAGAAGCCAAATATTCTCAAAATCATAGCTTTTTGGAAGTAAACATCATAATTTTCCACTGGTTTTCTTATTTTTTCAGTGTATTGCCCTAAGCATTCTTTGTACTATCTGGAAGTGATAGCTCCACATTAAAGACTCTCTAAAAGCAAAGAAGGATTTTTAAGATTGACTTAACAACCCTTGCAACAAGTGCCACAGTTCAAGTGCATCTAAAACCTCCATCAGTTGTGTTAAAAGCACTCTTTCCAAGTAGGCCAGTGACTTGTTTTACACAAAGATAAAAGTTTCACAGTCATTACATGCTGTTATTTCAGGCCAAGATGTATGGCATGCCCTTCACAGAAGCACTCTTCCACCTAGGACACACAGTGCCTACACCTCTTAAGGCAAAGCTGCACAACTCATGCCAGGATTTATCCTGCTCAGCTAATTCATCACATCCTACTGCCAATAGTGTTTGCTCTTTAGGAACCTGGTTTATTACAGTGGTACATAGTAAATGAAGGAAAATGCAATGGCATATCTGATGCTACTAAACCATAATATTTGTGAAGTTCCAACTTCCTTCAGGCATGAAATGGGTTCAGGGACTGACTAGCCCCTTCTCCCTTGCAAATTCACTTTCCAGTGCAGCATTTTCCCAACACACAGACTTTAAGAAATACTCTCTCTGTCATGGAATCTTTCCAGTTCTTCAGAGTGCACCTGAGTTTTCAACTTAGCAGATACAGCTTCCTTGGATGTCACATCTTTATAACCAGAAGCACCCAATCAGAGTCTCTCAGGAAATACTGGGCTGTTCCTTCACTGCATTATTGTGCTACTGCCAACCCACGTAGGCACATTCCCCCGTTCCAGTGCTCAATACCTTAGTCAGCTGTCCCCCAAGCACTGCACATCGACCAACAGCTTTTCCTCATAGAGAAAATGCAGTATCTTTTTTAAAAGCTGTTGTTACATGGTTCAGAAATCTCTTGTCCTCCGGGGGTGCATGAAACTGTTCCTCCTAACTACAAAGGCTACTGTTATAACTTAAAAAAAATACTCAAGAGACTTTTTATCTGAAGCTTTTTCAGGGACAAAAAGAAGAGTTCAAAGAAAACAGACTTCTGTTATATCCATAACAGCTATAGATTTCCTTTGATTCTCACTGCTGCCATAGTGCTTTTTTCATCATTGTATTACATGATCTGTCACCAGCTGCCACTCAGGTTAGGTTCAGCCATGAGACTGAACCTATTTGAGACAATATTCTTTAAATAACCTCTACATAACCAGAGATTTCACTTACCACAACTGTACTATGCAACTCCTCATTTCTCTTTAGAAAACAGCTTTGTAAACATTTCAAATCCTAAAACAAAATTTCCCAATTTCCTCCTGTTAGCTAAATATTACACATTAAATTCTTCTGCAGTGACCACTACTGGATTCTCTAGACCTTCCTCATAATAGTATGTGATTAAGGAAGGTCAGTTTGATATGCCTTACCCGATTAGGACTAGATTCATTCTTCCTTGTACAAATTTCAGTGTCAAACCACTCAGTATGGTTATTTATTACCACAGATCTTTACCAATTAACTTTGCTAGAAAACACCACAGCACTTCAGAATAGAAATCATCTGCCTTATGTATTAGTATATACCACATGAAAAAAAAATCCACTAATTACATTTTTTAAAAATTCATTCCAAGTAAGTATGACATCTAGAATTTTAAAGTAAATAGAAAATTAAACTCCCTTTCAGTATAAGGTGTGGGTTTAATTTTTAACATGCTAGTGTTTAGGGCTGTTAATCTCTATATCAAATCCACTTCAGAATGGATTATCTAAAGGCTATCTAGATATATACATACATGCATGCATGCTTGTTTTTAACAGTCCAAGTTATGAGGCACAACAACACAACTAGCATAATTTCCAACAGACATCAATACTAGAAACAAAATGACTGTGCAGATTGCCATCATTCTACCCAAAGCACAAAAATGATACACAGAGGTCGAAGCAAAAAGCTTGGAACTCTAGGAACCACTCTGGCTGGGCAAGATCACCACATGCCCTGTACATCCCTCCAGTTAATGTCTCTGATGCTAAACTTTTGAGCTAGAGCCTTCATAAAGCGCAAAAGAGAGGAGGGCGGATTTCAGAAATTTTACTGAGAAGTTAATAAACAAAAAGACTCAAGGTTTTCCAGTTGTTTCTAAAGAATGCATGCTTGGAAAATTCCCTTGCTTATGATAGACACATCTTAATACCATATGTCTGCTTCAAGTCCCCAGAGCAGGTCACATTCTTGCTCATTTGACTGCATTTCTCACTTCTCAGCTTGATGTGATATGAAGGAAAAAGGTAAACGGATTATTACAGTTCATGAGATGTTTCTTCTTTATCGCCTCTGTTTTAAAACTGGTTGTTAGTTCACACATTAACACTAATTGCCGCAGCAGAGGTATCAGATGTGGAAAGCCAATTCTCTGCAGTAACGAAGTCCCTAAACATTTAGAGCTTTATAGTGTAATAAGGCAGAAAACAGCTAATGCAGCATGCAGTGTGCTAGCAAAATGTGTGAAGCATTACAGTTTAGATAAACCCATTCAAACCTAATTCACCTTTTGGTTGATCTCAGTAAATGGTTCCATCTAGTGCATAAACATCTATTGGTGAAGGGTGATTATGTAAATCAGAAGACCAAATTCTCTTCAGCAGACACTGTGGCTGCACAAACATCCAGGTTTTAAACCATTTAAAGCTTACAAACTTCTAATAGATTATATATTAAAAAAAAAAAAAAAAAGAAAATCTAAGAATCAGTGAGGTTGAAAGATACCTCTGGAGGTAATCTGGTCCAACCCCTCTACTCAAGCAGGGCCAACAAGGTCAAGCTGGGCAGGACCATGCCCAGACAGCTTTTGAATATCCATTTTTTAATATGGACTCTGTGAGCTCTCTTGACAATCTGTGCCAGTGTTCAGTCACCCTCACAGTAAAATGTTTCCTAATGTTTAGCAGGAACCTCCATTTTGTTTATGCCCATTTTCTCTGGTCCTGTCACTGGGCATCACTGGAAGCACCCTGGCTCTGTTGTCTAAGCACCTTCCCTTCAGGTATTTCTTGAGATCCCCCTTGAGCCTTCTCCAGGCTAAGCAGTCCCAGCTCTCACAGCCTTTCCTCGCAGGATGGATTCTCCTCTCCATCATCTTTGTGGCCCTTTAGATGAACTCTTTCCAGTATATCCAGGTCTCTCTTGTACTGAGTAGCAGAGAACTGGACATAGGACTCCAGATGTGGTCCCGCCAGTCCTGAGTAGGTGGCAAGAATCATCACCCTCGACCTCTTGGCCTAATGCAGCCCAAGATATAATTCACTGCCTTTGCCACAAGACACATTGCTGGCTTACCTTCAAGTTGGTGTCCATCAGGATCCTCAGTTCCTCTTCTGCTAAACTGCTTTCCAGGTGAGACTCCCCCAGCATATACTGGTGCATGGGGTCGTTCCCCACAAAGTGCAGGACTTTGCACTTCTTGTTGAAGTTCACAAAGTTCCTGTTAGCCTATTTCTCTAGCCTATCAAGGTCCCACTGGATCTCAGCAAGACTTTCTGGCATATCAAAACCCACTCTTCTATGTGTGTATACATATATACACACGTGTGTGTGTATAGATTTTTCTTTTTCCACTACATCTGATCTGCATCAAGGAATTGCAAATTTCTTAACCAAATATTAATTCTCTATTGTAAGGTAGATGCAGGGAGTGTTTTATGTAACAGATAGTAATTGAGCTGATAGTAGCTGCTATATCCAAACTACTTTAAAGGATGAAAAGGCAGTTTTCTTCCTAAGCAATCAAAAAATCACTTGGGACTGCAAGTCTACCAAAATCAAAACAGAAACATAGTAAAACCCTGTGGGCCTTTAGAGAAGCCACATGTTTGCAGCTCCCCAGGCAATCACAAATAGACTTGGTTCTGAAGCAAAAAAAAAATAAATCTGAAAAGATACTGACTATAAAGACACCATTGCTAGTACCAAGAGCTATAGCTTTCCAAAGGATTCAGCTGATAGATCATAGTATATGGTAGATTAGCAGGATGCCTTCAATATTTGAGTTCCAGTTCACTGTGCAGTCTCTTGTTTCATCTCTGATTACCAAAATCTACAAATTCACACTTTAAACAAGTCTTGCAAAATTAGCAGCAAAAGAAAATTTATACTGATTTTTTTTTTTTCCCATTTCTATTCCTTTCTGCTTCTCCAATTGCTGCTGAAAAGAAAAGTAAAAGCATCTTCAAGAGACACATCGCTTCTCATGTATAGCTATTTGGACATTTCATTTCTCACAGCAATACAGTGTGACATTTTATGTATCATTATAATAACTATAGTTCTTTAAAGAGTGCAATTAATTAAGCCTCAGAACAGCCCTGTGAAATAGCCAAGGTTCATTATTTTACAGGTGAGTGAACTGAGACGCAAAGAAGTTAGGACCAAAGAAAACCCATGAGAAACTCTTAGTATGAGCTGACCACAATCATTCTTCCACAGATACCGTAAGATTCCTCTGTTTGCTTCTAACAGCTTATTAATTTGCAAGAAGACATTGAAAATTGTTTGTTAATTGTGTAATGGTCGTGGTTTTGAATTGCCTGTTAAAAATCCATCACCACCACACAGTTTTTTTCACTCCCTCCAGAGTTTAGCATATAGCTCAAAGGTCTGGATATTCAGCATCTGAAGACAGCTGGTGTAGATGGTTTATGAAGGTCATTTAGACAATAAAATTAAATAATTTCTTCAACTGCTTATGGTAGAGGAGGATAGATTATAATCAGCCTTTACCTGTCACCTGTACAGTTAATCCAATTATTCTCATGAGATATCTTAGCAGCAATAAATCTGTACAAAGGCTATCGTGTCTGTGTCTTTCAAAACAAGCTACTGAACGCATGAAATGAATCATCATAAATAAGTGAAATAATAAAGAAAACTATGGCATGTCTAAAAAGCACATACAAAATAGAAAGTAGAGCATGCTGGATGCAGCTGCCAATAAAACATATGTTTTTAAAATTCTGACAGCAATTTAGGGCTAAAATGATTTTCATTTCATAAGGAATTGAATTTATTACTTGGCAGCAGCATGATATGGAAAGAACAAAAAAAAGGTAGATTTTAATAAAGATGGTGTCTGCAGATCCCATTTATTTTTACACAGTCTGCAGCTTCGATTTATGAGTCCAGGACTACTACCCCCAAGTTCAAAGGCCATCAACTTAAGTAGTCCTCACTTGTCAAATTTCACATTTATCAAATGGTGTTGGTCTACCACAGCATCTCAGACTCTCTCCAGACAAACCATGTGACAGCTCATTTCTTAAGGGGCTTACTGAATTTTTCAACAGACAGACCATAGTTTGGAAACAAGTATTCACCCTGCCGGCACCTCCAGTCTGTCTTAAGCAGTCAACCTAGGCAGAGAACGAGAAAGTCTCAACAGTAGCAGAACATCAGAGCTGGGAGGAAGAAGTGCTCACCATGTTGCACAAAAATAGACAAACTGACCAATAAAGGAGGAGATAAAGAAGCACTGTAAGAATTACAACATTACAGCATCTGTTATAGGTCTAAGAGGCTGCCCTGACCCTAAATCTTGACAACAGTCAAAATAAAGAAAAGTATTTTCAACATGTCACATTGACAATAAGTACAAGACATTACCATCAGGAACATGATTTATCCTCTAAAGACAGAAAACTGTGATCACTTATTTCAACCTCGCACTGAACTATACTCATATACAACAAACACATTCTATCTGAACCTATTAAAAATACTCAGTGTGTATTAACTTCTATTGACAATGTGTACACAAATAACCTGAAAGTTAAAGTTATATTTCATTAATATATTTTCATTATATTTCATTATGAAGAGATAACTCTTAGCACCCTCAGTGAAGCATCATGTAAACACATAATGACATGCTCATCTTTTCCCAGTGATTTTAGCATCAACACCACAGGATACACAGTGTGTCCTCACATATGGACAAGGCTGTGTCCTGGTTCAAAAGGAGTCTCAGATGTCCAAACTCAGCTGCCTAAAATTAGCCTTCTGAATTTTGATTTGTACACTGAGATTGGTAGCCTGTTGCTCTAATAGCAACCAGTAGCCCAAATAGCCTTTCTTCTCTCTTCCTTTTAATCAACTATCTACTCATCTACCACCAGTTTCATTCATTCATCTCTTCTAACAAGGCCTGTGAGCACAGCTCAAAAATCTTATCTTCTGCTGACTGGCTGATTGTCCTTTTCCCTTCCCTAATTATTTTTATTTTCAATCAGAAAGTACAAGCAAACTTGTTTCACTTCCTTAATTCCTTTATTAAACTCTTCAGGATAAGGCCCTTGTAGTTGTACAGAGTATGAGCACCTTCTAGGATTTTTCCTATGCAAACATGGAAGTCTGTGCTAGCTAAATCTGAATTAAAACTTAGAATAATTATCTCTGTTTCTCTGAAACGGTGGGGTATCCATCACCAACAACTTGACTAAAATGACATCTTGCAAGTCCCTGTGGTGTGTGCACAGCTTAGTGTCACCAGCCATCTACCATCTCATTATCACCTGGACAAGTAAGTTTAGAGAAACAGCATGACTACAGCTGGAGACTTCCAACAAGTCTGAAACCACAGAATATAGTAGAAATAAAAAGCTCTCTCACACCATCTCCTTGTTTCCAAATTCTTCTTTGGTAAGTCTTGAAATAAGTGGCCTGATTTTTTAAAAAGTGCTAGCACCCACAGATGGGCTCTCTGGGACTGTTTCAGCACCTGGTGTATATCTGGTGTTTATGGCTAGCTTTGAAAGATCTGGGTGTAATTGTCCAAGGAATTATGGCAAAAAAATGGTAGAATCATATGGGTTGGAAGGAATCTTAAAGATCATCTAATTCCAAACGCCTGTGTGCGTATGGACACCTTCCACTAATCAGGTTGCTCAAAGCTCCATCCAACATGGCCTTAAACACTTCCAGGGATGGCGCATCCACAACTTCTCTGAGCAGCCTGTTCCAATGTCTCACCACACTCACAGGAAATGATTTCTTCCTCTAGTTGACATCATGGTAAAAGTCAGCATAAAGTTACATAGGACATCAAGGAAAAGACACAGAAAGAACAAAAAAATAAATATCAGGTCATTTTTCAGGGATTATATTTCTACTTTGCCTTTCCAGACCTTGGAAGCCTTAGAGAATTTATCCAAAAAGAGACTGTTGATATCACATCAGATTCATGATGTGATTGCCCAGAGAGTGTTTTTCAGAAAACTGTCCTTTGAAAGAAAGAAATAATAACCTTGGCATAACTTGTCTGACAATCTAAACATGCCTGTCTCAGTTGTGTGCTAATCAGAGAATTAGCAACATCATATTCTTTGAAACAGCCAAATCAGTAGTGTTCATTCACGTGTGCCAATTTAATTTGTGAAGTTGTTTGTTTTGGTTTGGGTTGTATTAAAAAATGGTTGTATTAACGTCTGCCACCACTCAGTGGGGCAGGTGACCTATTAAATAATGCTTCTGTAAAAGTCTTATGTAGTCCTTTAGAGTTTGTCATCTGCCTCTATACATGGTCCTTTCTAAACTCCTTCCTTTTTAGGTGCTTGTTTATTCAAGGGTTGAAGCTGATACTTTGACTTAATCTTCTGGGAGTCTGACCAGCACAAGAAGTAGAAATCCAAGACTTAGTTAAAAGAAATATCCCCTAAATAAACATAGTAAACATTCACTAAAACCTCACTAATAACGTACTTATTGAGTATAGTCTTATTTCCAGTAGACAAGTGTTCATGAAGTATAATTTACTAGGAGATGAAACATACATACACACTTACATCTTAGTTTCCCCATGAAGGATGAGAGTAGTGAGTAGTGCCTGTCACTACTACAGGTACATGGAAGGGCAGAAGGCACAAACATCTTTCCATGTCTCCAGAGCAATGGGAGAAAGGATCATCTGTAAATTAACAGTAATTTCTCCCAGTTCTCCTGGAATTGTAAGGAACTTTAGAGAGATAAGTAGCTTCATCCTTCTATTCCAGTCCTTGGACAAAAAGTGACATGTTTGGCTAGTTTTCTGGATATCATACAGATGCAGTAGTAAACATTTTCACAGGGAATCAGTAACAGCCAGGGTTTCTGCGTGTTTGAGGTGTAGCCACTTCTTACAGTCATGCTTTGTCACAGATGGCTGCATAACTCTTCCATTTCAGGTCTACTTCCCCTGTCTACATAGCTGCAGGTTTTAAATCAGAATGTTTACGGTCTACTTAGCAAAAAAACTTGCCCTTCTACTCTATAGAAAGAAATAACAATCCTTATGGATTAATTTTAAATGAAATTAACCTTGGCCCATCACTTCATCTTCTAAAACAACTTTTAGCAAGTGTCTTAAAAAAAAATAATAAATTAATGAACTTGTCACAGCCTGGACTTTCATACTGGTCATATCTGCAGTCAGTAGAGAGCAATGGTTCTGATAAAAGAATATTTTTATACTAACATAGTAAAAGGCTGAAAATGGAAGAATAAAGACTATCATTTAAGACTAATTTGGTGTGGGAAAAAAAAAAGTGAAATAAAGAAAAGGATTTCAGAAGAAGTAAAATTTTTAGGATCAAAAAGGATAGAGAATCTTTGACTTGGTAGTAATCCTAATACTCATTGAAGAAATATTTATGCTAAGTACGTATTACATATATTACATATTAAGTGTATACTTAATGTATTGAGAACACGTTGAGAACTTTCTTTTTCTTCATGTGTGGTGCACTCTTAAAGGGGGACATTTTTAATATTTGAAGCATGCTTTAGGATAAAATACTATAACATAGTGGAACTGATAAAGTGGACTGTTAAGTGGAATATCATTTTACTCCCAAATGAATCCCCTCTGGGTACTGTCTTTGTAAACACATTCCCATGATGGAAGGTAATTTGAAATTTTCCTTTGTAAGATAATTGCAGATCCTTCTAGCCTATGCAAAACTATTCAGTTCAAAAATGAACTGCATTACATAAAAGGCATCAGCATTATGAAGAAACAAATCCCAGTTATACAGAGCACAATAAGCGAATAACAATAACTGAAACAATTCCAGAATTTCAGGCCAATTGCTTCAAAATTCAGGTTATTAGAATAGTCAAAGAGTACGCAGAGACTTTAATTTACCAGAAATACAGCAAAACAGACATCAAGAGCTTATCTCTGAATTTAATATGATTCTTCTATTTCCTGTAAGTGTGCTTGTCAGATATAAGTCTGTGCTCACTTAACATATAATTTCTTGTGAACAAAATATTCAGTAAATTCTACTTCATTCACCTTGCATAGTCAGTACATCAAATTATAAATTTCCTTGATGGGATCATTATTCAGTAATTGTTGGTAACTAGAGAACCTGGACTGCTTATATTGATGAAGGTATTTGAAATTTAGGATGGACCAATTAACTCTGCTTCAGTTGCTAAGTAGGGTTTTGAAACTCCAATGTGTATAAGCAGGAATAGAAAATAAATAAATAAATAAATAAACCCATAAAATTTACCTAACTTGCTAGAGAAATAGAAACTCAGAAAGAAAACTCACAACAATGATCAATGATCAAGTGGCCAGCATGCACAATCACAGGATTTAGTTTTGGATGCTCCAATAGTATCCCAAAAAGTCTACTCTGTTGTCTGTCTCAGAAAGCATTTTGGAAATTACCTCCTCAGTATAGGACTAAAAGCTACATGTGGCTACATGCACTGGAAAGTGGCAGCTAGGAGGAGAGATATATATAATTAAAACGTTGATCCAGCCTGGCATCAAAAGCCATATTTAGATTTCAACATCCGTGCAATGCAAGAGTTGTCTTTATTAGATACAGGAGGTTGCCTACAGCTGACATTAACAGCCATTATAAATTAATGCATTTGTCAGAAAAGACAAATGTTAAAAGACAAAATTTCCAAAGGCGGTCACCACCTGCCCCTACCAATTTTTCTGTGGAAAGCTGGTATGCTGCTTTTCATTGCTTAAGGAGATCCCATGCTAAGTTTCTTATAAAAATTTTCTGATTTTACTGCTGGCTATATTACATGCATCTTCCCACTGTACTTCAGATGCATACAAACACTAACAGATTGAACAAGATAGAGGTCTCAAGCCCAATTCTGCTGGGAATGTCAAAATTCAAAGACATGTAGTTACTCACTTATCAGATACCGTAACTCCTTTCAAGAAAAGAACCTGGACCCAGGTCCCATTGCCTCTACATTCAGTTAGGGAAAAAAAAGGAACAACTTGCTCAGTGGCTTTTTTTGTTTGAGTGGCAGCAGACAAAAGCTTTCTTCTAAATGAAGGCTGAATATTCCTTCTGACAGAAGAGTGTAAACAAAACAAAATAAAATTTACAGAGAGTACCTGAGAAAACCAGCGTCAAAGTTCAGGACATCAAATCATGTGTTCACGTGAAGATCCATGAAGTATGTATTAGAGCTTGTGAAGCTCCAACAGAGCAATTCAGTATTTTAGACTAGTAGTGTATAAAAGCAAGATGATCAGAAACAATTGTTTTAAGACGCTAGCATCTTCCTAAATTTACAATAAATCACCTGATGTTTTCCTTATAATTTATTCTTCCAGATTTTCTCAAGACTGAAACAAGATCTTCCCTTTTTTCTGAAGTACCATCTTCCTCTTTCCCAACATCTCCACTGCACTTTTTCTTCAAATTTTATTTATTTTTCCCCTTTTGTCTCCATACAAGTGTTGTGCTGCCTCAACAGCAAATTATTCTGTAGCCTTTGCTTGCAATTTATTGTAGACGATCTGTAAGTCTGTGAAAAATCCAGCCTGACTGTTGACCTAACCAAAGCAGTATTTGAAGACAAATTCAAGAGGTAGGATGCAATGCGTTCAGAATTTGTACAAGTTCCAATTTTACTCAATGGCTTTACAGAATATGCTTAGGAGATGAAGAGAACCAGCAACACCCTGGCTTGAATAAGAGGTATTTTACTAGTCATAACTGAAAAAAAAAAAACACCACCACCTGAAATTAAAATTGATATTAATATTTGCAAACAGATGAGAAAGTAGTGCAAATGCTATCTTTGTCCCCATGGTTTCTATTATGCTTCTTTACTACAGTATCAATGTCTCCTATTAAGGGGAATGTGTCTTTTTTATTAAAAAAACCCATGATATACCTTAGAGAAAAGAAAGGGAAATGTATTCCAATTCCAAAACCAAATGTCAGATCTTCCCCTGTCTAAGCTTGCAGATGATTATGAAAAGCTTGGGTGGAAGCCAATCCTTACACCAGGATATTCATTCCTACAGAATTATTACAGGAGGTATACTCTTATTTCTATGGTAGATACCTAAACATCAAAATACATTGTCCAGAAATAAATATTATTTGAAAACAGCAGCTAAAGAAAATGCTGAATATGTTCTCAAATCACGTGTGCATCTCTATAAGTGAGCAACTACAAAACTTGATTCTCAGCCTTTCTTTGTTAGAAGTATATTAGCAAAGGATGCTTTTTTTTCCCCTGCCCTCCCCCCAGTTTTCTTCACATTCGGGAATATGATAAGAATATAAAACAAATTAAAACACACTTTACTTTTAATAGTTACTACACAAAATGACTCAAAACTATTACTATTACCTTCTTTCCTAACAAGATCCTGATCACAGTAAATTAGTCTAGATTAATGCTTTATGAGCACTACTTCTGTCATTCTTTTGCTGAGATGTGACAGCATTTCATAGTTACGAAAATTAATCCTCAGTATTATTTCCTGACACACCTCGAATTAAAAAAAGTAACAAAAAAAGAACACACACACTAGAACATTACAGAATAAAATAACGCAGAAGACTACCTCAGAAAAATACCTTACGTGAATGAAAGTCATTTTCTGGGTTACCTTCACATGAATAGGAGAGTTCCTCACCAGTTCAAGGTTTATAAATTACCGATGCAATGCATGTCTGTGAGAACTTCCCCTTCACATTTAGCTGAAGATGATTTAGGAAATTATAAAAGCCCTTTGATCTAGTTAATTTTCTGGTTTATGTAGCTAAAGCTAAGCATTTCAGCCAAAATTCGAAATATAAACTCAGTGGAGCAAAAGACAATTTAGAGATAATTAAGATACACATGAAGTTTTTAACCATAGATTGTCTTACATAGTTACATAGAATTCTACTTTAACATGATTTAAATATTGAGAAATTTCCTATTCATAAAAGAATTTAATAATATCAAGCATGAATATAAGAAGAAATTAAAAATCACTATCATGTAATATCTTTAACAAACAGTTCAATTAAATTTTCAGCTTAGTACTTAAGTATGAGCTTTTCTGCATTTAATTTATGCACATAATAGGGATGGGATGAGAGACAAGGACACAAGTTGGAATGTGAGAAATTCAGACATACAGCTGCATAAGAGGGAATCAGGATCCCTTTACAGTAGTACACAAATTTCCCAAACTCCAGTTAAGCAAATCTCCTGCTGTCACAAAGCTGGACCTGGAGTTCAGAACCCCACTCTCCATTCACCTGACCACTGCCACAGTACTTCTCTGCAACCACCCCAGCCTGAATTAATCTTCTCAGTGATTAACTGGTCCTTCTGTGAATGACAGGGGTGATGCTCAGCATTCACAGCCCTGCTTGCTCATAGACAACAAGGTTATTTTATCCCTGATTTATCTGGCTTACACCACTTAGTACACAATAGGATCCTGTTTCTTCTATGCCATCTGCGTATAGGTGACATCAGATTGATAAATATTCATCTTTTCCTTCTTCATCCCATACCCAAAAGAGGGCTCATCTTATAAAATAAATCCTCATCATTAGTCTCTAGTCTATGATTTTCACTATTGAATATAATCCCACTTCTATTACCCCAGCATTCCAGATGATTGTAACATTCTGATACTCTGTGATGTTGACAGTGGCTCCTTACTTTAATATCATACATAAATTTCATTGACATATTTAGATTTTTTATGCCAGAGAAAATAAGAATTGTAAATGTAATCCTGGAGGATTTCCACCAGTAATCTCCCTTGGCATGTCTCTTCTATGTTCAGCACACACTGCTGGCACATCTTTTATATAGTATTTTAACTGTTCGTGCTGGTTTTGGCTGGAGTAGAGTTAATTCGCTTCATATTAAGTACCATGGACTATGTTTTGGATTTATTGGGGAAAAAGTGTTGGTAATTCAGGGATGTTTTAACTATTGCTGAGCAGTGCTTACACAGAGTCAAGGCCTTTTCCACTTCTCACACCACCAGCAAGTAGGCTGGGGGTGCACAAGAAGTTGAAAAGGGACACGTATGGGACAGCTGACTCCAGCTGACCAAGGGGATATTCTATACCATATGACATCATGCTCAACAATAATATTTGGGGGAGACCTGACTTGGGAGCCACTGACTGGGGCTCACTATCTGAGCATTGGTCGATTGGTGATGAGAAATTGTTTTCATTTGCGTCACTTGTCTTCCTTGGGTTTTATTTTTCTCTGTTAGTTTCCTTTTCATTGTGATTTATTATTAGTTTATTTCAGTTATTATATTGTTCTTAGCTCAACTCACAATTTTTCTCAATTTTACCCTTCTGGTTCTCTACCTCCCATCCTATTAGAGCAGGAGAATAAGCAAGCAGCTGCATGGTTCTTAGTTTTCAGCTGGGGTTAAACCATGACACTGTTCTTTTACTAATTCCCATTTTCTCCAATTTAAATCATGCAATCAAAGATGTCCAGACAGTTGAGATCTACCACATTTATTTTATCTAAGAAACTAGTTATCAGAGAATAAAAAAGTGACATGATCTACTTTGCTGAGCGCATATTGCGGTTTATTCCACCAGCAGGTATTTCTACTTTTGTTCATTGTGGTCTTAAAAAAACCTAACCAAACAAAGAAAACAATTAACATTATTCTTAAGGTTCTTCTGAGCAAAACAAAACAAAAAAACTCCACGACAAAAAAAGAACAATTGCTCATCTTGGGCCACAGATACAAATGAAGCTTAATCTGAAACAATGCACCCTTTCAAACATAGTCAAGTGAGAGCAGGAAAAACAGCTGCCTCCTAATTCATACACAAAAACAAAAGAAAAAAATCCCATGGTAAATAAGTACTAGCTGCTTGAGGTACAGCTGACAGTTAACAAGTTCTAAGACCTACTCTTTGGATAAAATTCTATGTCCAATATTATATTTAATAGATTCAGTACAAAAACAACCTCAAAAATACGATGAGTCACTAAATGGAAAAGATTACTTACAGTGAAACATCATGTAAAATATCAGTTTCCTCAGACTCAAAATATTAGTCACAGAGTAAAAAAAAAAAATCATATAACAATTGGAAGAATGTGGTGTGCTATTGACACCTGTAATGTAGAAAAAAATGTTATGAATGGGATTTTCTTAGAAAAAAAGTGATTGTCCACTTCATTAAGAAAAATAAATTTAGAGAAGACCTATTATAGGATAATGAGTCCTTCAAGATTAACAAGTAGTGCCATTCTGAAAGGAAAAACACAGTCACATTTTATGATGCAGAGTCATTTGATCTGCACTAGTTACTGTACTCATATTTGAAATTTAGTTCTTGGGGAACTTTTAGCCTTCTTTTCCCATCCATTAAGCATAAAGTCAACCCTGTACAATCATGTATTGACCTGAAGTACAGAATGGTACAGATCAAACATTCCCCATTCAGATTAACTCCTATGCCTAAACCACAGACAGAAGATATTTGCCAACATAGAAGCATCATTTGTTCAGATGTTCCCATTAGGCTTGGCCCTAAACAAAGTCCCTACTACTGGTCTAACAGTGCTCGAGCACCTCAGTTCCTCTAATCAGCTCCTGTTTCAGTGAGAACACTGTCACACCAAAATCAGTCACAAGATTAAGTGAATTACCCACCATGGTAGCACCAGCAAACATTTACATAGTTGTTTCAATCTGCAGGGCTGAAAACTGAAAATCAAGCACAGATCTGTGTTTTGGTTTCAGCTCCATAAGAAACTTAAGCCCAAATTTACACTGCACACACAAGACAAGACAGCTGAAGTCAATTTGCACACTTGATAATAAGCAACAGCTGGGCATCTCAACAAATCTTCCTATGTGATTTTGGTCTTGGGTTGTTAATTTGGTTTATGGATGGATACATGTCTGACAGAGAGAACTGTGGTAGGTTAGCAGTTTTCTGCTATCTGTAAGCAGTTTGATTGAAATTACTAATTGGGGTGAGGGACCTCAGCATAGGAAATACCAGCCACCTGGGCCATAAAGTCATCTGCTTTAAGTTTCTGAAACTCTGGTGCTTCATATTGTTCATAGCTCTCATAATACCTAAAAATAGTGATGTCTTGGTAATATTTACAGCTGAGAAGGAACCAAGTTTCAATTATTTTTTGGCTGACAGTGTTGACACAGACTACTAACCAGGTGGTGGTTAAAACTTAGATTTCTTACTTCAAAACCCCAACACTGATTAGAGCTATGTTTTAAAGTAATGTGTATTCTTTCACTTCTTTGGTAAGCAATCCATTTATAATAGCAGAACACTGTCTTAGAGGCAGAGCATTGCAATGGAATTATCTAAAACTGTCAATGTCTGTTTTAACACTTGCAAACGTGATCCCAAATGTCTGGAGGTGTCTCAAATATATATATTTTGCTACAAGCAGTAAGACTCACATCTTGGACTCATTGCTAGAACTGAGTGCTGTAGCCATAGTGATTTCGTTTCAGTTGCTAGACTTGGACTTGCCAAGAAATGAAGAAAGAAAAGGTTTGAGGATAGATTTAAACAGGTCATGCAATACTGAACTGACACCTACTGCTGAAACTACACTGATGCTGTAGAAAATAAGTATATTTATGACAAGCAATATTTGCATATAGGATTTGAAGAAGGAATACAGTTAAAAGCTGACTAAAAACAAGATTAAAGAAGCAGAATTATTCCTATAAATACAAAAAAAACCCCCAAAACCATAACTAAAAACACTGTTCCTACACTTATCTTCCACCACAGCAAAGATTTTCCCAGACATCAGCTTCATGATAGAGGAAAGGGTATACAATTAAAAAAACAAACAAAACCAAAACCATATCATACCCAAAAAAACACAAACAAACAAAAAACCACACAACCAAACACGTGCTGGGCAGGGACTAAGCTTTCTTAGCCACCTACTGAGATGAAACTTCAGAAACTATTATCCATATCACAGAACTGCTGCAGCTACTGTTACAACAGGTGATGTACAATACTTAACTAAGCCTACCAAATTTCACTTTGCTACAGACTAAACAGAGCTATTCTCCCATCCTGCCCCCTACACATTCTTGGTAAGATTACATATGCTGGATGAACTATATCCATTTTCTTGCAGAAGCTACAGAGCTCTGTCTCGTCTGCTATTTCACCATTTGATACACAGACATTTGTTTACCTGTTTTATCACATCTGTAATCCCAGAGAGATCCAGGAGTTAATGCTCATCTGGCTGCCTTAGAACATTTAGAGCCCTATATCCAGTGATGACCAACATCAAATACTACATGAAAAAAAACCAAGAATCCTCCAGGACACAGAAGTGCGATCATCTCTCCACAGTGTTGTTTTCATTCTGATCCACAACAGGGAACCTGAACCATGCTAATTTATATTCTTCTCAAGATTTATTTACACCACATTTTCCTAAGCCTGTTTTAACAAGTGCAAATTAGGTGTCAGATTCACTTCCATCATTTAAAATAGCAAACTGAAAAGTATACTAGGAAAGTAATCTATTTCACTCGTTTTAAATTATGAGAAATTAAGGGAAATCTCTTCATAAGAACACCGGTGAGTGCTGGAGACCTATTTCTGGTCTTATGGTCTAGTATTCAAAGTGGGTGGGAAAGGAGGCAGGACTATCCATTTCTGAAGATATGATAAAAAAATTGTTAGAGCAAGCTGTTCAAGTCCCCGAGCCTTTGTACTCTGATTTTCTATCCTGTTCTAAAGAAAATGGGCTATTGCATCTGGCATGTTTGCTGTAGGATGTGTCAGAAAGCCAGTCTGGTGAAAGGAATGAAATGCTAGGGTGAGAGTTAGCAAAGAGAGGCAGAGCTATTCCTAGTTGTTTGCTAAACACCATTCACCACTCCATTTGTTAGCTTTATGATTATTATCATAGAATGATAGGGGTTGGAAGAGACTTCTGAAAATCATCAGGTCCAACCCCCCTTCCAGAGCGGGACCACCCAGGACAGGTCACACAGGAGGAGCATATCCAGGCAGGTTTTGATAGTCTCTAGAGAAGGACTCCATAATCTCTCTGGTCAGCCTGTGACAGTGCTTCCTCACCCTCACAATTTTTTCTCAGGTGGAACTTCCCGTGTTCCAGTTTGTGCCTGCTGCCCCTCATCCTATCACATGGCACAACTGAAGACAGACTGGCCCCTTCTACTTGACACTCACCTTCCAGATATTTGTAAATATTAATAAGATCCCCTCTCAGTCTTCTCTCCTCTNTAGACTAAACTGCCCCAGGTCTCTCAG
>VWZY01002468.1:0-35321 GCA_013399075.1 Chloroceryle aenea
ATGTCAATTTTGAGACAAAGGGCGGGTGCTTCCAAATGTTAATAAAATTTAAACCTAAAGGAGGTAAATGTACTATCATGATTGTCTAGACTGACCTTCCTATGTCAGCCAAACCTTTTCTCTCAATGAGAAATGTATTCTGTACTGATTCCAAAGACTCGATGTAAAATGGGATCATCCATATAAAGATATTCTGTACCAAAAGACTTATCTCAAAGGCCTGGATTCTAACTTAAGTTGTGAAAAAGACTTCTAGTATAAGCTACACAAATACAGGCTCCATCTTATAATCCGTGAAATTCAGTCCTTTGAAAATAGTCCCCTCTCTAGGCTAGGTGGAACAAATCATCCCAGAAGTAGCTGTTTTTCTAGATAACTATTTTTACATCCAAAATTAGGTGAAATGCATCCCTCCAAACATGAATTTTTATTTTTTTTGCTCTGCAATCATGGCATGATTATCCCTTTTCACTGACTGAAACAAGGTAACTTGTGTAACTTGGCTCTTACAGCCAACAGCAAGGCACCAGCAATGTCACCGGTGAGCTCTGTGGCTGAGCACTAGTGTTTTTGAGGTTTTAGAGGTGGACAGGTCGTTCCTAGAGCCATGGAAGCCTTAGGGAGAAAGGAGAGAACGGACAGGAGCTGGCGTGTGTCATGTGTGAGGGCTAGAGGCTGATGGGGATGTGGGCATTACCAGGGAAACCACAGGATTTTTAAACTCAGCGAAACCAGAAACAGCACTCAGGTCACACGCAGGAAGGCAGCTGTGGCCTACTCATTCTTGGGATTGCAGCCAGTGGGGTGTGTGTTGGCATGCACAAGAAAAAAGTCCAGAGCACTCTGCTGCTCACTGTGCATCAAGCATCAGTGGGCATCACCCATGGTGTCACCTGGGAGCACGAGGCCAAGGTGCTCGGCCTGCTCAGAGTGCAGCAGCTTCAATGGTAAGTTGACAAAAGCATTAGCAGTAGTCAGGCAGGAAGGACACTGAAAAATTACCAGCTTGGTCAAAGAACAATGGTCACCATCTGGCAGAAGAAGACCATGCTCCTATTACCAACCAAAATGGATGTGGGAACCCAGACAGAGCTCCCGCAGAAGGATGTGAGTGTGCAGGTGACAGGCTGCATTGAATGCCACAGCCTCACACTGGTGACAGTGGGCATGAGTGCAGCTGTGTGTGGTGTGAGCAGGTAGATGATCTGCTCAGCTAAATGGCATAGCTGTGAGATGAGGTTGAAAGGCTGCAAGTCAAAGTAGAAAGGCTGAGGAGCATTAGGGAGGCTGAACTAGAGATAGACTGGTGGAGCCAGACTCTGCCCTCCCTGCAACAGAAATGGGAGCACCCACCAGAGAGCAGCAGGATCAAGGGGCCCCTTTATTCTTCCCCCCCTTCAGGTAGAAGACAGAGGTCTAATGTAAGGGGTGAGTGGCTGCAAGCTTATGACCATGGAGGAAGGCGAGAACCTTCCTTTCCTCCCCAGCTGCCTCTGGGAATTAGATATGAGGTCCCGCTGGAAGGAAGATAGGTTAATGGAGATGTAGATGACAGCCAACCTATACCAGAGGTCTTACCACAGTTGGATAGGCCTTCCAGACATATAACAAAGTCTTCCACAAGGAAGAAGAGAAGGTTTCAAGTGTTAGAGTCTTACTCCTAAAGGGAGCAGAGTGCCCAATGTGCACAGCTGACCCTCATCATAGGGACATCTGTAGTCTGCCTGGAGCCCATATCAGGGGTATCACCAGGAAACTCCCCAGCCTCATGCAGTCATCAGACTATTACCCACTACTGAGCTTCCAGATGGGTGGGGAGGAAGCTACATCCCATACATAGTCTGAGGAGAATGAAGAGAGACTTCCAGGCCTTCGAATGGTTGGTGAAAGAGTCTGGGGCACAAGTTATTTTCTCTTTCCTCTTTCCATTTGTGGTTGATGACAGGGGATGGAATAGAAGGATCAGGCCATAAGTACCTGTATCTGAGACTGGTGCTATAACCAGGGCTTCGGGTTCTTTGGTCATGGCTGGTTTTATAAGACATGAGACCTGATGGTAATATGTGGTAAAGGTTTGTCTTGCAGGGGGAAAATTGTTCTAGGATAAGAATTAGCAGAGCTCATTCCTAGGGATTTAACTAGATTTGAAGGGGGACAGGGTAGTAGCTTGGCTTGCACCAGCAGGGCAATGTTCTAGTATTCATGAAGACCAGAAGGCCTCCCACACCCCACTAGGGTGCAATCAGCAGGCTCAGCTCACTTCCTCAAATGCCTGTACACCAACACATGCAGTGTGGGGAATAAACAAGAGGAGTTACAAATCTGTGTGTGGTCAGGGGGTTAGGATCTGGTGGCAATTACAGAGACATCTCTCTCAATACTGCTGGAGGCTGTCCGAGAGCCCTTAGTCCCCAGAGCAAATAAGGATAAAGGAGGAGTTTACCTCGATTGATGAAGACAGGGTTAGGGACCAGTTAAACAATCTGGATAAATCCATGGGTCCTCATGGGATGCACCTGTGAGTTCTGAGGGAGCTGGTGGAGGGCATTGCTTAGGCCACTCTCCATCATCTTTGGTAAGTTGTGGGGAACAGGAGAGGTGCCAGAGGACTGGAAGAAAGAAAATGTCACTCCAGTCTTCAGGAAGAGTAAGAAGAAGGACCCAGGTAAGTCTTTACCATCTTTCTTTCTCTTTTCAGATCAGGAACTGGAGCCATAATATGATCCCACCATTTGAAGTCTCTGTTCTCCCTACTCCCAGACTCATGACTCCAGGATAATATGCTATACAAAACCATCCCACAATAATTTCCAGACTCCATACTGTCATGCTCCAATTCTGACAATGACATATAATCAGGCAGCAGATGATACCATATCTGTATGATGGAGTACATTTGAAATATGACATTTAAAATTCACTAAGCAGGTTACTATCTGACAGACATACAGACAACTAAGCAACAAAAGCTGCACGGAAAGAAGCATCCACAGAACAGTTTGGGTTTTCTTGAACAGTTGCAAGAGTGGAGTGGCAGGAGATTCCAGCATCTGCAGTCACTCTGGCACAGGAAGGTTATCAGAAGGAGAGAACTATCATGTGACAGAGGAGTGTTTTGAATTACAGTTTGAATTATCTGACCAAATTCCAGGATTCTTTTGTTAAATACATGCTCTACTTTCATACTGAGTCTTCAGGGTGGATATATAATGTCAGACTTCATAAATTCTAAGAGTTGTAGGCTAATGGAGGAAGAGATATAGGGCAGTTTGAAGAGAAGCTTTTAAGTAACAGCAAACTGTATCAGGAGGTATTCTTTCCTCTTGTACAACTTCAAGTTTTAGTCTATGGGGTTAATTATTTATTTAATGAATGAAACATAAATAGAATTAAATATGTTAAGGAAGCCTAAAGAGATAAGTGGTTTTGTGTTATAGTCATTCCAAGGAACACCTGTGAACTGTTGAGTTTAATTGGGTTACAGCTGGTGCTGACTCAGCTTGGAGAGCAGGAGAAATGTGTGTGAGGAGGTGGTTAATAACTTCTTTGCCCTGTACTTACAGCTCAATGCTTCAACTGTTTCTAGCCATGCTCTCTGTTCCCGGCTTCCATTGTCACAGCAACAGATTAGAGCATCCTGGACAGTAGTCACTGTAACTTCTCTTGCATAAACAGCCCTTGGTCTTTGCAAATTAAGTTTACTATAATAATGACACTCATTTGTAGCTTGGAAGCTAAAGTGGGTTGGTTGGCTTTAGTGGGACAAGAATGGGAGTGGAATTGCCATGTTAATCTTCCCTAGCCTAAGGTCCTCTTCAGATTGTACCTTTCCATAATAATAGTAATCAAAGTAAAGGGTAACAAGATTCAGTTATTCCCATGGGACTGAACAGCAGGTATAGAGTTGTAAGAACCCAGCTATTGATGTCTCAAACCTGGTGTGGTGATAAGATCTGGACAGAGAATGATCAAGGCCTGCCTGGAGGGAGGAGGTGTCAATGGTCCTCAATGGCTATCGATGGGTCTACCATCCTCCCCTGGCTTCTTGCAGAAAAAAATCTTCATAAGCTGGGCATTGTCTTTCCCCTGAGTTAATTTCTTTCTTAACCACCATGACTCTGCCAGAAGGAGCTCATGCAAATTAACACTGCCTCTCTACCCTTCCTATGTAAATTGAAGATGACAACCATATCCTACGTGTATAAAGAGACAGTAAAATATTGTTCTGGGTGCACCCTCCACCAAAGAACTCAAGATCTGGACTGATTCCATGAGATGCCTCTGGATCCAGGGGTGATAATACCATGTTTTCTATCTTTCTATTTTACTCTGTCTCTCTCCCCGTTATCTTTTTCTACTCACTTTTCCTTTCTTCTCCTTGATACTTAGTTGTGCTTTAAAGTAATCAATAAGAAAATATAATGCCTATGCCAAAACACCCCTTGTATTGATTGTTGTAAGGGAAGACCAGTAAATTGTTTTGTATTGTTCCTCTGAGACATTATCGTGACTACCACCTCTGTGGCCCAGCAATTCAGGGTTAGCCTCTTTCAGTGGATCATTAATGATTCATGTCTCTTATCATGTATGCGTGGGATGAGACAATGGTTCAGGTCATGCAACATGAATGAGCCTAACTTCAGGGCCTGCCTCTTACTGCCAGCTTTCAGAGCCATATAATGAGTGCAGCCCTATCACACTATCTTCAAACTCTTACTCAGCCAGTGATTTCCCAGTATGTGGAAATTAGTTTTATACATTTCTTCATGCACAGCTCTCTAGATCTGTAACAGATGATTGTCCTGAAGAAATGCAGTCCAAAACCAGTTTAATTTATTAATGCAGTCCCAAAACTGGTATGCTATATAGCTGTTCATTGTTTACTTAAATTTGCAAGAATTTCTATATATCATCTTAGCACTAGAATAAATGTGTGAGAAATCAGTGCTACACAGAATGTCAGCTTCGATAATCATCATGGACCTTCCTGATCTTAACTGAATACTAACAAAATGTCTGCCAGAGGCTTTCAGCACATTAGTCATATCAAAAAGTCAAGGCAATTGATACAGAAAGTCTGTAAGAAAGGACCATTCTGAGAACATAACGAGAGGATACGCCTTACCGTAACCATACATCATTACTTTCAAAAGCCAAACCCATCATGTTCCTTGGCCAAAAATCTGAGTTACACTATGATGAAATAACAGCTATTGGATTGCAGCAGACATGTATAAAATATCTCACCATTTGACTTCTTTTATTCATAACCATGAGAGATTTCATCATGAGCTGCTTTGCTAATTGTACTATGACACAGAGAGAAGGATTTTCTGAAAGAGGCAGACCCTGTGAGACATTTAGGAAGAAAGCTGACACGCAGTCTGCTGTAGTTTCAATTTCTAAAACCATTTGAGGTCTGAGTCATTGTATGCAGAACATGCTACAGCAGAGTATCTTTCAAGTACAAGAACATTGTTAGAATCTGCCAGTTTTAAAATGAAAAAATAAACCAGCCCTCCTGGTAACTAGATGAACATTTAACATAGATGGAATTTCAATACATGCAAGAGATAATACTTTTTCCTATTTTTGTTGAGAAATAGATTAAATCCTCATTTTCTCTTTGATTGTTCCTTCTGATTTGATGCCTCATTTTCACTTTCTCTAAAGTTTTAACTGCCATTCAATTCAGTCTGAACCATGTGCTGAGATGAAATAGCCATAGAACAGGTTTTGATTAAATTCTCCAGCTTACTCATCATGAGTTAAAATTATGTACCATCTTAATCAGAACCCAACATATCCAGCAGATGAATCTTGAATAAGACAATACAGAGGCAGTTTGGTATGTCTTAGTGTTTGTTCATGAAAACTCACTTATCCAAATGAAAATCTAGCACCCTGGATGACAGTGCATCTATTTTACAAGTCTTTTTGAATAGCCTTGAGAACATTTGCATTCAGTCATAGAACACTTACAGCAATGAAGCCATATGTGTTGTAACACTGATGTGTCATCTTATTGAAAATAAAATCTGTGCCTTTATCCTGACACTTAACAGTCTCTAACTCTTTGTCCTTTACTACATCTTCATAAGATGATTTGGGTTGGAAGTCATCTCTGAAGGTCTTTAGTCCAACCTCTTCCATCCTCCAGTCTGAGCCTTTCTTGTTTCATCTTATGTCTGTTGTCTCCCATCCTCCCACTGTATCTTCTCAATAAATGATCCAATGGTACTGGAAGGCTGATATTAGGTTTTCCTAGAATCCCATCTCCTACAGGCTGAATAGGCCCACTCAGTCTCTCTTCATAGATCATATTAATGCCAAAGTTACCATATGGCTAACTGTCAAAGCTATTTCATCCTCACTTAGTTTTCCTTCTCAGTGAATAGCAAGTCCATCCCTCCTGGTTGGCCTGTTCAATACCTGTGTTAGAAAGTTGTCCCTAAGTTCCCCCATAAATCCTTCTAATTTCTTGTGTCCTGCTGTGTTGCCCTTCCAACTGATGTCAGGGAGGTTATTGTCCGCCATTCTAATGGGAAACACTTTTCTTATGTAGAAAAAGTTTAGTTAGCTAAACTCATTGTGTGGTGGGATAAGGAGGAAGCCTGTGCAAGACTGATAAAGTTACACCAGAGCAAACTGGCCTTGTGTACGCAAGAATGGACAAGGGATGAACTGACCACGCACAGGAATAAGGGTCAACTAGTGAAGAGTGTGAGGAAGACTATTGATGACCACCAGAGAACCTCAGGCAAACACTAACCAATTTGAGTATGCATGCACCAAGTACATTTGCATATTTTAGTGAGTTCTGGGAAAAACATGAATATGTTAATCTGTTCTTAGAAATGTAATAAATATGTATATTTGTAATTGTACTGAACCACCAGGACTGAAACACCAGGCACCCATGAGGTGGAGGGATCCCCTGTGTGCCCAGCACTGCAGTAAAGAGCAATGCCTTCTAATGCTCCAACAGGAGCCTTAGAGGGTTTTCTTCCCCATATTGGTACAGAAACAACCAAGTCTCCTGTTTCCTTCTGGTGAGGTCCCACATCTTCCTTGGACTTTGTTTTATCACTGACATACCTCTAGACATGTGGTTTTTTTGTCAGGAAGATTAAAGAAAAAGTAGGTTTGCATTTGGAGATACATATTGATAGCAGAGACAGCTTAGGGAAAGAGACTACACTTCAGACAACTAATTTAAGCCAGGTGAATATGACCCTTGTCAGAGCATCTCATGCCTTTTTAATAAAGACTACCCATTCCATTTACATGTACAGCTCTAGTTTTAAGTGAACCCCTGATGAAAGCATCTCTGCATGTTCTTCTCTTCTTACAAGACACAGGACACATTCATGACATTTCTTAACGCTCTAAGGAATTGAATTGAACTTTATCCCAGTGGAAAGGGATTTAGGTATTGCTGAAGTAGATTAGTGCAAACCAGGGACTATTTGAAGAAAAAAAGAATCCACACCATTTACAAAGAAAATAACAGACAGTGACATTAATTGCTAGGCTCTGTTCTGCCTATTAAAAGTTGAATGAGGCAGCTTGACAGATGATTTTATAATGATGCACATGGGATTTTTTTGGTTGTGGTTTTATTTCTCATATACTCAGGATCTTGTTGGCCTCATTTGTTTTGAACCTTTGTAATGTGCAGCATGGTGTCCCAGATCAGATAAGTAGACCCACTGCAGTGGCATTTTATCAGCTGCCAATACCTAACAATTCAAAAGAATATAAAAAAATCAGTGTTAACAGTGATGTAATAGCTCAATCACATCACAGGAAAAGGCAAAATAGTTCCTATCTCTTGTGGCTGGAGCAGGAAGAACATTTTGTTGTGCTTACTGCAATAATATAATTACATGTATGCTCACAGTGTGCTGATATAGCAGTCAAATGTCATGATGAGCATCCTCTGTTTGTTTATTTATGCTCTCCATCTTTCTGATATTCCACTTCTTTTCTCTTGTCCTGTACTTTGAATACAAGGATTTTAGAGAAATGGTTAACTGAATATGATAGGAAAGGGTTGTAATTAATAACACAGCGGATCTTTCTAGTCCCATGTTCCTCCTTTGATGTGCACAGGGCAGTTTTGACCTTTGTTTTATGGAGCTTCTGAGATACAGCATATTTTAGTATTACCATTTCCATAAGGAGGTTTTTTGCTCTGCCAAATATTTACAGTATGAAAAAGGTAAATGCTGAGGAGGGGGGCACATGCAGGGTAACTAATATAAAAATTCAGTTTTAGTAGGATTATAATGATTTACTAAAGTCTTTGTGCCTAGGATTTCTTTTAGGACTTTATCAAAATCCCACTGGGGTCAATGTAGTCAGCATAAAAAGAACTTGCAAGCATAATTTGACTTAAAAAAAATAGGTTCTACTGAAGGGAATAGAGTTCGCACCACCCTAATGCACAGATTGCCTGCTCTTTATTACAAGCCATTAGAATGATTTCAGTGAAAAGCTTACGTTTAAAATACCATGAAGCCCTTAAAGGGAAAAAAAGCAACATAGAGGACAAACACATAGGAAGAGTGTATTTAAGATACACCTAAAAGATTTTCTGCATGGGATGTAAATAATTTATTAAGATGATACAAGAGTTCTAACACTGACAGTGTTCCATATGAAGCTATTTTGATATTAAACTATGTCAACACAAATGTTGTTTATCAGGAAGAGTTTTAAAGTAATGATATGAGGACGTGTTTGCTACACACTTTATTTCCTGTCTAAAATGCTTTTAAAGCATGTTTATCTGTAATGGGCTGTGGGGGAGTGAAGAAAAATAATTACTTTGGAATTCAGTTTGTAAAATATTTATATTTGTTCACTTTTTTCCTAATCTTATCTCTGTTTGAATCAGTCTTTCACAACTGGAGCTCTTAACATTGCAGAAACAGATCCCATAGCCAAATTAACTTTTTTTTTGTTTTATGCATTTGGTTATGCTCTTGCTCCCCCTAAACACATAATAGGAGTCATGACACATACACAGGAAGAATTATATGTCAAGAAATAATTTCTTCAGGCTGCAGTTCATTCAATTAGAAAATAAAGAAACAAAACCAGCACAAAAGAAAGCCTCCTCTCAGACTAGGAGAGGGACCTCAAAGGTTTCCACCAAGAAGCCAACTTTTTGTTTTCACAACTCAGCAGTCACAGACACAGATCCCTCTTTCTGGGTCTCTTGAAGCTATGTTCTACTAACTTTACTTAAATACATGGATCTAAATAATAGATATGAAAGAAATTTATGTAAAACTTTTGCAGGGATGACCCATGTAGAGGAAAATGACTTTATTAGAGTTCCTAACAACGTGAGGGGTCTCCCGCACGTACCCTCAGTGCTGAAGCTTCAAAAATAGACAATGAAATTGTACTTGGATAAAAGAGTACTCAAAGTTGTTGCTCGGGTTTTCAGCCTGAAGTGTTTTTTATCTTAGTGAAATTATATGGCTAGAGAATATTATACCTGAAAGTCATCCCAATGTATGTGATACTGAACTAATGAAAAATGCAAATTTTTCTCAGCTCTGCCACATTGAAAAAAAGGAAAGGGGGAAAAATAATGTGAATTCAGTTTTGATGTTTTATCCACAGCAAGTTCACAAGTTCAATCCCTCAAACAAATTTTACTGTCTGCTTCCCTCAGAGCAATACATCCCAGTAGGTAGTCCCAATGTATTTCTGGAAATTCACCCCTCAGCTTCATCTTTGCAGTGACAGTTCCCCATACTCCCATGTTGTCTCTGGGACATTCCTTGTTAAAAGCTCCACGTGAACACTACTGAACAATGATGGGGAGGGAGAAATCCAGGTATCATGGTTCTCCAACAACCTCTCCATCGTATCACCAGCCAGTGCCATGCAGATTTCTTGACCACAGAGACATTTAAAATGGCAACAGGCCCATAGGCTTAGGCACTTGTGCCACTCTCTGAATCAACTCCATTGACAGTCACTCATGGCAAGTGTGTCCCAACCATGAAAGAGGAAACAGTGAACAAGTACTGTTCAGGATGATCTGGAGTGAGATTTACAAATTCCTCTAAAAAATGACTGAGTAGTTAGTTACCATTCCAGGACTGAATTACGTGTTCAAGAAAAATCTGATGGCAAAATATTTCAAGTTCAACATTTAATCATTGCATTTAGCAATGTGTGAGTTAACTACACATAACATTGTCAGATACATGGACTTCCATTTAAATAGCCTTTGATTTTTACACTAATAACCCTAAGTATAATTAGTTCTGTTACCACCTGTAGTGTGCTAATTTAATTTTGGTCCCTTCCCAGCACCCATCTGCTCATAAACATCAGTTACAGCAGCCTGAAGGCTTCTCTGTAGTGTGCCAAGTTCAGGTGTATACATAAGTGTATTACAGTAGATGCAAAATACCAATAGAGAGTATTCGTCTGTGCTGGGATGAGATGGCTGCTCTGAATGAATAATATCCTCCAAATGGAAAGCATGTGGTTAAGTGGCATGTATAATCACACATAAGGTTCTGCTAAACCAGGAGACAAACTGTTACATGACATCAAAAATTCTTATCAAGCGTGGTGTGCAAAAATGACTAAATGCACAAAAAGGCTTATGTTGAATTACAGTGTAAAAGTACAAGTCCACCTCTTGTTTTGAAATAAAAATGAAATTAAGTAAGAAATTCTTTCAGGTCTCTCTCTGCTTCTGTAAGAGATTCACTTCTGGATAAGTTCTAGAGTTTTCATTATTACTCTTTTAGACAATACACAACAACAAAAAAAGCAGTTCACAGTATGAACAGAAAAATGTGCTCTGAAATGTAATTTACATTCAACAACAGAGAAGATGAAAGCAAAAATATGAAACAAAACCAGGGATGGGAATTCAGAGATTGAAAATTACCCTGATTACTTTCTCTCTTTACCTGGTAGTAAAGCCCTACCAAACAGGAACTTTAGCTTCCTGCTAGAAACAACAGAAAAAAATCTAAAATCACAGCTATAAATAGACTACCATATCAGTATGTACACAATATTTGGTTTTATGTGTTTCTTATGTAAATGTGTTTCCGACTTTATAAACAAAACTGTAATCTTTCCCATTTTTTCAATAAAACCCATTTACTTTGTACTTTAAGCACACAATGTTTAAAGTGGAGTGAGGTATATTTCACACTTACAGCACTTCTGCAAAAGTAAAGATTTCAAATAAGTCAGCACAGGGAGACAATCACTCCCTGGCTTATCTTCATATCTTAAGAATAGAGGTATTTTTCTCATTAAAGTGAAAGAATCAATTTGCCTGTGGCTAGTGGCAAGCATGAATAGAAACATAGACATACTGCCAGGCATGATCTATGTTATTTTGGCAAGGGGCAAACCCATAATGCTTGGGGATTCCTGGAACGTTTCAGGGAAGATATGCAAGCAATAATGAAGTAAGAATTGAAAGAACTCATCTCAGGTACAAAAAGTGCCATCAGCGTTTAAGTGAATTGTCACTTTTTGATACATGCAGACTGAGTTTTCATAGGTACCTAGAGAGCCAAGATTTTTACATTTTGAATTTTGAGATCCAAGCATCCTTAAGCTCCTACAAAGCTGTGCCCATTTCAGAATCAATTTCCCCAATGATAACATTAGTTTATGACTCAGTTTAATAGCTTTAAATTAAAGTTACCCATGTTTTATCTGTCAACTATCATTGGTGTGAATTCAGTGCTGTGAACTCCAGCATTAGCATTCTTTATCCAATCTCACCTGCAAGAAGCTCTGATTGTCTGTTTAACATGTATCATTTCTTCCTCTTCAGAATAGCTGATCACACACACTTCCCTTGACACCATTAAAATATCTAAATGCTTGAAAGATTAGGCTCTGTTAGTTTTGTATTTTCTGAATAGGAGGTAAGATCTTTTTTCTGGATTTGTTTGTTTATTTAAAGAAGCTGTGTTCAAAGGAACGGATTAGGAAATCCCAAGAAGATATAATAGGATTTGTGTCTCAGCTTTAAAAGTTGACCCCATCATTTCCATTGAATTACAGAGAGCTTCCAGACTTTGCATGTGGAAATAGTGAAATTGCAAACCCTTAGTATATAATTCATCTTCAAGGTTTTCTTCATGACCAATAAACCCCCTGAGTTGTTTTTTGGATCCTCTCACTATATGATAGATGACTTGAACTCACCAAGCCTTATATGCAAAAATGTATTTAATCTAATTAATATTTGTATTCTATAAGAAATACAGTTAGCAGTTCACTAGATGGCATTCAACAGGAATCAATGATTTTTTACTGTGACACGATATTAAATGTAGGGACAGAGACTTGTTAGGAGAAAACTGTTCATCACAGAGTTCAGCAATAATGTCTCATTCTGCATCTCTCAGGTCCTTGAAGCTCAGGGCAGGTACTGGGGAATGAAGTTATAAAACAGATTATTTCAGTTGAATGGGCTTTGCAAAGATCATCTGGTCCAACTGCCTGATAGTTAGGCTGACCAAAAGCTAAAGCATGTTGTTAAGTGCAGTGTCCAAATGCCTATTAAACAGTGACAAACATGGGGCATCAGTCACAAAGCTGGTGGTAGGGATTAAATCTGGAGCCCTTTGGACCAGAATCATACAACCTGGCCCTCGTCTAATGGAGATTTCAATAATTTACTGCTAATTTGCTTCATATTAAATTGATATATGATTCTGAATTTCAGAAAATTATTTTATATTACATGTCTTTCAAGGATAACATAAATCTGCATTTTAAGCTCCTGGAATGTTCAATTTTTGGTTCTGCTTGGTTAAGATATTGATGATTTTGTTTGCAATTAGCATTTGATTCCTCAATTCAGTCTGAGAAGAAATAACTTTTTTCACCTCAGAATGCAAGGATGCATAATATGCTTCCTATTAACAACTTAAATAATGGTCAGTGTATATTATTGCCATAGTTATACCTTTCCTAACCTCAAATTCCTGAATGCATCTGAAGTATTACACATTATACTGTTGCTGGAGATGAAGGACATAGAGATCTCAGTGTCTAGACAAATGTCTAAGTTATATGGTTTAGTTTTACGTAGTCCTGTGAGGATCAGTACAGTGGACTCAGTGATCCTTATGGGTCCCTTCCAACTTGAGATATTCTATGATTCTATGATCCCAGTCTGTTTTTTCAAACAACTCATGATTTTTGAGTGTACAAATTGAAAAACTTAGAAGTATCTAATTCAGGAAAAAATCAAACCTTCTGAAAATTTAAATTTCTTGATTAAAGCTTTCTGCTGTTATTCACTAAAAAATTAAGTGTCCATCTGCTCAAGGGATAGGGTTGGGCTGGCCTCTAGATGAATGACAATTGCTCTGTATTAATGCTTCTCACTTCCCAAAGGGGAAGAGAAAGGGAATAAGGGAGAAAGATTCATGGATTGGAAAAGAAACCTAAACCAGCTTTAATGAAAATAAAAACAATAAACTGGAATATATACAAATATACAAAAAAAACAGTATCAAACCCAACCCCCTGATAGCAATTATGTCAGCATTACTACTGATGCAGTGGGCATGCTCTGGAGAAATATCAGACTGAACTCAGCAGCAGATGGAAGCCAGATTCAGGACCTGGATATGGAAGTGGATTCAGAAACACAGGGATTGGAACTGGAGGCAGAAGAACATTCAGAGTCCTCCTTGGATGCCATCCACTGAAGAAGAGCTTGACTCTTATGATCTCTCAGCTTTATACTGAATATGATGTATATAGGATGGACTACCTCGCTGGTCAGTTTAGGGTGACCTGTCCTGCTCACTTCTCCCCGCAGATGTGACCCCTTACTTAATGCTCCTCCAAACCGGTACACAAGATTTAGCAGTGACCTTAGTCTCCATAGGCACAAGTACAAGCAAAAGCTTTTATGTATACCAATCCTTGGTAGTAACTGTAAACATCAAACATTATCATTTCTAGAAGCATATGTTGTCTGCAAAAATATGCTGATAACTACAGAAAGTGCAATAGGTTAGAAGAAACTGAGCTTAAAAGTGAAATCACTGAACAGATTTACTTCTGTTCTAGGTCAAACCAGGACACCAACTGACACTGGTTAATTCTGAGATCTGTGTCTTACTCTCTGCTGCTCACTGCTGGTATCTCTTCAGGTATCTGCAGAAATCTTACCAAAAGTGGAATTAAGGCACTTGGTGGGTCTGTGCCACAGATTCAAGACAAACTGAAGTATCTGAGCCAAACAGAACTGCTATGAGCCAAGCTTCATTGTATGCCTCTCAGACCTGAGTGCTGCATTAACTGTGGGAAGTACAGTGACAGGTATACTGCAGTCTGCCAGGAGAAATCATGGACAGGCACAGGAGAGTACATGGAAATAAAAAAAAATACTTCTGAATGTGGTCAGGAATGCACTTAGGAAACTATTTTTCAGGGGCCAGAGAAAAGAACAAATAATTTTTCATTTTCTCATACCTCTGACTGTCTAATCTGCTGTTTAGAGAAACACATGCAACCTTTTTTTTTTTTTTCTGTAGTCAGTTTGTTAATGTATACAAATTCTCAGTTAGATTTTCTTTCGTTTCCTTTATTGTTTGTATCCCCAACGGGGAAACTCAAAGTAATCAAATATGCAAACACAGAAAATATCTGGACAAACAACACATATCCCCTTTCTTTGTAACCGGCCTCTTAAAAATCCCTTTCCCTGTCGTACATGACTTTGTTTTCCAGTCTACTCCCCTAAAAAGGAGTTAGTTTCATGTTAAATATGTTACTTTACCCTAGAAGTAGGACATTATGGTACGAAAATTGATTTTTCTGCAGGACTGGAGGATTATTATTATTGCACTAATTATCAAGTGATAACCCTGAGAAACAGCATCTGTTGTGAAAAGAACTGTGTTTTACAGTGTACATTATTCATATGTGTCCCCCTTTAAAATCACCCGGCACATAGTCAGGAAGGCTAAGGTCACTAAAGTGACATGCTTTAAGATGATATGTTATTGTAGTCCTTTGATAGCTTTGTAATAAATATTTTAAAGAGTAACATCAGACAGTCCAACATCTGGATCAGATTTAATGGTAATTCCTAATTTTCACAATTCAGTATCTCCAGTTCTGAGAGAGTTGAAACACCCTGAGCTAATTATCTCTTGCTATTCAGTCTTCTGCAAATGCATTATAAATAGAACGTAAATTTTTAAGGTACTATATAAAAGGAAAGGAGACTGCGCTGTTCAGATTACACAGCTAACGGTGTCCTTTAAAATAGAAAAGTGTCAGATTTGTTAAAATAAAGCATGAAATAGCAAAGTAGAACACAATCTCATAAAGACCTGTCTTCAGTGACACCTTACAGTCATTTGTCTGTTAAAATATAAATAGACACTTATTGCACAAGGGACAATGCTGACTCCAAAATTTGAAGCAAATTTATTCTGATGTTTTAACTGTAAGTATTTTGGATCCATGGTGGCCTTCTTTTATGTGTTTCTAAACTGTGTGGAACAGTAGGATAGCTGAAACATCTGTGATCTATCTCAATAAATTAACCATTATTATAGCATTAATAACAATTTAAGTAAGAATGTCTTCTAATATTTACTCATAACTTTGTGAAACTTAACTCTTTTGCATCAATTTTCCATAAATTCCGTAAATAATATCAAGGAATTTGAGGGGAAATCTGGAGCAGAAAGGTTTGTCTTTGAGTATGCTATGGTGAATTTTTAAGCCAAATGTACATTGAAAAATGTGAAGAGGTCAACAACAATAAAACACATTCTTACTTTAATTTATATAAAGCACAGTCAAGTGTATGGTTTGGTATCTGACCTAGAATGGTCACTGTGGGAAGAAAGTAGTGAGAATTTCTCATTAAAATTTGACTTTTATATCATCGGCTGTGCTTTTGTAAAGTTTTTTTGTTTTTTTATCTGGGAAGGATAGGTGTGTTTATGTTCTACTACAGTATGCTGAATTACAGGGGAATTTATATACATATAATGCAATGAATCAAAATGAAACTTGTTTGGGAGACTGAGTGTCTTCTAGGTGTTTTTTGGTGGCCTTCAGCAGCCACAATGTGTCGATATAAGACAAGTGTCTAACTACTTGCACAGTAATAGTATGGAATGGAATTGTTACAACTTCCACCCCAACAAACTAAATCCCAGATAGATATTCTGAGTCACTACCGTCACTACCCCAGTTTTACACCTCATACAGAGATGACACTTCCAGCAGCATTTTATGGCTGCACCACAGAGCAGAGGACGTGGTTCAGTAAACTGACACTTTAAATACCTAAACAATTATGAAAGAACAAAGGAAAAATGGGAAAAAATGTCACAGAAACATTTTGTTCTACCATAATAGCCATGTAATAATGGTCTGACCCTCTCATCTGCTTTCTGTATAATGAAAAAGGCAAAGGTATCCATTGCACTGTGGTCCTCTTGTGTCAGAGCTTTCTTGCTTTTTTTGAGACATCAAGTATGTCTCCTATATGAATGTAGGTCACTTATAATTTTATAATGAAAAGACAGTACATCTTTTAGGAAAGTTACATAAATGGCAGACAACCATTGGTCTAGCAGGAGTGTGGGGGCAAAGTTTTGTGAGCACAGATTTTATTAATCAGAATTAGTTAATGTGCAAAATATTTTTAGTTTAAGGAGTGGGAAGGGAGAAGAAACTGAGTCTGATAGAAAGCTTTAACATATTTAATAGTTTGTTTTAACATCTTGTTCTTACTGTGAAACAACTTGTCATTCAGAAATGTGCAGAACTTGATTAAAATACTTAAACAGAAAACAATAACCTGAAGATCCAAATGAATTAGTGGTATTTATGAGACAAATCATAGTCTACAGATTGCACAAGGTTTTACACAAGAAAACTCTCACACCAGAATTATCTTGAACTACTTGTTGGCAGAACCAACTGAAATGCCATCTAATTGATGCTAACTCCTAATTCTTTGGGAAGGCCTTCACAGAATAAATTGGGTTGCTTTTGTTAATATGAATTCTTGCTTTCTACCAAGTTTATGGACTAAACAAGGACTTTATTCTCCACGATTGTCAATCTGATAGCCTTTTCCAGAACTAAAACGTCACCTGATGATTTAAGCCTAAAGGCAGGGATAAGAGAAAGGCAGTCTTCAGTGGGACCTCAGAAATTGTATTACTTGAAAGTTTTACATTTGCATGTTTTTCAGTTTCTTCTTCCAAAGCACTGTTGAACTGACTGCTTGCATTCTAAAATAATGTAATTCATTTCTTTACTGTAACTTCTTTCCTTGATCTTGTCCTTTTTATAAATAAGTACTTGGTCTTTTTTTCCACCCTGTCCCTCCTGTAGTGGATTTCAAATACATGCACCCTCTACCATTGTAGATGGAGCTATCCCTTTTCCCCTGTCATCTGTTCTGAGCATACAATGAGCTTCATTTCAAAGCAGACTCTAATATTTTCTGAGTTTATGATAATGTCAATGTATATCATTGTATCTGTCCCATGGAGATCAGTGTCTAAAGGGATATCAGTAATGTCCAAATGGAGATCATTAATAAGTGGTGTCCCTCAGGGGTCTTCAGTGGGACCTGTACTATTCAATATCTTTGTTAATGACATAGACAGTGGGATCAAGTGCACCCTCAGCAAGTTTGTATATGACACCAAGCTGAGCTGATATACTTGAAGGAAGGGATGTCATCCAGAGAGACCTCGTTAGGCTAGAGAAGTGGGCCCATGTGAACATCATGAAGTTTAACAAGAATAAATGCAAGGTCCTACACCTGGGTTGGAGCAGTCCCCAGTATCAGTACAGATGGGGTGACGAATGGATTACAAGCAGCCCAGTGGAGAAGGATGTGGGGATACTGGTAGATGAAAAATTGGACATGAGCCAGTAACATGAGCTCACAGTCCAGTAAATCAACCATATCCTGTGCTGCATCAAGGGAAGTTGGGCCACCATATCAAGGGTGGTGATTCTACCCCTCTGCTCTGGTGAGTCTCCACCTGGAGTACTACATCCACCTCTGAGGTACCCAGCAAAGGAAAGATGTGGACCTGTTAGAGCTGTGATGATCTGTAAGGTATCTTCCAGCCCAAACCATTATATGCTTCTGTGATTCTATGATCTGCTATCTGAAAAGATTTGGCAATTTTAGTAAACCACCTTAAAGCTGCTAAAAATTCACATTTATTATTATTGAAAAAAACAACACAGTAGTGCTGTTCTTCCCCTTGCTTCATAGGCTTCCTTTTTATATTTTAAAACTCTTTGAACATTTTTTAAACAGTGGAAGGGGTAGAACGAAAGGAATATAAAGTCCCAATGTGTTTGCTTATTAGTAATGTAGGCTAAAAGGATGTTCAAAGGGATGCAGCAGACAAAAAAAAAAAGCTTTATCCTTTTTAATATGCCTCCAAAAAAAACAATCAAAAAAAACAAACAAAAAATCAAAACAAACAAAAAAAAACAAACAAACAAACAAAAACCAAACCAAAACAATTCCTCTTTACTGCCCTATTACTTCATGGTTTTTATACAATATTTCCTCATAGAGCCCAGGAAAACCAGTCAATTAGTGAAAGAAACTGTACCGGAAAAGTAAAATATGAGCAGATGAGAGGGTAAGAATTCCCTGGTTTGATATACAGCTATAGATTACATGACTTTTTGTTCTGTGTTTAAGTTAGAATAAAAAAAAAAGAATAACAACGTGAACACAGATGAAATAGATTATAGTCTTGAGAAAAACAGGCTGAGGGGAGACCATATTGCTTTCTACAACTACCTGTTGTATAGATACAACCAGAAAGGGGGTTGTAACAAGGTGGGAGTTGGTCTTTTCTCCCAAGGAATGAGTGATAGGACAAAAGGAAATGGTCTTCAGTTGTCCCAGAGGTGGTTTAAATTGGACATTAGCATACATTTTTTTCACTGAAAGGGTTGTCAAGACCTGGAACAGGCTGCTCGGGGCAGTGATGGAATCTCCATGCCTGGAGGCATTTTAAAGACATGTAGATGTGGTGCTGAGAGACTTGGTTTAGTGGAGACCTGGCAGTGCTGGGTTAATGGCTGGACTTAATTTTAAAGGTCTTTTCCAACCTAAATATTTCTATGATGCTATAATACAACTTTAGGTTTTGTGCTTTTACCTTATTCTGTGAATTTTGAATCACTGCATGGGAAAGGTTTAGAAACATTCTTGGTTTTCTTGCTATATTCCTGTTTATGGTATTAAGTGGCAAATTATTCTTATCCAGCTTTTAAATGATGCATTTGTTACTAATTTCCAATGGATGTTTATCCCAGAAGTAGATGAATTTTATATTAAAAACTCATTGGAAAGTATTTCAGGAGACTTTGGGACAGAACAGGAGATATAAATGGAATATCCTATTAATATTCCATTAAGTCCAACTGAATCACAGTTATAAGTCCTATTAGCTTTTAAATACAGTTTATTTTATTTTGGTGTTTAAATTCCCATTGTGTAGAGCTGTGCTGGTTTCCTCGTGCTGTTTTTCTGCTGTTTGTCTTGTGTTCTTCTAAATGTGTGATGAATAAATTATTGAGCTGGAGGCAGAGGCATAAGAAACAGAAAAGTCTAAGGCAAAATAATGATTTTGACATTGTGTCCAGAGCATAACCACACGTCTCAGTGAATTCCAGACTCTATCTGATCACACATTCACACACTGCTGGATGGTTGTTTATCTGCTTCGACAGTGGTTCCAGAGTAGTGTTAAATGAGCCTTAATTGCATTAATTTATATAGATTGGGGGGGGGTCTTTTCTGGGATTACATTTTTCATCAGGTTCCAGACAGACCTCTTCACACTGGTCACTTCACATTTATATAGAATATGTGATGCTTCATCAGATACTCCACCAGGTTTGAAGAGGCAAATAATTACAAGGACTAATAAGAGGGGATTCAATTTCTTCCACCTGTAAATAAAATTGAAACAAGTATAGCTATGGTAGAAACCCAGAGAAGATTAAGCAATTAATGTTATCTCTTTTTCTTGCGGGTTTTAAATAATTATTTTCATCTTCACTGTTATTATACGTCGTTATTATTAAATGCAGATAGTTTCACTCTGCATTTTCAGTGGGAACTATTCCCTTTTTTAACAGATGTGCAAGACAAAAATCTAACCTAACATTCCAGGGATTTTTTTGTGGACCCAGGCTCCATGTCTTTGGTTCTGATTTCTATTTAAGTCTGTATGTATCTTTTAAAGTTAAAATTGGAAAAATAGCCTTAGTACCTTAATTTTGAATCAAGTTTACTACTCTTCTTGCCATGATCTCAGTGTTACCCAGGAATTTTCTTGATATCAAGAACTTTACAATGGGAAAGATAAAATTAAATCTGGATAGATTAACATATCAAAGCCTAGAAAAAAAACAAAAACAAAACAGAAATGCTGATAAAAGCTCACTGTATGAGGTGATAATAATGATATAAGCTGTTGTATAAGGCAGAACAGTAGAAAAAAAATGTAAAATGAAAAGCCAAGACGTCCTGCTGCAAAGGGGAAAGTAGGTATCAGGAAGACAGAGAGCTTCAGAAAGAAGGTGTGGGAGATTCAAGAATATGGTAAACCAGTAGACGAATGGGAATGATAGCAGCACAGAAGTGTTTGAGCAAAGTAGTGGTTGCTCTTTTTCCCCAAGTAGCTCATCAGTTCTTTGCCATGGTGGTTGTGTTTGTGAAACAGTAATGCATATATTATCCACATATGCCACAATTTAACCTTTTTTTTTTTTTTTAGTCAATGATCTCCAGCTGGAAACCTTAATGTTAAAAATACAGACCATTGTGTAGTTATGAGCCACTGAAAGCAGAAAAAGCAGATGGAACTTCCAAAGGAAACCCAGTACTAACCTACAGATGGTAAGCACTGTGCAGACAGCAGGATTTCAGCTCCTGAGCAGCACTTCCTAGTGAAAGCACTTTGCTCTGGTGTTTCTGCTAAGTTTCCAGGGAAACTAATGGCTAAACTGAGTATGTACAGACTGTTCTCTGAGGTGGAGACATTAATTTCATATATTCACAGCTCCAGCTAAAATTTCCCAGAGGACAAGTGAACCAGAACAGAAGAGCATAGATCTTCTGAGCATAGCACTGGGATTTCCATGGCTCATGTTAGTGTGATTTACAGTTTTGCCAGCTCACCTTTCTCACAGTAGAATAATCTAAAGAATTTGATGCTATGCTCTGTTACCTGGGATCTCCAATGTAAGACATCTTAAAATATTAAAAAAAAAAAAAAGAGAGAGAGTTGTACCTGAATTTAAAAGACACTTTAGCATTGTAGAGGACAAAGGAAATTGTAGGACAGCATTACTGCCACCTGTTCTTCAATTTTGATGTCAAGTAACATAAAATACGAAGTCCCTTGTCTCTGCAAAAATGTACAGCCATCACTCTGTTCTTGAAGTTCTTGAAATTCTAAGTCTTATTTTTGTAACTGATATTTTATAGAGATAATTGAGATCTTGTTCAGGATCATTTGTTGGTGTTCAAGAATATATAGATAATATCTCAGTCAAGAGTTTCTTTCCAGTCAGAGTATTATCATGAAAAGATCTGAAAAGTCCAATTTATTAGCAATTTTTTCAACATACATTAGATAAAATAATTTAGAAGGCATTGGAACACAATGTATCCCTTAATCTTCCTTTCCAAGCTAGATACCTCAGCTATTAGGTTACACTGTCATGTCAATACTGCTTCCTTGATAACTTGAAGAAACTTCAATTATTCTGCACAAAGTCAAAGTAGTTCATTAAAGGAAATTCAAAGATATTTACTTTCTGACACACAGGAATAGCTCATTTACTGATGATTACAAGAAACCTGAAATTGGTAGGAGTTATGGCATCGAAGTCCCTGGGCAGTCAAAAATCAATAAATCCATATCCTGCATGAGATTTTGTTTCCGTCATTCCCGGCACTAATGACAGGCATAAAAAAAAAATCTCAGTTTGTTATTCTGAGAGGCATTTGGCATCTTATACACACAAAAGATCAGTTATATCAAGAATATGATAGTTTTGGAAATACTCCAAAGAAAATCTGAGACTCCTGGGGAACCTCTGCATCATGAGTCGTGTTGCCTGCAGATCTTCAGTTTAAGGGAAACACAGGAGAGGATTGTCACAGGGAGATGCAGATACCTCAGTTTGGGGTTTATGTCTTGAATGCAAGAGTCAGACTTGACACTTCCATTTCCTTTGTGGATTCAACCATAAATAACTCCCTTTTATGATTAAGCTGTTCTACTCACAGGAATCTTGTTGTGAAGCCATGAATTTTACATAGCATGCAAGTGGTTAACTACAGGTGGAACTAACTCTCCTTGTCAAAGGTGCTAAATACATTAAAAAAAAAAAAAAAAAGATATAAAATATTCATTTATAATGAAAAAGCTAATTTAGCTTCCTGACAGAAAGGCCATAACATATGACATGAAATTGAAGCCAGCAGTGAAGTAATTTACAGCTAGCTTATTACTGACTTAGAATTAAAACTGCTTTTCACAATTAAAAAACAAACAAACCCAACAAATAATAATGATAAGAAAAAAAAGGAATTAAAAAGAAAAAAAAGCAGTATATAAATAACTGCCTGAACTAATATTTTCCCCTATCTGTGGTTCTCCTACCTCTAGTCCTCTGTTTGGGATTTTTTTTTATATTTTGCAGAGACTTGAATATCTTTGTAAGACCTGTGTTTTGTCATGCACTCTTTTTTTTTTTTTTTTTCTTTTGTGCTTGCAATTTACTCTAATAATATTCCAGTATCACTGACCTTGAGTCTGTAGGCCAGAATGTAGATCAGATCTGCAAGTCTGTGTTCAGAATAACAAAATTATTAAGGTTAAGAACAGACTCAGAAGCCAAACTAGAATCAGAACATAAATTGCCACTGGATGTACCATACTTGGCAATTTGCTTAAGAAAAAATTTAATACATTAACCTGCTTAGAGTATAAAAATATCACCAGCAATTGTCACTGCTAAAAAGCATTACCCTGGAAATTGGAATTTAAACCAAAGTGACTGAAGTCTAGTCCAAAAGCATGACAGAAAGAGAGAGAGGAGATGGATATAATTTAATCATACTGTAAAGTCACTATCTATCTGCAGGAACATTTGCTATTTACTGTAATTTCCACAGGTCTCTTATAGACATTTTTAAATGGAGACTTGCATAGGTTTTCTTATGCATAAAGTTTATGCAATAAATGCTGTAAAGCAGCACAGAAGCTAATATGATAGCTAAATATAAGAATATGCATATGGAGACCAAGTATGAGAATTCATTGCCATTCGTAAAATTGTGCAGGGTAGCTAAGATTTTTGAATAGACACACAGACAAACTTTACCACAAGAGAAAGCAATAAAATAGAAAGATTTTTTTTTTGAACTTATTACTTTCCAAATTTATGGACCATGAAATATATTAAAGAGTTCAAGCCATATCTTCAGGTGATTTAAATTGATAAAGTCCTAGGAAAAGGAAGAAATCTGTGCTGAATGCCACCGTCTCAGGATCTGCCTCACGTAGATCTGCCAAGTGTCCTTCTTCACATTGCTGTCATAGGTCACATACAGGGAGAGAAGCTGACTTTCCTGCAGAAATCAGATTATACAAGGAAGCTGATCTGAGTTGTCATGATTTGATTTGGGCTAGAAGATTAATCCAGACTTCAGCTGCCAGAAGCTTTTAGATAAATAGCATTTAGCCCACTTATACTGAATAGTTTTTTTTTTCCCTAAAGGAAGGATTATTAATTGGAACAGCAGTAACTGGAAGTGTAAGAAATCTGCAAAGACTTAGAATTCATGTGACAAAGGCTATGAAATACGTCTGTCTTCATAGATTGTTGTATCGTTGTTTGAAATGCACCATGTGTTCCTGTGATCTGGTTAGTGACTGTACTTGTGGCTCATCCGATGAGGAAAAAAAAAAGTATCTAAAATACTGAATAGAAAACAAAATAGTCTAGCCTGCTTCAAAAGGACTACAAAGGCAAAAAGTTTTGAAACCGTTTCAAATGCCAGTCCTGAACCAAGGCTGAGTAAAACCTTAATCCAAGATAGGACAAGAATTGTGACAATTTAAATTTTCAGCATGCTAGATAGGTGACATAAGTTTCATGTTGCCAGTTGTAAGATGTGCTCCTTCTACATGCATTTTCTTCTGAAATATTTTCTCTCTGAAATATTTTTGTTTTGAATATGTCATTGCCCAAATCTCCAATCAGAGCAAGTTCTTCCCTAGATAGCAGAATCTTTTGCTAGGTTCCCCCTAAATTAAAATTAGCAAACCTAACAAAGGTAACTTACTATAATTTGGAGAAGTCTGCAGTTTAGCATCCTTGGTTTGTAGGGGCATAGCATGGAATTTTACTCCAAAGAAAATGACAAAGTAAAACTTGGCATGAAAATGATCTGAGGGCTGGAACCCCTCTTCTAAGAGGACAGGCTAAGTGAGTTGTGATAGTTTAGCCTGTAGAAGAGAAGGTTCTGGGGAGACATTACTGCAGCTTTTCAGTACTTATAGGGGATTATAAGAAAGATGGGGACAAACCTTTTAGCAGGCCCTGTTGTGACAGGACAAGGGGTAATGGCTTAAACCTAAAGAGGGTAGATTTAAATAAGATATAAGAAAGTAGTTTTTTACAATGAGAGTGGTGAGACACTGGCAGATGTTGCCCAGAGAGGTCCAGGTCAGGTTGGATGGGACTCTGAACAACATGCTCTAGTTGCAGATGTCACTGCTCAGTGCAGGGGGGTTGGATGAGATAACCTTGAAAGGTCCCTCCCAACTCAAACTATTCTATGATTCTAAGAAGGTTTCAAATAAGGGAAAGAACAGAGATACATCTGAAACAGCTTGTGACACAACCCCAAAGAGTGAAATGGAATTCATAGTTAATTGGTAACACCACAGTAAGGCTTTAAGACTGTGGTGACTGTCAAAATCCAGTGTGTTAAACTCTGAACAAACACAATTCCACTCATATATACTAAAAAGATATAGTTCAGTCCAAATCAAAATAGGAGCTTTATTGCTGTTGGTAACAGAAATTAATTGTATTTTCTAGTGTCACGCAACAAATCTGTGGCAGAAGATTTCCTAAAGCTCAGTTAACAGTCCATCCATAAAATGTTGAATGACTAATGAATATGTTTTGGGATTTCCAAACCAGATTATATTAAAACACTGTTCAAAAAGAGAAAAATTACTTTCCATTTCAGGACGCTGACACCTAGCTTCATTTTGCCCAAATGTCAAGAGTTTACACTAAAGTAATACTGAGATCTCCCTGCAGAAAATCATTGGAGACAGGTGACTCAAGGATTTGCACCCATCCTAAGTGTGTCTGATAGGTAAGCAGATGTGGGTATGTGAAAAATACCACACAGAGCTGTCAAACTTATTTCTAGATATTTTAAAATCCTACCTAATATGTGAGACTGAAGTTGGAAACTGAAACTGAATCACCCATGCTGAAATGATGCCATTTAGACCAGCTGAAGTAATCCTAGATATATATATACACACACATGTATATACCCTGACACCATTAACACTACTAATCTGTATGGTGGTGTAAGTGAATGGAATTTCCATTGACTTCAAAGAGCTTTGCATAAACCACTGATCAGGATTGATAGGATATATATTCTTTCCCTGATAACTTAATGACGATGCTCAAGAATATATGGAAAGTTTCTTCACTGATGGTCTGATGTCTTGAAGTCGGATAAGACTGAGTCCTGGGTGTGTTTGTCAGGGAAAAAAGGTGAGAAAATAATGGAAGTATAATAGACAGCATACTTGTGAATAAAATTTGGAACACTGGGGAGATATGATTTCTCAGATATAACTTTTCTGAAAATTCAACTCTTTACCCAATGAGTGAATCCCTTCTAGAAAGAACAATTTATTGTGTAATGAACTTGCAAAACAAATGTGCTTTACCTGCATTATGATGGCATATTTTGGACTCTTCAAAACTGCCATAGAAGAATTAATCTTTTTCATGCCTTTCAAGTTAGATACTAATTGTGAAGATATAGCTTTATCTATCTAAATACACATGCACACATTTGTACACATATGTACTCATATAGGAGAGTGTGATTGTGTATATATATATACATAGATAACATATTTTGATTATCTATTGATAAAAAGATTGTTGATAAGAAATATATAATACTATTTCCTCACCATAATCTTATTTTCTGTAGATAATCCCATTCACACTCATTCTCTTTAGAGAATAAAGTTTCAGCCATAGCATCCCATGATTTACTGCTTGATAAAATTGCAGTTAGATACTTTTTCCATGAATTGAATTTACATGTCAAAAAAAAAGGTCTCTTTTCTGGAGAAGAATAAGTTTATTACAGAAAGCATATACTATGCATTTTACTTCCCCTCAAGAACATGGCTGTGAAACTAATAGTTAAGTTTTAAAGTACGAATATTTTTAAGGCCAGCAAAATTAAGTTTTTTGGAAATTACTTTTGGAATGGCTGTTGAGTTATGACAAGCTCTCTCTGGAAGTTCTGGCAGAGAGCCTCATGCATTTTCTTCTTAAGGTTGTTTACGATTAGAGTCCTGTGTGTAAATCAAGGAAAAAAGGTGACAATTTTCATGGGCTAGAGACAGTGCATATAATCAAGGTTCTCTGTGGTCTGCCAAGATAAATACATAGGTAAGAAAGTTATTAAACTGTGCATTTTTGCTATTAACAGTTATTTGACATTTTCAAGCAATATAATATAAATGAAAACAGAAATCTGTGGTGTTCTGAACCACAAGAAAAAGTCAGAAAATAATAATAAATGTTTTTCATGTCTTCTGTATGGTGTTTTTATAATAATATTTAGCTACTACCTGGTGTGCTTTTCATAAGTAAATTTCAAAGTATTTTTCAAAGCAGGTAATCTTTAGAAATGTTTGGAAAAAATCCAGACAAAAATATGTTTTCATCAGGTTTTGTGTAAGAAGGAAAAATAAAACAGTTTGATGATCCACCAAGGCATTAGGTAGGTTTTACACAGAAAGTATAAACTACATCTCAGTTTTGTATACTGTGGTGCTTTGTGTTGGCAGAGACATCACAATTGCCTGAAACATTGTTTGAGAAGGAATTTACAATTTGTTTACTGGCTCTTTAAAATTGCTGTTAATCCAACAAGATTATATGTGAATAATTTGAAATAATCTATATATGTTTGTTATTAGGGTCTTTATACAGTAGAGAGGCATGACCAGGTCACAAAACTCCTTAGAGAAGATAAGGAAATGTCACCATCAGGTACCATGGGTAAGAGGGGAACAAAATTTTTGAGAGGAAGCTATTGAAGAGGCAAAATCATCTCAGTTCTTAAATGCTTATGTAGCTCCCAACAAATGGACAGTTTTGGTGACAGGGTTATCCTGAAATTTGTGAAAAACTGTTTCTTTATTTAAGCTTGAATAAGTCTGAATATTTTATTATTTCCTGTCTGGGTGCTGAAAGGTGGAAAAAAAACCCAAAAAAACAGCTAAAACCATTCACAAAAGTCCTGGCAGAAGCTTTTTCACTGACCAGTTTGATAGCTGAAGAGGATTATAGCCAAGCAAGGAGAAGGAACAAAAACCCACCTCTTTAGGAGAAAGGGTTTCAATGCATAAAAGAGATTTTTGTGTGTGTGTGATATGGATGCAAAATGCAGTGTTTGATGACCCCGGAGATGCCCTCTCCTCCTAAGATATATGACACTGTCTCTTACACTTGTCCTAATGGAGTAAAGAACTATATTTCTGTAGAGCCCTTACACAGTGGAGAGGAGATGTATTAATGATGGTGGCTTCAGTGCTGACTATGTGCTGCAAATAGGAACTGAACTGAAATCTCCATATTCATTTCACAAAGGTCAGTGAACAGATATCATTGCAATACATCTTTTAAGCCCAAGGGATCTGATTCCATGTTGTATCATTTTAAGTTTATGTCAGTTTAAGTTCTCCAAAATCAGGCCGACACTGAAATCGGTGGAGTTAGAAATGGCATAAAGTTGGAAGAAAATAAGGGTGAGTCATGCCTTTTTATTTTCAAATATAGGAGCTGAGTGTTTATGGTGGTTTCAGCATGAAGCTAGAATAAATGGGGAGATGTGGAGTGGGTTTTGATGACTGGCCTGAAACTGTAGCTCAGAAAACATGCATCCATGCAAACCAAAACCAAAATACAGTGCGTGCACACATCCTATTGAACAAAACCTGCTGACTTTCACACAGCTTTAGCTGCAAAGTCACATTCTTTTGACATCTTTTCCTTGATGAATTGTTCACAGAAATCTGCAAGTAGTCAGATAGTATTTGCAGAGAAGAATAGCCATTCTATTCATAGAAAGAGTATGATCAGAACAGGTTTGCTGGTCTACGCAGCAGGTAAAAAGAAAAAAATTCCAAACAAAATACCCTGAAAAAAAAAAGTAATATGCTTTCCACCTATTTGCAATTTTACACATTGATCAGGCAACCGCCCACCTTCAAGCCTGATCTCCTTCTGTAGATCGTTGTCTTTCTGAATTAGAGGTAAAATCTCCAGACTCTATGGATTGAATTCATACGTTCAGCTATGTGCAGTCAAGCATGCCATTTCTTTACAGAACAGCCCACAGGTATTGTTCCCTTATCAGTCATACAGGTAGTGATTTAAGGCTGAATACCAGTACATACTGAGTCAATATGCCCCCTATGAGTGTTGCAGTGCTACCATACTACTTGGAGAGTGATGGAATTACAAGTTTTTTTTTTTTACTCCTCTGAAATATAGCTTGGTCCCAGCCTTAAAGTGCTGCAGTAAAAGACTGTAAGTGTTGGCATGATATACCATACACTCAGACAATTTGTGAACACTAAATGTGTTTTAAAGATTGTGCACTACTTCTAACCATTGCAGTAAATCTGAAGCAGTAAAGGTAGAAGCCCTCAGTGGTTTGGGTTTTTTTGGGGGGGTGGGGGAAACACCATTTTTTTGCACATATTTGGATGGAAACTCTCTTGCTTTCCTTCTCCCCTCATACACCCCAATCACAGAGTTAATTTCTAAAAAAAACCCCAACAATTTACATAAAGTTAATCTTTGCCTTCTAGCTTATCTATAGTCAGTGACTTAGACTTGATCTAATCTCCTAAATCTGAGAAATATCTTAGAGGTGTATTTTTACCAAAGAACTGTTCTACACCAATACTAGCATCACTGTTGTTTAAAGGCATAAAAAGAGGAGGAAATCTTTCCTGAAGCCATAGAAGGAGACTGGGGCAGAGATGTTTAGAGAATCCAGAATTTCCAAATCACAGCCCCATCCTTTTTCCCCTTGAAAACATACAGTACAAATAGTGAAGTCCAGCAATACTGCCAAGAGAATTATTAGTAAGCTGTGAAAGCTGCAGGTGTGGATGAATACCATCTGGGACACAGAACTTGCTCATGTGAGAAATTTTCTCTTATTTAGGTAGTCCCATGAAAGACAATGTTAAACAAGCAATGTTTTGGGGAGAATAAGCATATTGAGAGAACTGCATGTCCAACATTTATTTTTCAAAGTATTTGCTTTCACAGTGGTGGCTTAAATCAACAGCTGAAACCCTTAACCACCCACCCACACCATGCCACTTACTAATTCTCTAATGCAAACTTTGCCAGACTGCTGATCCCATTGTATACTATAGATAATTAAATATATTGCAAAGTACAGACATCTAGATCCTACATTCGCAATGCAGTTAATCAAGAGAAAGAGACTGTAAGAGGAATACTGCAATGCAGAGTTCCTAAGATTTGAAGGATTAGAGTGACCAAGATTCAAAAACTACCTTGAAATAGGAATCTGCTCTCACACATGCAAAAAATGAAGACAGAACCCTAAGGGAAAAGGGTTAGTAAATGAATTACTGATACAGGGGCTATATCTTTCAACCTCTGAACAGATACCAAAATAAAATTAATTATGTAGCTCTACACTAAGAAGAAGAGAATGGGAAAAAACCTAAGACTGTAGGAGGATGCCAGAAGCCTCATAGTTGTATGGATTTTGTGTTTCTTTTGTATGAATACTTGAGAGATCTCTTAATGTTTTCCTCCTCAGTAGGAATTGAGGCAGAGAGAGGCTCTTCATGGAGATGGACTACTAAAGGAGGTGGTCCTGGACTGTGAGGGAGTTTGGCTGGTAGCATAGGATAAATACAAGACACAGGGTGCCCAGGGGGGTCGTGGAGTCTCCTTCACTGGAGACATTCAAAACTCGCCTGGACATGTTCCTATGTGATGTACTCTAGGTGGCCCTGCTCTGGCAGGGGGGATTGGACTAGATGATCTTTCGAGGTCCCTTCCAACCCCTAGGATTCTGTGATTCTGTGATTCTGTGAAAGTACTTGAGGAAAAATGGTATTGCTATTGCTGGCCTTTACTGTTTTAAATTCTCAGATGGTTTTCTATTTTATCCCAGATTGGCCAGAAATATAGAACTGTATGGCTTGAAGGGCCAAAAATTATAGCTTTTCTGACTGATTTAAAGTAAGTTAATTTGTTCCCATCATTCCTAAGAGATGTTTGTATAACCTCTTCATAATGATCTCCCATGCTAGCAACTCCACAGCTTGCCTAGTCAATATACCCCTGTGTATCACAGCCATGACAGTCTTTTTGCTCCAAATAGTATAACCTGAATTTTCCCTGCTATAAATTAAACACACTACTCTTGTCCTGCCTTTGAAAAAGACAGAAAAGAAATAATTCTATTCCCCTTAGCTGAAATAGCCTCCTGTGTGTATGTGTTCATGTGTGTGTGTGTGATCTGTGATGTCTGTGGTCTATAATCAACACGTGACTATGAAGAAGTAGTGTAAATATCTAAAAGGTGACTTCAGACAGATGAGAGCCCAGAGCAATTCTCTCTTTGATTCTGCATCTTTGAGGAATACTTTTATTGACATCTTTGCCATTTAGATGTCAAAAATGGCCACTGTAACACATGCCTCTCAGTAAACGAGAAAAAACAGTGCATGATTCTCATCTGTCTGCTCTCTTGTTTTTTATAATATTACTACAATCCACAATATATTTCTCCACCTGAGTTTAATTTTTGTCGTCCTTGTCAAATGTCAAATCTCTTCTTTCATACTTCAAAGTGCTGTGAGATTTCTGTGTGCGCTTTCTATGTGTATACAGAATAAAACACTTATTTGTACATTTGTCCTTAATACCAGTAGAGCTGAAAATGTTCACAAAATGTATTTTCCATTTTTGTTCCAATTCTTCTGTTAAGTGTTTCTTTTTTGGCTGTATTTACCTTTCTAACTCCTCATCTACAGTGCTGCACAGTTTGTTGTGGCACAACAAATTCCTCCATGTAACTCATGTCACAGGAGCTCTGTAATTCAAGATGTTACATATGGCGTTGAGTTAGAAATACAATAATTTGTTTTGCCCTGAAACCTGCTGGTATGCACTAAACCCTGTCTTACTTCTTCCTCTCATTACCAAGTTAATGAAGTTGAATGAGAAAACTGCAGAAACAGGCCAGAGAACAGAAACAATTATTGAGTCTGATGTTCATGACCTCACAAAAACACTACGTGTCCTCATCTCTGGAAAAAAATGAAGGTTCAGCAAAAGGAAATTGTCACAAATGCAAGGTCATGATGGAGAAACAAGTTTTATCACTTGACTTTCAGGGTTTAGGATGACAGGGTCATGACATCTTGCACTGGTACACGTATCAATCATTCCTCCACAGCACAGAAGCAGCTGCAGGTTCCCCAGGGCAAGACATACAGCCATGTACCACAGGATAGAAATGACTTTTCACCCCAGTTTTAGCAATGATTTCACCAAGAAGCTTCTCTAGACAGCACAATACTAATTTAGCAGCAAACCACTAAGATGCTTGGTAGAACAATACGTAATATACAATACATAGCACAATACATTCCCCTGAAAGATTTGAAAGACTGATGGATTTTTTTTCCCATTCATTTTCCATCAGGAAAAAACTACAGTTTTGACTGTGCAAGCAGTTCCAGCGAGGCTGAAATGTTTCCTCTACCAAAGCAAACAATACTGCAAACAAATGTTTCTGAGTGTAATATAAAGTATTTGAGGGATCTGGACAGGCTGAATTGATGGGCTAAGGTCATTTGTATGAGATTAAAAAAGACCAAGTGCTGGATCCTGAACTTGAGTCACAACCCCATGCAAGGCTACAGGAAGAGTGGATGGAAAGATGCCCAGGAGAAAAGGATCTGGGGGTGCTGGATGACAGCCAGATGAATATGAGCCAACTTGTGCTCAGGTGGCCAAGAAGGCCAACGACATCCTGGCCTATGTCAAAAATAGCATGGCCAGCAGGACTAGACCATTAATTGTCCCTCTGTGCTCAGCACTGGTGAGGCTGCACCTCAAATATCATATTCAATTTTGGACTGCTCATTCCAAGGGCAACAAGGTGCTGGAGTGTGTCCAAAGAAGGACAACAAAGATGATGAAGGGTCTAGAGCACAAGTCTTTTGAGAAGTGGCTGAAGAAACTGGGGTTGTTTAGCCTGGAGAAAAGTAGGCTGAGGGGAATCCTTCTTGCTCTCTACAACTCCCTGAAAAGAGGTTATAGTGAGGTGGGGGATCTGCCCCTTCTCCCAAGGAACAAGTGATAGGACAAGGGGAAATGGCCTCGAGTTGTGCCAGGTGAGGTTAAGGTCAGGTATTAGGAAAAATTTCTTTATGGAAAGGGTTGTTTGACACTGGAACATGCTACCCAGGGGAGTGGTGGAGTCCCAACCCTGGAGCGATTTAAAAGCTGCATAGATGTGATGAGAGACATAGTTCAGCGGTGGACTTAGCAGTGTTAGGTTAACGGTTGAATTTGATGTGGTCTTTTCCAATCTAAATTATTCTGTTCTATGATTCTATAAACTGACTGTTCCCTGTGGTTATGAGAAGGATGAGAAAACTATACTTGAGATGTAAATACATTTAGTGTAGTACTGGTAGTTCTCCCTCCTTTACCTGTAGTCACAGTGAATCAGTCATACTTCTTTAAACTACATCCAGACAGCAAGATTATGTTTACCACATGCCTACTTAGACAATCACTCCCTTTTCAAGGGAAACATTACAATCCTCGTCACGAAGGAAACAGCACTTGTCAACAAAGGCTGCATAACTGAATCAGAAACACTAATTTATACATTCTTAGTTAAAATGGGTGGGTACTGAAGTAAATAATCTGTGCTGATAGATATCTCCTGCTCTCTATAGCAACTGAATTAACAGCTCCACTCATACTGTAATAGGAAGATCTACCTAAAGATGGAGCTAGGATTAGAGTTAAAAGAGAGTACAAGCTTCTGGTTTCAGTCCCAGTCATATTATTAACTGCAAAATCAAGCTGTGTTTTCATCTAGGTGTTGGTCTGAGCTCCTCTCCACTTACATCACTGGGAACATATGAAACACAGCAGCTTCTTGATGAGAAGATTACAGAGAATAATAATGACAATTCCAGGAAAACAACGCCCCTCCTGTGCTGAAAGCTGCATGAGGCAGACACCACAGCACCGACCCATCACTCCAACAGTACAATGAATATCGACTGTGTGAATGAGTATCTATCATACAAATAGCAACTGTAATATTTAGATTCTGTCATGATTGATCTACAGTACAGTAGGGAAATGTGACAGTCACAAAAGACAAAGAGCTGTACTAAACAGATGATTTTACTGCTTGATAAAACATGGGCATTTGTGATGGTGCAAAGATCAATACATAAGTCTCTCAGAGTTTAATACAGAGCTGCATATTTATACAAAATACTAAAGGCTGACATTGTTTATTCCAGTGCCAGGCATGGATTTTGTAAACAGCTATACAGAAAAAAGCTAGGAGCAGCAAAACAGAGTAACTATCAGTCAGGCCTGCCCAATGCTAGCCACACATCTGTCGCTCATTCACCTCCTCCTCCCATGGCAGGAGGATGGATTGCAACAGAGACAGCAACAATTCAGTGCAACGCTGAGCAGCCCAACACTGCTTAGTTTCTCTTCCCCTGTTTTGCTGGCCTCTAGAGATGGAGCAATGGCGCTGAAAAGGTAATACTTTCGATTTTCACAGCTCTGCCAACCACCATAATTAGCATGATCCTTGTGAGCCCATTAGCTGTAGATGCAAGATATTTGATGCTCTTAGGAGGAAAGAGATCTTTGCTTTGTCCCAGTGGGGAAATATGGACAGACTTTAATGGAGAGAAGTGGGCCACTAAATGAATAAACTTTCCCAGAACTCATTTTTCTTCCTTCAGCCAAGAGTAACATCTTTTTTTTTTTTTTTTTCTCCTCCTGTGTTGCTGAGAAGCGCTGAAGAAATTCTGGTTAGCTTTTGGTTCATTGCTTAATCATAAGGCTTCTACCGAATGAGGAGATGTTTCCTTGAAAACTACACACTGGGGGAGTGGAGTGAGAATTTTTGCTGGGGGATATGTAACACTTTGTATGGCTTGTAGAATGAAAGATAAACTGTTGGAGGGGGATATGAAAATCTGGATGAGGTGGAGCAGCTTAATTTCTTCACATATGATCCAACAATTCTGAAGAAGGCAAAAATGCAAAAAGTTTCACTCTTGCTTTAATATAATTCCTAACACAATGAAATAAGCAAATAAGCAAAATAGGAAAATAAGTAAAACCAACAAAAATGTATAAAAGAATACTTAATATATGGCTGCAGAATACAGTCAACTTGTTTTTACAGCTCTTTTTTAAGAAATGTGGATCTAAAGAGCATCCCAAAATGCCTTAGATTGTCTCTAGATAAATGATCTGGTTTTCAAATAATACTTTTATTTTTTTTTGGTAATGGAAAAGAACAGATATTCCTGACAGATTTCTAAGATCTGATTGTCTCTAGTTGGAACTGAAGTTTAAACACAGATTTTATAGTTTTGCTCAACAATGTCCTCTTGACTTTGATTGGTGCCAAGAAACAATAAGAAAGACAAAAGCAAGAGAACTAACTAGAATTTCTTAAATCTAAGACTAAATAAAAGGACAGAAATAAAGACTGTAAAGTAAGAGTCTTATGTACTTCATTAATACTGTATTTCTTTCTCTAGACAAAATCAGAAATTATTTAAATAGGTTTGTTCTAAATTAAAACACAGACTCAAAATTTCTAAAAAAAAAAAAAA
>VWZY01002468.1:35391-49521 GCA_013399075.1 Chloroceryle aenea
AAAAAAAAAAAAAAAAAAGAAAAAAAATCTAAACATTGGCTAGAAAAGTAAAATAAATTCAGGGTGTTGTTATTTTCAGGAAAAGAAAAAGGCACAGGCTGCCTGATTCAGGGTGGCTCTATTACTTTCTTGGAGTCCTCTGGAGTCAGGGACTTTTCCTGAGTAATGGAAATAACATAGAAATCAGACAGACCTGCATTTGAGTCATTTCCCTGCATTATAGTTCAGAACTGATCATAACTTGAAATACTAGGATACCTGGAATGACCTTTGATTATTCATTCCTTACAAGTTAGACAGATAGGAGAAGAAAACTTGCTATTTTGAAAAACATTAGTTTAAACCAATGCTTCAATAAAACCTTGCCTTTATAGTAAATCCTCATTTTCCAATGAATATACCCAGCCTAACGTTCTAGATAAGCTTGCTGGCTGCAACAGAAACTGTTTCTGTTTTGAAATTACACAATAAGATGTGAAAATTATATGAATTACCTGAAGTATAATGAAAGCTATTTAATAGTTTGCTAGGAGAATGGATATCCGTGGTTAAGTGAGAAAATTCCAGCTGTGTTGGTTTAAAAGTTTGGATTATGTGCTGCTTGGCACAACACTCACACTTGTGAGAGGCCCGTCATGAAAAGGGAGATGGAATTTTTGGTCTATTTCTATGTTTATGGACAGTACCTACAGGCATACTTAGGCACAAGGCTTTCTTGAGGTGAAGTCTTAGCAAATATGTCATTTGCCCAATTTAGTACTAAAGATTTTTGAAAAACACTTCACAGAACTAGAATTTCCAGTGTATTGCTTCATCTCTAAGATTGTGCTTTGCTTTTCTCCCTTCTCAAACACTCTCTAACGTCTGTTGTACAAAAGGCAGAGGGAGACCTTATTAATCAACCACAAAGTACATTAAAGAAAACTGTCTAAGCACCTCAATAACTTGTTTATACAAATGATCTGTTCCACTGTAAGTGATGAGGTCAAGAGTCCTATTTGTTGTTGTGTGCCATGTTATTGATGTGGCAGGATGCGTTGGCAACTGTAATTTTGTCACGGTCTGCTTTCCCTTCCTTCAAAGGATAATCATTCTTGGGCTGTCAGATACATCAAATGTACCAGTGCATGTTGCATGTTTGATAGAACGCTACCTTGGTCATTAATCATGCATGGAGTTAAATTTCCTCTGTCGATACAGTAATTCTGCAAGGACAAGAGTGTGTTATCAGTTTCTATTGAAGATAGGACAAAAAAAATGTGCAGTGTGAAATTGCTTTAAGGCAGTTTCTTAAAATTTAAATTATATGGACTAGATAAATTTTATAATATGATTTAATTTTAAAATATTTTCCATATCCTGTTACATATCAAGTCTCAAAGATTGACTTTTTTTTTTCTTTTTTTTCTACTACTCTCTTTCTCAGAGAGTAACATCACTTCAGGCAGAAAAAAGATATTTTAAATATTATCCCATAACAAGACCTATAAGAAGGGATGGAATGAGGGTCTGCAGAACTACAGGCCCGTCAGCCTGACTTTGGTACCTGGAAACATCATGGAGAGGATTATCTTGAGTGAGATCTCATGGCAATAAGGCCAGCCGTCATGGGTTTATGAAAGGGAGATCTTGCTTAACAAACCCAATCTCTTTCTATGACCATGTGACCTGCCTTTTGGGTGGGGGGCAGGCTGCGGATGTTGTCTACTTGGACTTCAGTAAGGCCTTCCACACAGTTTCCCACAGCATTCTCCTGGAGAAACTGGCAAATCATGGGATTCTTCACTGGGTTAAAAACTGGCTGGCTAGCCTTCACAGCAAGTTGTGATTAATGGGGTGAAAACCAGCTGGCTGCCGGTCACCAGAGGTATTCCTCAGGGATCAGTCTGGGGCAAGTCCTGTTTGGCATCTTTATTGATGACTTGGATGTGGGGATTGAGAGTACCCTCAGTAAATTTGCAGATGACACCAAATTGTGTGGGAGTGTTGACCTGCTTGAAGGCAGGGAGTCTCTTCAGAGGGACTTTGTTAGGATCTCAATACAGGAATCATACTGGTGTGGACGAAGGAAAAATAGGCAGATATGGAGTATCTGTTAGAGACAGTGTTCATAGACACAGTATCCTGTTATTAATCAAATTCTATTCCCCCCCCTGCATTTTCTACTCATCATAGTGATGAGCACAGCCCATTTTTTTTCCCTTACTCCCTAAAATTAATACAGCAACAGAAGAAGTGAAAATTCCATCGAAGATGTTTCACCATCAGTAGTTAAATTAAGGACCTGCATTAAGGGATATAGTTATTTGTAGGAGCACTATTCCGTGACACCAAAAATAACAACTGAGATTTAATAATGGTGATGATGACATACAAACCTTAGAGTGTGTATTCTTTTTTGTTTCCAGAAGAGAGTAACTAGCTTATAGGATAGGTTTGGGAGATAGGGACATTAGTAAATATGGTAAACATCATCTACAGTAATTAAAATTAAGGAATTGGGATATTGTTCCAGCAGAATTATTTTGAAGAATCAGATTTTTTCCCAAAGAATAGTTAACTTGTGAAATTCCATTCTTCTGAAGACCCCCTGCTTATCTTTCTGTGGAACATTTGAATAATCTCAGCATGCAACATTTTCATTTGTAGTGTGTGAAGTTATGCACAGAAGAAAATTCATGTGTAACAAATAAAATATTAATTATGATGTTTATTCTTTCTTATATTCTCTCTACTTTTTCATTTTGATAGTGGCCAATGCTAAAGAAATCCCATGAAAAAAGGACAATTTAACCCTAACTGGAGTAGATTTCCCCACGTACAAGGCCATATGCTTTTTTCATCAGGATACAAAAACATTAAAAATTGATGAATTCAGCTTGTTTTAAAACAAAACAAATATTATGCTTTATTTAGTTACATGTCTGATGAGGGCTGAAACACCTTTTCTGTGAGACTAGGCTGAGAGTGTTTGGGATGTTCAGCCTGAAGAAGAGAAGGTTTCGGGGAAATCTTATTGTAGCCTTCCAGTATCTGAAGGGGGCCTTTCTTGTGAAAGCGGGGAGGTATTGTCCTGTGATAGTTTTGGATTAATTATCACCAGCAGCTGCTGGACCAAGAAGTTCGGAGGATCCACAACTGTGAGAGGCCACAGCCAGGATAAATAACTGACTCAGCCAATGGGATACTCAATATCATACTGAGTCATGCCCCTGTATAAGTGAAGGGCTGGTCATAGGTATGCTTGTCTGTTTACAGCTTGCTTCAGTGTGACTTGAGCAGAGAAAGGAAGCAAATAGCTTCCTTTATATGATTTGATTAGTACAGTCATTAGTACTGTTGTTTTCTTGTCTCTTTTGTTGTTTTCTCTCAAGCCTGGGTTCTCACCTTTTTTTCTTCCTTGTGTTTTTATTTCCTGTCCTTGGGGGGGCAGGGAAACAGTGGGTCAGTGGCTATCTAGTGTTTAGCTGCTGGCAGAGGTTAAACCATGACAGAGACTTTACAAGGGCTTGTAATAATAGAATGAGGAGTAATGGCATCAAACTGGGAGAATGCAGATTTAGATTAGATATTAGGATGGAGTTCTTCACTCTGAGGTTGGCGAGACACTGGGACAGGTTGCCCTCAGAAGCTGTGGATGCTCCATCACTGGAAGAGTTCAAGAACAGGTTGGATGGGGCCTTGGTCAATCTGGTCTAGTGGGAAGTGTCCCTGCCCATGGCAAGGGGGTGGGAACTAGATGGTTTTTGAGGTCCCTTCCAACTGAAACCCTTCTAGGATCCATGTGTCACAGAGAAAAATCTAAAAATATTGATAAACATGACAAGAAAGAAACATATTAGGTCCAAATGTGGATCTGCTTCTTTTGAGAAGGATTATTTTTTACTTTGTTTCTTAGTTGCCTGTATAAGCTATCACTGAACCAGAAATACATGAGAGAGCCACAGGCTTAAACTGTTTTCTCTCTACTTTTTCAGTTTCTCTAACTGTGAAGAAACTGCATCTGCAGATGCCAGGTTTGAGCAAGATTAGATTGATATCTCTAGTCTTTGCACTAGCAAGTGACCTTAATTCACATATTCTATTTATTTTAATAAATTGTATTATTTACTGCACTAACTCAGTACAGTATTTTATGAAAGATTCTTTTACATATATACCATTGATGTTTATCCCTGGACTGCTGCCAGAGAACAAGCAGCATATGGCTTGAACAATGAGTTTGGATTATGCAGTATTTATTGCTTTTCTATTTTATCTGTTTCATACAATAGACAGAAGCTTTCATCTGTTATAAAGTACAATACTGTTTTCTCCACATGATAGTATTACTTCCTTATGAGGTTGGTTTTTTTCCTAATCCACCCTGTCATTTCTGGTTTTGAATCATCCTTTATGCATCTACAAATCTTTTTTTTTTTTTTTTTTTTTGTTAATAGAGCACAAATATTTTACTATTTTCTTGATGTACCATGTTCTACTAATATTTTAAGAATGTCACACTCCATTTAAGTGTCAGGATGAAGACATCTAGAGTAATCTCCTCTTCCTTTAAGTGCTTCTGACTTTTTTTGTCTGTATAATTCTGTCTTGCAAGAAGTCTTTTGCAAACTAAGGTTCTTAGGAACACTGTAGATGAAAACAGCTCACCTATGGCATTATAAAGAAATGAAACTGGCAGTGGGTGAATAGCTGGGGAAGCAAGATATCAGAAAGAAAAAGAAGTAATCTAACTACAGTGAAGCATTCTAAAAGCCCAGAGCTGAAATGTAGGATAATGAATTAACAATGAATAAAATGTATTTCTTCTANCATTCAAAACCCGCCTGGACATGTTCCTATGTGATGTACTCTAGGTGGCCCTGCTCTAGCAGGGGGGGTTGGACTAGATGATCTTTCGAGGTCCCTTCCAACCCCTAGGATTCTGTGATTCTGTGATTCTGTGATTCTAAGTGAGCTAAATTCTGGTTAGAGCTACCAGACTGACAGTTCTGAAGAAATTGTGCTTTAAAAGGATGCTAAGACTAGAAAAGTGCAAGTTTCTTCATCACTGGGCATTTGATCTGGTCAAGGGAGGCTGTAGTAAGGGCACAGTATGTAACTAGTTTTCTGTATGCATGCAGTCTTTCATCTTGGATCTATCAGACATTGATGGGGAATGACCAATTAGTTTCATATAAAGTCACATTTGAGTTGTAACTGTTGATGTTTATCTGCATCCCAATGCCTAGAGTCATGTCTCCTAGGTAATGCTGAACTTCTGTCCAGGGATTCAGAAATAGGAACAAAGTCAGCAACAACAATAATATATGACTTTATCTAGGAGGAGCTTTGGGTAACAGCTTCTCAGTGTGATAAAAATGCGTGGGGATGATGTTAGAAAACCATCGTTTTAACTTTACCTATTAATTTTATTTACCAGGTTTGTGTAGGATATTTTGAAGGAATCTAGTGATGCTAACATCAAGTTTTAACTTTTCATTCTAAAATACATAATTTTCTGTCCATGAAAAACAGGAGCATGGTAGAGTAGAGATAATAATCACATGATGGTGTCTATATATTTAAATTCACAAAATTTACTGTTATTACTTAACAAGGCAGAATTTTCCCCTGTAAAAACTACATGCAAGTACTATAAAATATTTTACAAAATTTCCTGGAAAATAACATTCAGTCTTGTTGGAATGTGTTCGTATTTTCACGTGACCCAACAAGATTGAAGTTGATCAAAATAATATTTTGGGACTAGTATTATTCATACGCTTCCTTTTGAAAGAAAATGGAAGAGGAGCTATTAAGGGCTAATAGCTGTAAGTTGAATATTTGTAGCAAGACATGAAATAAAGCAAGCTTTAAAGAATAAATTTAAGATAAATTCTGTGCATGTTTAAAGACTACAGACAGAAATTATAAATGAGTTATTAGCTTCATAAATCAATTTTGTGAAATTAATAAAATAGTAAAAATAATTAGATTTTCACAAGTATCTTGGTAGTGACTGTGTTTTTTTGGTGGCCAACTAAGTTACTCTCAGGGCTGGAGACAGGTCCCTTTGTCTCTGGTACACTGATATTTTTCAGTGTAATTTAACCATCCTAGTGTTAACAATCTAAGTATGCGTATTGGGAACATTTCAATCAGCTATGGGTAGGCCAATAATTTCTTACATAAGACCCACAAAAAATATTACTTTTCTATTTGTTTCAGGTTTGGGGTTTTTTCCACTAGAACAGTGACCCTGATAATGAAATTCAACCTATATAGTAGATGTTATCCTGTTCTTCTATCTATAACTTTCTGCTTTTTACCCTTCTCACCCTGGGAGCAGATGAACTGACATCCAGTATGAACTGAGTTAAAAGTGTTTATTTCTTTAAATTTTCCCTATGTCTTCCATTAGGTAATAAAAATTATTCCTTAGATATCTTCCAGCTGTTGTAAGCATATAACTAACAAAGTCCAGATAGCTAATAAAGTCCTTGTTACATGGAAGAAAAGTGATTCCAAAAGGGTTCAATAAACATAGGTAATAGTGCAGCATAAGACCAGAAGCAAAATTCATGGTTTAAACATTATTAGGATACTTATTTTATAAAGCTTAGTGTAAATGGCTTATTTACTTTTATTTGAATTATAGAAAGAACAATAATCTTTGTTAGAAATGGTGTAACCCTGCAGTTTGTCAATATTCATTAATGGAATTATAAGCTATTGTTCATTTTTATTTGTTCTGGTTTACTCCTTCCTTCTCTTTTGGTCGGAAATGAATCAATTTAACAATGCAAAATAAAACTAGATTTACATAAAATCATTCACCAACATGATTTTTAATACTAGAATTATATATATCTTGCAGAAATTGTAGGAAGTGTAACTGTAAACAAGTATTGTATAAATATATACTCCAGTGTAGATAAGCCCAATAAGAGGAACAATTGGGAATCGAGATGTACATTTTAAGATTATGGGCAAAGAAGAAAAAGAAACTGAACAAAATATGTCTTTTTGGTGATATTTCTGAAGGCAAATTAAAAAATAAATCTAGGTTACTGTACAGAGAGTGTTAGGTTAGTGTGGAAACGAGAAAGTCTATTTAAAAAATGTATATAATTGGTTTGGTTTAACCTCAGTAAGTAGCTAAATTGAAATTGGTCTTAGAGTTACTGGAATTTATTATTTTAAATGTTTTTCTTTAGAAACAATAATTTAAATAATCTAAAAGCAATTTAAGGGCTATAGGCATGGTCTGTACTGAATTGGACATGCTTAAATTTGTGGTATCCAGAGACTTAATCATGAAGTTTTCCTCCGACCTGAAACTTTTGCTTTAATTAGAGGGAATAAACAAACAAACAAACAAACAAACAAACAAAAAAACAAAAAAAAAAAAAAAAAAAAAAAAAAAANAAAAAAACAAAAAAAAAAAAAAAAGAAATGTAGTGGAGCCATAAGCAAAATTCCTTACTATTTCACTTTGTATATTGCAGTCCTACTTGTCTTTACTAACATAAACGTGTGTAACATAACCAAGTTCACAAGTATATTTATTTATATTCCTTTGCCCTCATTGGTGTAAATGCACAAGAATCAGGATTTCAGGAAGCACAGGAGGAAATGTCCTCCCACCATTGCACATGAGTTCAACAAAAACGTGTCTCATTGAAATAGTGTCTAAAGTGCATGAAACTTAAAAGTGCCACGAAGTCTGAATATTTACCTAACAATTAATGTGTTTGCCGAAAAGTATTAGGAACATGAAGAAAGTTAAGACCTTGGCTTCTTGTACCTGAAGCCTATTCCATACATTGATTAGGTTTATTGACTATAGAGGCATGACACTAATAGATTTTGAGCTCACTGGCAGTACTGTGGGATGAATCTAAAAAAAAAAAAAAGATATATACCCTGGGTTAATTAGAAAGAGGGGTGGGGAGAGGCATTGGAATATGATACCATACTTAAGGCAATATCTACTTCAGACAACTTTACTCTCAAATGTAGTGACAAGGGAAAAGAATGGCTAAAGCCTGAAGGTTGAGCTCTCTCCTCTTTTTCTCTTTATGGTTGATAAGAAATGCCATCAACTGTACAGGAAAGTTTATGAAGGAAGGGATTTTTAAGCAATTCTCATAATCAGAAATCATCATTACTTCAGCTACAATAGCTAACACTATTATTGCAGGAGCAACTGTGCAAAAAAAAAATTAGTTGCCCTAAATACAGGAACTAAACCTAACAATTCCTCTGTCATATGCAGGATTATCATCTACACATAAATATTCTACAGGGAAGCTCTGAGTGATCTCAGTCTGATCACGTTTTATGGATATGCACCATATGGATGAAGGGGAAATGTCTACATTGACAATAGAAACCACTGAACAAACAAACTCTTATCTCTAGGGCCCAAAGATAGACAAATTTACATAAGAAATGAGTTGCACATTTTAGGAAGAAGGTTAATTAACCATTTCAAAAGTTTATCTAAGAACATGATCAGTTCCATCAGCTAAAGTCTCCAAATCAAGATTAGAAGCTTTTTAAAGTGATATTAGCAAGTTTAACCAGACGTTTTTAGGGAATTAATATAGGCATCACTGGATAAAATGTAATGAGCAGAGCATTCTGGCTTTACAGTCTATAAATATAACAAAATAGTGGATGATTTGTCAAACGAGACTCCCACTGATATGGAAAATGACCCCAAAAGCTAATTGCAAGCATAAGATATTTTGTAGCTCTTGCCAAATATTTGCCTAAGTGGTGTCTTTGCTTTGGAAAGGCTGCATTAACATCTCACTGTGCTGTCTTTCACAATTCATAAATAAGTACTCAGACTATAGAAATAAGGATAAATTAACCAAAAATTAATCTGAATGCATATTTCAATACACACAGACAGAATGAGTGGGATGTAGCTCTTCATGTTTGCATAACTATGATTAATGATCTAAGTGAATCTGAGAAGGTTTGAATGTTTACTGATGTAAGCATGCAAAAATATTTGAGGTTAGTTGAACCTCTCCGTAACTATCTGAACCACAAACTGAGTTGGAAACATGATAAACAAGATATCCCATGAGAGCTTCAGGTTTCAGCTTTCTGATATATTTTGCATGCCCTATTTAATATCATTTTCATGCTTACTATTCAAAATATTTTCTTTTTGTTATCCTTTTGAAATGCTACATTTTTTTCTGATACATATTAACAGACTGGTGTATTTGAACATGGAAATGGTATTCCTCCCCCTGGTATTACAGGTGCATGACATAAAGCTGTATAAATGTCATCTAAGCCTCAGAGGACCATCTACTCTGGTTTCTTGAGCCTATCTTTGCTCATGAAAGAAAGTCAAATTAAGATTGCTAAAAGTGATATGTACAAAGACAACAAAGAAATTGACAGGGTCAATAGTCTTGGAAGCAAACTGTGTGAGCATTCAGCAAAAATTTCTAGTACACATATAGCAGCACTTTGGCTTTGAGATGAAGTTCAAAGCTGCTTTTGTATTCTTTGGTGTCTACGTTCATTGTTTCAGCCTGCCTTAAACTTTTGTTATGCTACCAATTTTCTCTGGGGTCCACCCTGGCATCTTCCATATTTATCAGCAGAAGATGCTTCCTTGTTCAGACCTCCTGATTCCTCTACTTCATAGTATTCTGAAACAGCCTACCTGAACTCTTTTCATAGCTTTACAAGTTTCAAGATCACCCAGTCAGATTCCTAGGTACCACAGACCACTTGATGTTATTGAATCATCTTTTGACTCACAGCAATCACTGTTCATTCTATACACTTGTACAATTTTAAGTGTTTCAGGTGACTGAGAGTTTATCACTGGTTTTGTAGTTTGCTGAAATTATTTTCCATGTGCTTTGTTTTGAATTTGTATTTATTTCTGAATTCCAACCATTATACCTGATTACTGTAAAGGTCCTTTAACACTTGGCATTTTCTTCAGTGAGTGTATTTGCATGCTCTAATGGAGTCAATCTCCTTGTGAAAAAAGCAAACATCACTTGAGTCTTAAACTTTTATTTGTGCCTCCCATCTGCACATTTTTCATCGTTTTAGTATCCTAGTAAAATCACTGGGCACTCGCTGAGTACGCAGTATTCACAGATGACACATGAAAGCTACAGTTAACTTTCATTTTTCACTAACTAATCCCTGCTTTGTACATCAGGAATCACAGACACAAACTTCATTTTTTTTGACTACTCTAACTCTTAAATCATTATACCTCCTTCTAAATTTCCAGCACAGTCTCCCATTCTATGTGATTGACATTTGAGATCATGGAACAATGTATATTCTATTGAGCTGTGCCGACACATACTTTGAGATACCCGAAGTTACTAAGTTGAACTTATACACATGATTGGTACATCCCCTTAGTATTTAATAGAACAGAAAACTTTGGGTTATCTCTAAATGCCATCAGGTTCTAATTAATTTCAGATCTGCCTCTGGGTGATTAATTAGCATATTCCATACCATATAGGAGTATGTGAACAACTTCATCTCAGTATTTCCTTTCATCTTGTTCTTTTTGACTGTGAATTTAACCTGGAAGACTTTAAGTACTCTGACAGGAGAATAGCACAAAGGATTAAACATTTGTTGAGGTTTCTAGAAAACTCCATAATAATTGATAACTGCACATTTGCATTTTTATACAGATGGAGAAGAATTTGGTCCTTTCCACATGGCGCTCATCTCAAAAACCCCACCAATCAAGAGCCATCCTGGATGAATAAAGCTGGAAGTTACACATGGGATCAATACACATAAGCACATTTGCAACCTTTGAAAGCCTGGGAGAGAAAGCTGCATTAACAGCAGCTGGCAACAGGTGACACAAGTCTGCTTCTTCTGAATTAAATTTAGTCTCAACAGAAGTTACTGTAATGCTGTATCACCACAATCATCAGACAAATTTCAGGCCTGAAATGGATTTTTTTTTTGTTTGTTCCATAACTTTATCATTTACACCTCAGCTATTAGAATGTACAAATGACCTACAAATATGCAAGTCACAGAGAGCATCTGGCAGCTTTGTGCTCAACCACCCTTCATGGCATGAATTGTTCATAAAATAATATAGGCATACCTTAGGGCACTGCTGTTCACACCAGCAACTGCATCAATGTTTCTATAAGGAATACATATTTTCATGGATTTTAGCTGGCTATAAAACTTGCTTTCATAGCAATGCTGACTGACTGTCATGAAGGGTTTTTAAAATTTATTTTAAAAAGAAAATAAAATTGACAGATTTTAAAGAACAAGAGCTCCAGCTGAACATAAGTATTGATATCAAAAAAAGTTCTTAAAGTACACAGCACAAAGACTGAGTTACAGGGCATTTTATTGCTTTGTTTTCAAAACACAGTGATTTATTCATGTTTTCTTATCAGCTGTTCTACAAACATGGAGCAATACTAAACTTGCTACAATGGAGTGGTTCTCTTGGCTGCTATGTCACCAGTTTGTCCAGTAAAAGTAGGGTAGAGCACTCAGTCTAGAACGCTTGAATTTACCTCTATGCAGGTAATTACAATACTGATTAGATCTGCCCTGTATGTGACCTGAACAGAGCCATAAGAGCTATTCAGCAAAGGTCACCAACATAAGTGAGCTAATCGGTGACATGAAGATTGGAGGCAGCCTGAGCTGCAGTGATTACACACTGGTAGAGTTCACAGACCTGAAGGATATGGGTCAGGCAAGAAGTAAAGTCAGGACACTGAAGTTTAAAAAAAGCAAACTTCCAGCTCTTCAAGCAGCTAGTCAGAAGAATGCCCTGGGGAACCGGCCTCAGGGCAAAGATGTTGAGTAGCACTGGCAGATCTTTAAGGATGCTTACCATAGACCATAAGACCTTGTGATCCCCAGGTATAAGGAATCAGGTAAGGAAGCCAAGTTACTAGCACGTCTGAGTTAAGACTGGGCAACTGATAATAACAGACGAGGAGAAGGCTGAGGTGATTAATAACATTTTTGCTTCAGTCTTTGCTGTAAACCTCTCCTCACACCTCCTGAGTTGACGGACCACAAGATAGGGTTCAGGACAGCAAAGTCCTTCCCACTGTAAGAGATCAATTTTGTGATCAGCTGCGGAGCTTTAACATAAATAAGTCTATTTGACCTGCTATGATGCATCCCAAAGTTGTGAGGGAATTGGCTGATATATTTGTCAAGCCATTCTCTATGACACTCAAAAAGGCCTGGCAGTCAGGTGAAGTCCCTGAGGCTGAAAAAGGGAATCATTACACCCATTTTTAAAAAGTGTAGAAAAGAGGACCCTGGGAACACCAACCTGTCAGCCTCACCTCTGTGCCTGGAAAGATTATGGAACAAATGATAATTTGTTGATCTCTATGACAATTCTGTGTAATTCNTTGACGGACCACAAGATAGGGTTCAGGACAGCAAAGTCCTTCCCACTGTAAGAGATCAATTTTGTGATCAGCTGCGGAGCTTTAACATAAATAAGTCTATTTGACCTGCTATGATGCATCCCAAAGTTGTGAGGGAATTGGCTGATATATTTGTCAAGCCATTCTCTATGACACTCAAAAAGGCCTGGCAGTCAGGTGAAGTCCCTGAGGCTGAAAAAGGGAATCATTACACCCATTTTTAAAAAGTGTAGAAAAGAGGACCCTGGGAACACCAACCTGTCAGCCTCACCTCTGTGCCTGGAAAGATTATGGAACAAATGATAATTTGTTGATCTCTATGACAATTCTGTGTAATTCTGTGTAAAACTTTCTAGAAGCTATGCTGAGGCACATGCAGGACAGTGATGTGAATTGAGACAGACAGCATGGCTTCACTAAGGGCAAGTACTACCTGACCAACCTAGTGGCCTTCTGTGATGGAGTGCCTACATCAGTGAACAAGGGAAGAGCTATGGATGTCATTTGTCTGGACTTCTGTAAAGCCTTTTACTCAGTCTCTCACAACACCTTATAAATTGGAGAGATATACGTTTAATTGGGTGGACTATTCAGTGGATAATGAATGGATTGGATGATCACATCCAGAATATAGTGGTTAACAGCACAATGTCCTGATGGAGATCAGTGACAAGTGATGTCCCTCAAGGTTCTATACTGGAACTAATGCTGTTTAATATCTTTATCAATGACATAAACAGCGGGATCAAGTGCACCCTCAGCAAGTTTATAGATGACACCAAGCTGAGGGGTGCAGTTGACATGCCTGAGGGATGAGATTCCATCTAGAGGTACCTGGACAAGCTTGAGAGGTGTGCCTGTGTTAGCCTCATAAAGTTCAACAACACCAAGTGCAATGTCCTGCACTAGGGTCAGGGCAATCCTCAGAAGGTCAATTGTATCCTGGGCTGCATCAAAAAAAGCATGGCCAGCAGGTCATGGGAGGTGATTCTGCCCCTCTATTCTGCTCTGGTGAGACCTCACCTGGAGTAGTGTGTCCAGCTCTGGAGTCCTCAACACAGAAAGACATGGATCGATCAGAAGGGGAACAGAGGAGTCCACAAAAATGACCGGAAGTATAGAACAGGTCTGCCTGTCAGAAAGGTGGGGACAATTTTTTAACAGGGCCTGTTATAGGGTGATGGTGTTAAACTAGTAGAGGGGAGTTTTAAACTAGAGAAAATGAAGAAATTTTTGACACTGAGGGTGGTGAGAGCCTGGCCCACGTTGCCCAGAGAGATAGTCAATGCCCCATCCCTGGAACCATTCCAGGTCAGGTTGGACAGGGCTTTGAGAAACCTGAGCTAGTTGAAGATGTCCCAGCTCACTGCAGGAGCATTCAACTAGATGAGCTTGAAATGTCCCTTCCAACCCAAACCATCTGACGATTCTAAAGGTGTCTGTTGAACAATTCTTTATCTGAGACCCCATTGGCTACCATGGGAGCTTAAGGTTCAGTTTGCTAAAAACATTTAACATCACTTGAGACACTCTAGCACATCCTACATGGCCTGCAACTGCCAGTCCAATGGATGCGTTTTTTTTACCAGTCTTGTGTCACAGTTTCCAAACTTGTGGAGATCCCACAGATCTACTACTGTGATTGAAATAGCTTCAGATGGCCAGTTTTCAGCAAGTCATTCAGGACTCTCCCATATAGTCA
>VWZY01002468.1:60315-130411 GCA_013399075.1 Chloroceryle aenea
TTCAGGAAGAGACTGCTCCAGCATGGGTCCCCCACCTAGTCACCAGTCCTGCCAGCAACCATGCCCCAGCGTGGGCTTCTCTCTCCATGGGTCCACAGGTCCTGCCAGGAGCCTGCTCCAATGCAGGCTTCCTGTGGTGTCACAGCCTTCCTTGGACACATCCACATGCTCTGGCATGGAGCCCTCTATGGTTTGCGAGTGGATATTGGCTCCATCATTAACCTCCATGGGCTTCAGGGGGATAGCCTGCCCCAGCATGGTCTTTACTATGGGCTGCAGGGGAATCTCTGCTCCAGCACATGGAGCACCTCCTTCCCTCCTTCTTCACTGACCTTGGTGTCTGCAGAGTTGTTTCTCTCACATATTTGCACTCACTTCTCCAGCCGCGGTTGCTGTGTTTTTCAGGGTGTTTCCCCCCTTCTTAAATATGTTACCATAGATGTGTTACAACTGTTGCTGATAGGCTCAGCCTTGCCCAGGGGTGGGTCCATCTTGGAGCCATTTGGCATTGGCTCTATAGGACACAGGTGAAGCTTCTAGGAGCTTCTCACAGGAGCCACCTCTGTAGCTCCCCCTGCTACCAAACCTTGCCATAGAAACCCAATGCACAGGACTTTTTTCTGTATGAGCAGTTCCTGTACTGTCAGAGAGCAGACCTATGTTGTTGCTACCAATGTCTTATCAGCCTTACAGGGTGCACAGCAGCATGCAAAAATGCCAGGGTACTTCAGAGGGAATAAACTAAACTAATCACTGCAAGCTAAATTTTTCCGTGCTTTGATTTTTTATTAAGATCTGTTAAACATCAGTGAATCTACACACCCAGAGAGGTCTCCAAGTGAGTGAACCTAGCACCTTGCCATAGAAACACAGCAGAGAGGAACATGGCATACAAACACGACACTGGGGAACCTTACCCCGGCTGGGCTTCTCAGTAGCATCATAATACATTCTAAATATTTAAAACTAATCCATCATCCAGTGCAATGCAAACTGAGCTGGAAGAAGACATAAAAAAAGTGAAAACTGCATTCAAACTACAGAATTATTTGATCAGCTTATAAATTAATGCATGTGATTTGAGTTAGAGGTTCAGAAGTATTTGCTTTACCTGCCCCATAATATTGGAGACTAGTGAGGCTTAAAGTACAGACAGTCTGAAATCATCATTTAAAAGACATTAAGTACATCCAACCAAGTGCTATATTTAAGTATTACAGAAATAATTTTAGCTTCTAGGGTCTCTTAGGACTACTAAAATGCGTATCTGCAAAACCACTTAAGAACATTCAATCAATTAAAGACAGAAATGCAAACTCCATCAGTAACAGTTTCCTCTCCTTATTTTTCAATTTTAGAAATTACGGATTTCCCAATGGGAAAAGAAGTCTTATCAGCCTCTTGATGAATAGGTATCTTCTCCATCCATTTTATGCTACTCATTCCTCCCATCAAACAGATTTTGTTGAAACAAAAAAAAAACAAAAAAAAAACCAAACAAACAAACAAACAAACAAACAAAAACCAAAACAAAACAAAAAAAAAACAAACAAAAAAACCAAACCAACAACAACAACAAAATTTTAAAACCCCAAAACACAAAAACACCACAAAAAAACTTGCTGCTATTCTCACTGTTCTTACCTGATCACCTTTCCACAGGTATTTGTCTAGGATCATGCAAAAGGTCTGACTTTGTGAGGAAAAAAAAAAGAAAATGTATAAACAATGCTTTTGTGGCTAAGTGCATGGAAAGAACCTGGGAAATCCAGCTTCAGTTTCCCCTTTATTAAAGGTTGGACATATTCTTGTAGTCAAATCAGCGAGACATAAAGGAAACATACTAAAAGTGTTCTATTACCAACAGCTGGGGACAGACACTCAGAAACACTTCATAAGTGAAGGCTATAAACACTTGAAAAAAAAACCAGTCTAAAGATCTTTTGTAACTTTGATTCTTCAAGCTCAGTTCTGAAGTCTTCCCCCTTGAAATCAGTAGGAGTTGAGGACACTCAACTTACTGCAAAATCACATTCTGTCCCTTTTGTTACTCCCCTATTTGTAAAATAAAGATAAGAAAGAATACTTTCTTCAGCACTGTGCAAGGGTGATATCATTAATGCTAGAAAAGCTTTTTAAGATCTATGGACTGAAGGTACCGAAAACCACTCTTAATTCAAATACATATCCCAAACCAGCTGAATTCTCTAAGCCTTCCAGCTCTCTAAATGTCTCAGGGTAGTTTTTCAATATCTCTTTGGTTTTCTTTCAAGGCCTTGGGCATGGTCCCACATAACATCCTTGTTGCTAAATTGGAGAGATATGGTTTTGATGGATGGACTATTCAATGGATGAGGAATTGGCTGAATGGCCACATCCATCCAAAGTGTTGCAGTCAAGGGCTGCAACAGATCAGTAACAAATAGTGTCCCTCAGGGCTCTGTGTTGGGGCCAGTACTCTTCCATATCTTTATTAATGACATAGAAAGTGGGATCAAGTGCACCCTCAGCAGTTTTGCAGATGACACCAAGCTGAGTGGTGCAGTTGATTCAACAGAGAGATGGGATGTCATCCAGAGGGATTTAGACAGGCTGGAGAAGAGGGCCTATGGGAACTTCATGAAGTACAACAGGGCCAAATCCAAGATCCTGCACCTGGGTTGAGGCAATTACCAGTATCAGTACAGGCTGCGTGATCAATGGATTAAGAGCAGCAGAGAAGGACTTTGGGATATTGGTATATGCAAAATTGGACATGAGCCATCAGTGTGAAATTGTAGCCCAGAAAGCGGATCATACCATTGGCTATATAAAAGGAAGCATGGCCATTAGGTCAAGGGAGGTGTTTTCTTGAAGGTCTTGTGTCATCATCTATAGGTTCATTTTTATTAAATTCTAAGAGGAAGGAGGGTTTTTCAAGATGGAGGAGATTCTGCTTGTTTCAAATGTCAGCTTTCTTATATGTAGGGAATGTAAACAGTGTTAGACCAATTAGTATTAGGCCTCTATTCTAGTCATATTATTTGCATTATTGTTTAAATACCATAATTAGAAATATATATATAAAAAGTCCTATAAGAAAGAATCCCTACGTTTCAGTATTCAGACCTGGTGAAATTTTGTGGTACAGTTCTCTAAAGCAGGGATTTCCATAACTTATTTATTACCCTTTTGCTGCTTTTATGCCCTCATTTCTTGCACTATGAATGAAGTATGAACACAAGCACAGCAAATTCATGATTATGAAAGCTTTTAGTTCTGTGATTCCACTTCACATTACAGCTATTTGATATATCAATATAATAATCATGGATAGAACCCCAAGTGAGTCTATGGCAAAATAACAGCTAATACAGATACGAAATGAGCCTTTTACTACACAAAGCAGTATTACATATTTCTGATCTATAAGGGATCAGAGGTGATGTGTGAAAATATTTTAAAAGCTAACAGGAACAGATTCAACTAACATGAACAGATGCTGACACAGGATCAGATGCATTTGGCTTTTCATGATTGTAGGCATCTCTGAGATCCTCTAAGATTTTCCTTACTACCTTAAACTCCCTATATGCAGCCCAGTTAAGATTTCAAGTGCTTCACTGTGCACTAAGTAATCCTTTGATTAAAGAGAGATTGATAAATGTCTAAGTTACATCTGCACTGAACAATCATGTTTCTGATGCTCTCTATTGCAAAAACAAAAAAAGCTCAACAAATAATTAAGAAGCAAACCATGCTGCACATTGCAATACTGCAAATCCTATAGGTCATTTTAGGTCACCGAATACATAGAACATATTTCTTATGAGGAATCGGTGGTGAGACTGCTGAATAAAGTTTAGAAGTTTCAGTGTCTGTCCAACTATGCTAAATCAGTCAGGTTTAAAAAATATAACTTAGTGGTGGAACAGTTTATTTCTTGCTGTGAAAAAGTCTCTTAATTTGTCATGATAGAATTGAATTCCTCCAAATCATCAGTGCAAATGGAAACATTCTGCTCTTCACTGAACCCAAATATGATGAAAGGTATGCAAAACATTCTATTAAGCAAACTTTCTGATGTATACTTGAATGGGAAATTTCTCGTTCTTTGTGCTTGCTGATTTTTAAACATAAGGCATTAGGACTTTTCTGTTGTCTGCTGCTGGGTCTGACACTCAGAAAAATAGAATTTTTTTATATTCCCAGAATTGTACTGCATCAGTTAAATGATTAGCAAACCCATTATATTCTCTAAGCCAGTACAGCACAGCAATGCTAGGCTTAAAGTCTGGAAAATTATTCTAAATAAATTAACCCATATCTTCATCCTACGAACCAAAACTGGTCAATCTGAGTGCCTTGACATAATTGAATTTGTCTTTTTGTTTGCTGTATTTCAAGGCACATACTGTCTTCAGTGCAAGGAGACATCTGGGCTCTTTCCCCTTTTACCGTCTTCACCCAGCAATTCCAAGGGAAGCAAATTAACTTTGCTGATAAAGAGGCATCTTTCCCCCGTCTTATGTGGGCAATTACTCTGTCTAGCTGAATTATCTGAGATCATTTTCCTTCTCCTTTTTATATGCAATGATCTGTAAAATAAGGGTAAACCCCTAATATGTCACAAGCTGCGTGTAAACAGTATGTAGTTAACATATAATTTATGTTTGCTATATACATAGCACATCAGGCTTTTGTGATCACATTTTCTTCCTTGAATAACTGATCAAATTTGTCCATGTTTATGAAATAACTCTGTCTCTAATACCTTTCCTAGTTAATATTTTTAAAGGAAGAAAACATAGTTCAGTTGTGGGCCAGGAGGAGGCATTTGCTTTAACCTGCAGTAATTTAAAAAGAAACCAACAAACCAAACCCAAACAAAACCACAGCTTTAGTAACCTCAATGGGGTTTTGCTATGAAGGATCAAAATTAGTAAGTAATATAACTGTGTACTATTAATGTATCTATAAGTAATCCACTCAACCAGCGTTAAACAATGGTAGAACTTCAGCCACCACCCCTACATACCACAAAGGTTTATTATTATTTTAAAAGACCAAAGGGCTTTTTATAACTTTTTTTTTTCTTTTTTATATTCTTCATTTAAGAAGCTGCAACTCTGACCTATTGACAAAGTATTTTGTATTGTGTAGTAGTATAAGTCTCAGTATGCTATTTACTTTCTTCAGAGAGTATTTCTTAAGATGCAGTGTGTTTTTGTTTGCTGGACATTATTTCACTGAATCACAGCAAGCAGCAATAAACCATATACTGTAAACCTATGAGCAGATTACAATGCACTGAACTATGGCCATTCAACCAAATTGTAACAAGATTTGTATCATCTTTAAGACACTGATAAAAAGAGCAATTCCAATATGAAAAAACTTTAGTTTGTTTGCTTCTCTCTTTTTTTTTTTCTTTAATTGTGAATATTTTAGATATGTTGCAGTGATAGAATAAAAATATCAGTATTGTTTTGGGGGTTCTTTGATATTCGCTCTCCATTTTTGTTATTCTGCACCAATTTTGTGGATAAAAATGAATGTTACTATTTTTCAGCAATTGAAACATGTTAAAGATATTTTCCCCTGCCCTGAGGAAGACACAGCTCCATATACCATTCAAAGAGAAGCAAAACTTATAGGCCTTATAAAGCATTGTACATTAAATTTTCAGGTTCTTTCATCCAGCTGCAAAGAATTATCCACTAAGATCCGTGAAATTAAAGTGAAATGCACTTCTAAAAGAATAATGATGGAGTGAGGCCACAAAAAACATGGACTTTGGGAGTGATTTATAGAACTAGTTTTAAAATAAGTGTCCTCCATTTAGAACTAACTTGTCTGTCAAGGTGGTGTACAGCCTTGCCTGCACTGCCACAGTTTAGTACCCACCAGGATGAAATAGTAACCTTTATAAATAAAAGCAAAACACTATCTAAACTGATTCTATTTCCTCATTTTATTGTGATTTTGACACAAAAGAAGCCAAGATATATTTTATTCATTTGGTATTTTCTATTTCATGTTTTGCCTTATGGCCCTTAGGGATACAGAAGTATGGTTGTAAAGAAGTCTATAAATTAAAACAAAACCATGTTTTATGGTAAATACTACCCCATCTTTATAATCTGTTAACTTAATGTGAGCAAACAACAGTTTTCATGGTAGTTCATTTGCATTTCTTTCCCTGCAGGTTCCCAGATATTTCGAGGTATCAGTACTTAGCTCATGGAAACTATATCAGAGAGAGAGGAAAATTTTAAAAAGGCACAACAGCATCCTCCAAGTTTTCTCATCTCAACTGTTCCCCTTCAAGTCATTTTGTACTATTCAGATATAGTTCTTCTCTGCCAAGATGTGGGGATGGAGTGTCTGAATCTATCTGAAACCTACTGTTTATTTATTAAGACAGTTGGAATATGAGGAAAATGTCTGAAAAAAAGTACTGGTTTTGGGTGCTTATTCATAAGGTTAGAATGTTATGGACTTCAGATGTTAAAAGTTATAATTTCACATCCTTAACAAGTGTTCTCACTGGATTATTATAAACAGGTTTCAGAGAGAGAAATGAACTGATAAGAAAAAAATTTTTTTTTCCTGTTATCTAGGACAGTTCTTAAATTCCTTGCATTAAGGATGAGGACAGAAAGCTTTTCTTTTGAAGCTTTGTTTGTTTATTTGTTTTAATAAGTGATGAGGACTAGCATTTCACACTTTAATAGACACCCGTCTATACATCTAGGTCTTTATTCTGCACCTTTCTTTGTTCCCCTAAGCATCTGAGCCCTTCTTTGCCAAATCAGATACCTGCAGATGTCTTACCAGAACTTGTTCAGTAGAAGATACCAGAGATAGCCCTGCACCCTCAAAAATGTGTAATGACATCCAAAAGTCTATGAATGATGCTCTAAACATAACGAAATGAATGGTTAAACTATCACTGAATGTCATGAAAACCTTCTATGGGACAGCCAAATCTGCAGTTTGTAAGGCAGATTTCATTTCACCCGAGGAGAATGTGCACATCACAGATGATAAGCATGGCATGCAATCATTTAATATGCATACTTACACATCATTGTATGATTTCTTGTAGAGGTCAGTAAGATGTAAACCGCAAATGCCATCTTATTGTTGGACAGAAGACCAGAATACAAGACAACAGTGATGGTCTTAAAAGGCTTCCATTATTCTCTCCCATATGGTTTCCTTTTCTTTTTCCTGAAAATTACTACAAGTCTGTCTGTCTGTACATAAACACACATGTGCACCCTTCACACACACATACACACAAAGATATACATATATATATGCCTGTGTAGTAAGTCTTGCACAAGAAAAGCTGGCAAGAAAAGCAAAAAAACCTAACACTTTACTGTATCTTCCATAGGTGCTTTTCTCTTTCCTGAAATACTCTGAAATTATCATACGCATACTTTTGTGCTAAAAATGTTGTTATTATGCCTTATTCCTCCTATAGAGGCAATGGGAAGAAAACCAAATATTTCATATACATATTATGCAGAAATTAATTGAGTGAAAGAGTTTTCTTGATTCTAGCTAAAAATATCCTGCTTTCTGTTGTCATCCACAAGTCATATGCTTTTTAGGTTCTCATGGAAGTGCATGAGATTAGTATACACCCCATTTAATCTGATTATGATTGCCTGCTATTTTAATTAACCTTTATTGGCATACTTATATTGCCAAGAAAATATACTTTGAGAAGCCCCATTAATAACATTACTATTTGTTAGTGGTTTTTTCACTTTCACGCATCAGATTCTTTAGACAGATAATAAATCTGTGCAGCCTAGGGTTATTGGTAGGCTGTTTGCTTTGTCGTGTTTTCTAACACATTTAAAAGTTAATTTTCTAAGAAAAGGATACTTAAGAAAGTAATTTCATCCCTACGTTAAAGAGAGGAAAACTGAGGCAGAGATTATATGGCTTGTCCCTCCCTGTACAGCAGGTCTAGCCAATACTGGGTTTAGTTTGTGCTTTATAACATAACACACAGAGAATTCAAATCATGGAATCACAGAATTTTTTAGATTGGAAGGGACCTTGAAGATCACCTAGTTCCAACCCTCCTGCCACGGTCAGGGACACCTCCCACTAGACCAGGTTGCATGAGGCCCTGTCCAACCTGGTCTCAAACACATCCGGTGATGGAACATCCACAGCTTCCCTGGAAAACTTGTTTCAGTGTCTCACCACCCTCACAGTGAAGACCTTCTTCCTAATTTCTAATCTAAAGATACCCTCTTCTGGTTTCAAACAATTACCCCTTGTCTTATCAGTACAAGTCACTGTAAGAAGTCCCTCCACAGCTTTCTTGTAGGCCCTCTTCAGATGTTCAGTCACAATTTTCAGTGACCATACCCTCCCTGCTTTACATCCTTCCTTGCCTTCCACTGATGCATTCCTGTGTGACTATGGGCTATCCTTGCTGGGGGCAAGGAGATGGTCCATATCATTGTTCCAGTTTCAACTCAATCCTTTTTCTGAGTATCAGGTCTGTATCCCAATAGTCCTGAGTCAAATCTTTGAAACTTTCTGCTAAACCCAAGGCTATCTGACCATAAAAGCACCTTTTGAAGCTTCTGACTCACTGGTCCCTTCACCATAATGGAGTAACATAAAACATGTTCTTTTACGTTTGATCAGAATCCTGATAATAATTTGGTGTAACCATTGGTTACAATGGAGCAATTATTTCTAAGAATGGCACCTCTACAACTGATCAATATTGACCCAAAGACTTGTCACCAGAAAAAAGATAAGTCTGAATTGAACCTCAAGTGATCAGTTAATCCTTCTTCCTGTCCTAAAACAGGATCCTGTACTTGCCTGTGTTTTCTAACCCACAAACTGAGTTCCCAAAGTCTGTATTTTGGTATATTTCCAAGATCTTCAAGACATCAGAATTATTCCCCTTTTCTGCTATTTTCCTTCTTTGGCATTAGACTCTAACTCCATATGTTTCTTCCTTCTACTATAAAGTTATTAAAGAAATCTCAGCAGAGCCTCCCCCACTCTTAATTGGAACCCTTCCACTTTCATTGGGAAGACAGAGTACTTTAAATGATATGTAGTTGATTAGTTGTTCTCAATGGAGTTTGAATGAACTGTCTTTACTATCACCTTGCTCTGTATAAGCACAGATATCTCAGCAAGTGTAATATCTGCTGGTCTGCATCCACCATGGATTTCACAATCTAAAGAATTAGTCTGGTCTTGCTTTTTTTTTTTTTTTTAATATATATTTTAATTTGTATAGGACTCTCATAGATTGTCCAAATAGTTCAAATTCCAGTTCACTCATTTGAGAGAGTATCACCTATTTTTCCTGAGTGTCTTTAAGTTCATATGTGGGTTAGGCATGATCCCAGCATTCAGGTAGACACAAGTCCAGACACTGAAATCTGCAGCAGAGCTCACGGGTGACATGCAGGATAGAAGCCAGGTTACCCACCCCTGCCGCTCAGGTCTAGGGAGGGGGGCTAACAGAGAGCATCTGTTATAGGTCTAAGGGGACACCCTGACCCTAAACTGTGACATATTTGTAAGATACATGTGTTGAAGTGAGATTTTTCCAGTTGCTGCCATTTGAATCATAAACACAACACAGCCCTTCATGCAAGTACAAATCACAGCTCTGGTCTTATGGGCTAGTCCTGAAACAGCTTTATGAATTAGAAATCACAGCACATCATAAATCCTACCCAATACAGAAACACATTCAGAGATATTAAGAAGGGAATGAGTCCTGTTTGTTCTTAGTTATGTTATTACCTTTATGGCTGCTTACCCCTTGACAAACTAGTAAAATATTTTGTATTTCAACTGCGATCTGCAAGCAGAAAAGAGAAGGCATAATTTAAAAGACAGAAATACCAGAGTTACCTCTTTAGATATTCCTGGTTCTTTGAGCAGTGTTACTTATGAGCCTTTGTACTGTTATTTAGCATGAGACAAGACATGAGGCAAAGGAGTTGATAGTAAGATATCAAATATGAGAGAAAGCAATGTTTTCCCTAACTGCAGTTTTGGAGAGAATTAGAGATGATACGGTGGGAACCGAAGAGGAGAAGGAAGCAGTGAGAGTTAACTTTGGACATTTAATGTTCTAAATCTCTTTTGACAAATTTATTTCTGTTGAATTGTTGGTGCTATGAGAGAAATCCAATAAATAGAAATGGAAGGGTATCACTTGATTCAAAATAAAATTGAAAATCAGCAGAATCCCACTGACAAAGCACTGAATAAACCTAATTCTTTTCCCCATATAAATCAGGTGCTATATGTCATATAATAAGAGGAAAAGCAACTTTATCCTAATGATAAACAATAAGGTTATTCAAACTAAGAAATACTATTCCCAAAAGGAGCTTTTCTTTCCTCTGTTCACTGTAATACTTATCACTTAAATTGTTCTCAGTTCTCTTCCTCCTGGACATGACCTGCAGGTTTAAAGAAGCTATATGTGTTTTATTTCACATTTCTCCTTGCTACAGTTAAATACGCAGGAAAAGAAACCATCCATTCTAAATCATTCTTCTTCAGAGGGAATTAATTCACAGGAGTCTCCTTATGCATCTTCTGTCTTTTAAGTCATGTTTTCTAAGTATATCCTGCCCCTACTAGGAAAATGCAATGGGATCTATTGCAATGTGATCTATTGCAAAGGAATCTATCTATATCAGGAAAATGCAATTGGCTCTATGCGGTATGCTCAATATGAGGTGCTCTAGTTATACGGAAGTAGCCATCTGATAGTAAAGACTCCTCCTGTCTTCTCCCCTAAAAACTGTAACTAAGATTTCCAATGTCTATGATCATAAAATATTACGAGACAAGGTGCCACGAGATGGCTCAAGTGTATGTAGGTATTTCAGGAATTCTGTAGCACCAAATTAAAGTAACTGTGTGCTTTAAACAGCAGCTTTTGTGGAGATTGTAGTATGATAGTTGTCATTTCAGACAAAGAAAATGGAATACAGACAGTGAATGATTGATGCATAATTAAATAAAGCTATAAAAATTTAAACCAGGAACAGAATCCAGAATGTCTTATTTCCATATCTGGGTTTTAAACACCAGAATATGAATTTGATATTTTTGAGTGGGAAGATTATCAAGGACACAGAAGACCTTAAAAGCTCACAAACTGGGTCAGTTCTCTTTTTCTTTGAGAAGGTGACTCTGAAGTCTCCCAGTGGTAGAAGACCACCATATTGTGTATGACACTGGATCTGAACATCTTCAGCAAGGCACTATGTGAAACTGAGTTAATTAACCATGCTGCAGTGCTGAGTGAATAGGTTGTTGTTGAACTAATTTCTACACACTTGATTACAGCAGAGAAAACACTTTTTTCACTGGACAAGGCCAGCAGGACCTTTTCTCAATAGCATGGTCTGTTGAAGAGGTTCCTGATTGGACCATTACTCAGTTAAAGGGTCATCATTTACTTGCTCAATTCTCCTTTCTCCTGACTTTAATTAATTTTCTGCCAAATATAGATTAACTTCTATGTGTCTGATGAGTGATAGATGGTGACTTCCACATAAAAACATTTTTGGAAAAGCTTGCTCACAACACACTGTGTCCCACCTCATGAGTAATTATTGGCTCCATACCAGTAAGATAACACATAGCAGCCTCAAGAACTTCTTTTTAGTCTAATCTAGCAACAGATTTATCAAAGATTTACTGAAGAATTGGTTGACTTCTGTGCATGCATATCTTTAATTTATTTGTTAAGTTCATAAATAGAGAAAAGGCCTGAACAACCCTTCTTTTTAGTAATTAGAAGTGGAAGAAAAGGGTAGCTACAGTCTACAGGGAATAATTTCCTTTGTGCTAAAGAAACACATGAAATACCCTTATTTACTCAAGATTCAGTAACATTGCACAAATGGAAAATCAGAATAATCAGAAATTCAAGTTCATTTTCTTCCTTGTTACTGATACCTCACGTTTTTTACCTGTTATATCAGCCTTCCATAAAATTAAGGAAAAATTATTTCCTTAGGAGGCATTTTTTAACAGCAGTCTAGTCCAGAAATGTTATACAGAATAGAATAGTCACTGAAGGGAAGCACAAGGCTGGCAGGTATATAGTGAAATCCTTACCCAAGGTCTTTTTTTTTTAAAAAAACAAAACATCTGTACCTATATATAAAAACCCTACACAAAACAGCAAGGTGTAATTCAAACAGAGATTAGATGAGATCTCCACAGCTAAGCAAGGACAGGTACCACACATAATTAGACAGAGCACAACACTAAAGTTATATAGCCTTAAGCAAAACATGATTTCAGTTTTCATGGCATGGACCACTGGAAAACGGTTATGTTGATTTCCACAGCAGATGTTTGGCAGAAGTATTAAGATGGGACAAAAATATCCATAGTTCTGTTACTGTGTGTTACTTTTAAGAAGATACTGTCACATTGAACCTGCAGCTTCATTCCCATCAGTGATCCTCTGCAGTTGATGGATAGGGCTTTGCCTGTTCACTGGTGTGATGTAGAGAAGAAACTTGCCCACAGTTATGTTCTGAGTCACTGCCCAGGCTGGGATGGGAGCCTAAAAGTCTATGTGAGACCTCTTGCTAGCATTTAGTTCAGATCAGGATTATTCAAAGAAGAGATTTTAATTCAAATGCTTGAATACACTGGGAAAGTGTGGCAAAGAAAGAAATTACTATTTTTCATCATTTGCACACATACTTATATGTTACTTTAATTAAAGCCAGATAACTTTCCAAACACAAGTGTTGTCCTTGAAAACCTTTAATTTCAGAAGTAGTGACATGAATCCCTTTGATTTCCTCATCTCCACCCCTTCCACTGCTACCAAGCTGAAACAGTTAGATTAATTCACTAAGCATTTGTGATTAGTTTCACTTATTCTGCAGCTGCATTTCATTGGTTTTGGAATTCACCACACTCTACTACAGAGCTGTGGAATGGCAAACCAGACAACATAGGTGTGCAATTTATTATGAAATGCCAGATCAGCAAGACATGCAACAATGTAACAGCCAAACACATTGGCCTAGGTGTGCATGAATTGTAAAAGTAATATCTGGTTATTGGAGTACTGCAAATATTTAAATGTGGCTATCATGGTGCCTGGATATTTTAGTCCTAGACTATGATCACATTCTGCAATATACTACAGTTACTACAATAAAAAATGAGATGACTAACTACTCTTCATGGAGGTTGCATGCTATTTTATTCCTTAGGGAGCATTTTCTTTCTGTTAATAAAGTCTACCAATAAAGATAAAACAAGAGTATCTTATTTTGGAATGGATGGGCTGTTGTACCTTGTTTCCATTGACAGGAACCCTGAGGAAATCAATTTCATGTCAATGAAATGACACCCTAAGTCCTAGCTTATTTCTCTGTGTTCCTGCTACCTGGGAGATTTCAGATTTACAGCTCAGGGAACCAAAACATAGAAAGGAATTACTTGTCCAAGGTCACAGGGCAGGTTGTGGCAGAAACAGGAATAAAAACTGTGGGGAGCAAGTCACTCTACTGATTCAAAGCAACAGACTAAAGTCTTTTTTTCATTCTCTAGATTTCTCTAATGCATCTAGGCAATTACAGGGCAAATTCTAGGTACAATGTCCTTTTTATTTATATTCTGTGTTTTCTTTCCATTAATTTAGGAAAAAAAAAAGAAAAAGATTAAACTTTGTGTAGATGTCATTGTTAGTTATAGAAAATACTTCGGATTTCTTTTGTTCAAAAGGTTAGGAAGTATCAAAACATTTGTACTCAATTACTGCTGTAATTTTGTTTGCTTATTGCAGAAAAACAGTTTATCAAGTTGACAGGGAAGGAATTTATAAACCTAATTGTTGTACTTGGAATAAAAAATATATCACTTAACAATTAAACCAAAATAAATGTTCTGAATTCTTAAGATTGTGAAAAAGCTTGAAACATAATGGAAAATAATTAATTGTTCCTAGATTCCAATAACGGTGCTCCTCCTTTTCCATGCTAACGAACTCTGAAAGAATGTGTCATCAAAGAGTAATCAAAGCGTGCTTGTTCTGTGAACCATTGACAAGGATAGAAGCAGAGCTTGGATTTTTTTTCAATCTTACAGTAATATTTCAGTGAAATGCTGAAGTGCACTGCATTAACAAAGCTAATACTTTCACAGAAATGTTACAAATGCAAATATACAGTATGTCTCTCATTTCATTATATTAATATAAACTCAGTACATTAGCACAGAAGGAAGAGAGAGTTTGTAAAGTGAAATGGACTCTTCCAAACTAACACAGTAGGATATGAAATACTAATTATATAATGTATTTATGACACCTGAATAATGTTTTACACTCCATTGGTAGGGGATGATCGACTGAACAGGGATGTAAGAAATACACTGGCTAATCAGAACCTTTATTAACTGCAAACTGAAGTAGACTCGTGAAGGAAATCAATAGCACCTCAGCATCAGGATAATGAGAGTGAACCTTCATCCTTATTCATGGCAACTGAGGTTTCTCATGCAGCTAGTCCCTATTCAAGTAAAAGGGACTAATATCACAGTAAAGATTTATAGGGTGAGATCCACAATGAAGTTCTTATTTTGCCTACAATTAAAAGTATTGAGTCTCAAGTAATCATTAAGGCAAACCGAGTAAGTTATACCCCGAGGACAACTCATTTTCCTTTATTAAATGGAAAGAATGAGATGTGAAAGGAACTCCAAGATTTAAGGAACGACTGGTTATTCAGTTGATAGGATATTGCCTACACAGGTCTAAATGAGAAGCAGTAATATGGAAAGATGAAGAAACTTTAATGGAGACACCTCGCTCTACTAGTACATGCAAACGGGATTTCTGAAGTCTGACAAATGTAAAATTGTCAAGGAAAATAGCACTGAAGTATTTCACAAAGATAATTCACACTGATGCTAGGGGAGTCCAATGTATAATTGATCTCTACTGTTAATAGTTTTGGGAAGGTTTCATTTAAGTTCTTATTTCTATATGATTGGAACTTCTGTGTTAGTTTTGTATGGAATGGAAACATTCTGGAAAAAAACCAATGATGTGTGATATTGTAACCTAATAGGAAAAATCTCATTTTGAATGCTTTTGGCAACACTTGTAATTTCTGATAGGAAAATGTTTGGAAAAAACCTTAGCATTCCATTAGAATATTTGTCAGTGGGAAGTCAAAAGTGTGATTTTTGTGTTATATAGAACGGTGTAAAATAAACTCATGTTTCTTAGACATAGATGATCAGAGGATGTCCCCTTTTATAGATGCTTTTCAAGATGGGCAGTAGAACTTTTACTTGTATGTTGAGGGGAGTTACTCAAGAAAATTCACTTACTAGCCTCATGATATACACAATTTAATGCTAAATTCATCCCTACAAACAAATAAAGATGCTAAGAGGTTGGTTTTAGTTAGATACTGATTTTCTGGAATGACTCAAACTGGTCATGAGAATTTATCTTGCTTTGCTACCATTTATTGGCTTAATCAAGCTACTTAGAGTATTGGTGGGACATAGCAGGATTGTTTAACTCACTGATATTATAGATATTCTCTTCTGTGAAGCCTATATTAGAACTATTGCCTTTGATCTGCTAAAAACCCCTCTTAATTTCTTGAATCTTCTTGATGGGAGAGTATGACTGTTTCCCCAAATAGCACTACTACAATTGCATAAAGTGAGTACTCTTCCTTTGACCACAAAGATGCTTTCTCTGCAACAAAATCTGTTCTGCTTTGGACACTTGTACCCTCCCTAGACCAATCAAAAGATAAAATTAAAAAAAAAAAAAGAGAAATATCTGATAAAGTTGGGTATACATTTCTGGCCAAGGTTTTAATGAAAAAATTGACATTTGGATTAATTGAAATCTTATGAATTACTGATGAACTGCTTAATTAAAATAATCTTTTCATTGCCTTTCAGAAGTTAATTCTGACTTTTCAACCCAGCAGTGCCATTTCTCTAACTTCATATTTTTTTGTCCCAGGTTTTTTTCCTGAGTAGAAAGTATTAGTTTTTTTGTTAAAATCTAAAATTAAAATGAGTTTTTCAAATGACCTGAGGAAATGTTTAAAGCTTAATATTCTGCTTAAATAGGTTAATCTAAAATTAAAAAAATACCACAGCCCTAATTAGTCAATTAAACTAACATTAGAAAAATATGTTACCAAGACAGTTGTTCCAGATGCTGTTCAGTAATAAGTGCATTTTTAGCTATTGGATAGTTCTGGGGAAAAAAAAAAGTTTCCAAATGATAGGGTGTTTTTGCAGAAAAGAAGATAAAAGTGAAAGATTAAGATATTCTTTTCTTAATTTAGACACCTTAAAATATGTACAGATTAAATTATTTGACAGAAACCTTGCTAGGAGACTGTAACTTTTAGTACAAAAAAAAACAAAACCTGTCTTAGATTTTCACTTCAATAGATGTCATTTAAAATGTCAAATTCAAGAAAGTATGTATGCATAATACAAGTTCATCAAAGCATCTTTATAGACCAGTTTGGTCAAAATGTTAGTAAAATTGGATTTTAAATTTTAAATTACATTATATTTATTCAGGGATTTCTGTAAATCCCTTTGTTAATCACACAGATTCCTGGAATGGGTAGATTTCACCATTCAGAATATGGGCACAAAATAGATGAAGTTTGGTTTTTCTCTAGTGACTTGTTTGTATCTGTTCTGCTTTCACCTTCCTCAGCAGATTTCCTGATGATTTTGACCATTTTATCCATGAGGAAGATCAAAACTAAGGTCTACAGTTTTAAGGCTTTCACTCTGGAGAGATATGTGAGCATATATAAAAATATATATATGTGATGGTCACTCAGAGCAGGTTGCATGGAATCGTGTCCAGGTGGGTTTTGAAAGTCTCCAGAGAAGGAGACTCCACAACCTCTCTGGGTAGCTTGTTCCAGTGCTCTGTCACCCTCACAATGAAGAAACTTTCCCTCATGTTCAGATGGAATTTATTGTCTTCTAGTCTGTGCCCATTGCCCCTTGACCTATCACTGGGCACCATGGAAAAGAGTTTGGCCCCATCCTCTTGACCCCTGCCCTTTAACTATTAATCATCATTGAGAAGTTCTCTTCTCCGCCTTCTCCAGACTAAACAGCCTCAAGTCTCTCAGCCTATCCTCATCAGAGAGATGTTTCCTCCCCTCATCATCCAGCCCTCCACTGAACTCTCTCCAGCAGCATCCTTTCTCTCTCAAACTGAGGAAACCAGAACTGGACACTATACTCCAGCTGTGTCCTCCATAAGGCAAAGTATTTATATTCTCTGCATCTCAGCTTTCCCATGAAATGTTACAAACTCATTTGAGATCTGTAGGTCATGACCATGTTCTTAAACCCAGAAACCTTTTTTTTCTGTATAATGATGATTACAGGAAGACATAGCCACCTTCTGCTCCTGTGCTAAGTCTCTTTCTAGCCAGCATGGGTTAGGTGGATGTACAGTGAGCAACCTCTAGAAGGGAGCCAGGGTGTTCGGCTTTGTGTGAGAGAGGAGGCACATCCCTTCCCTGACCATAAAAATCTCCACTTATGACCCACCTGGAGCCATTTTCAGTGAAAGAAATGAAACCATGCCTCCAGCATCAAACCAGTAACACAGCAACAAAGGTTTGAAGGTATGAAGACATGGGTAGGAGATACGGTGGGGAGAGGACAGAAGAAAATTAAAAGAACTAAGAATGCTTAATCTAGTTATCTTAAGTTCAAATCCATAAGATCTCTCATTCTTTCTTTGTGTATATTTGATGTGCTGTCGACATTTGCTTTACTCCCATGGCCAGCACCTCTCTTGTCCATTCTGTGCGCTCAGGTTGCTGTAACAAGAAACAGGTTTTTCTTGGCAAAAGCTGCTGGGTTTTATGCTCAATCCTTTTCTTGAATCTCTCTGGGGTTCCATTTAGATTAAAGTCCTCCTTTCTCCCACCAAACATTATTGATCCTTAATTTATTTAGGAGGCAGTTTCAGCACTCCTTCTTCCAGGTATTGACTGCCCTTACTGCCTTGGAAATGATAATGGCCCTTCAGAAAAATAGGTGCTATCTCTTGCACTTGAGTAGACATTAGAACAATATTCACAGCTCTTTCCCACTTGGAGAGACAAAGAGTAAATATCTTTTTGAAGCTTTTACTGTACACTGAACCTTGTATTTCATATTAACATGTAAATCCCTAATCATACATCAATGGAATTGATGCTTGTAGCTCATTAGGGGGTATTTGCTGAGACAGAAGTGAAAGTAAAAAGATAAAAGTAGGTCTTAGTAAAGTTGACTAAACAGTTTGCCTAAGGGAAAAACAAACCAGGTCTCTCAGTTCTTTACATCAGGACCTGTAGAAAACCTATGTACAATTGCAACATTAGCATTAGCTGTCTGAAGCATCTGCTTATCTGATCCTAACTACCAAAGTTGCAAGGCACAAGATACCATTATCCTAAAAGAGTTAATAGGATAACTGTAACACCTGCAGGCTTTTCATGTCTTGTCAGAGATCATAATTACATCCTGCCATGGTTATGAAAGACTATTTCTTGTGTATCACCTGGTAGAATGTTAGGCACCAATTTAATAGCACTTCTAAATCCAGAAATACTCCTTAAAACAACCTCAAAGAATGTTCAGAAACCTTCTGTTGCATCACAGTTGACAGCAACTGTCTAGCATTATTACTCTGACAATATGTAACAGAGAGGAAATGTGTGCTCATCAACTGTTGGACAGAGGAAAATATGCACTTGAAAAATAACAGCTCCACAGAATGCTCTGTCCACATTTTATGTCCTTTGTTCCACATCAGTATCTGAAAAATCATAACAGCTGTTCATGAAAAACCTCACACTGTGTCAGTGATAGAGGAAAGCATCCCCATTCCCCAGCTTTATGGATGAAGAATCACTGAATCACTAAGGTTGGAAAAGACCTCTAAGATCATCAAATCCAATCATCTACTAAACATGATTATGATCACTAAACCATGTCCTGAAGTACCACATCTAGACACTTTTTGAACAACTACAGGGATGGTGACTCCACCACCTCCCTTGAGCAGTCTGATCCAATGCCTCACCAATGAAGAAATGATTGAGACAAAGAGAAATCGGAATCACCTCCACTCCATGGCACAGAACAAGGACTTGCCTGTCCTTGAGGAGTAACACAATGTATTGGCCATCTCTCCTCTTCTGGCTTCTCTGTATTTACACACATGGCTGGGAGAATAGACACATTGACCTTTATAAAATCCATCATGAAAATTTCCTTGGTGTTTTCATTTTGCCTTAAATGAAAGGCAAATACTCTCTGAGACAAACTTTGCTGGGTAACTACATTTGTTAAAAAAACAAAAAAAATTGTTCTCAGTTATTGTTCCATGTGTTTATTACAATAAATCAGGGCTAATGCAGTCACCTCTCAGAGTGAATTTGTCTTCTGGCAAAGGATTTCATTTCCAGCCCAGACTACCACTAAACAAGGATGTGGGCTTCAATACATAAAAGCAATACGGATGGATTCTCTGACACTAAAATTCATTATTACATTAATAGGTATCATGCCCCATTACTTTTAATGGAATAATTAATAGCAACTATTGCAGCTTTTTCATAATAATTTTTTGAAAGTAATAAATATACCAGTATTTGGCTTGTGAAAGTAGAGCATTCTTTTCTAATTGTTACTGTTTCCTGATCAAATACTTGGCAGAAACAGTTGTCCTCCTTTAACCCACACATCCTTTGACTGGATTCCAGTGATTAGCTAGATTAGATCATTGCTTTCCTGAATCAGCCATCTTGTGACTGCCCCCGCATGGAAGAAAAAAGGACCCTGCATGCTTAAGTGATATAAAATGAGAAGGATGTCTCCAAACTTCTGCACTACTGAGTCCAATCATCTTCCCTCTACAAAATGACCAGAATTACTCTCCAGGAGGAAGATTATTTGCTATATGCATGGTGACAATTCTCCTCTACGTACATCTGCAGAAATGTCTTGCTATCCAGCAGAAAGAAAACTGGACATAAATATGAGAACTTGAGACTTTTACTTTTCCATGCCTTTGTGTGTATTCATTGAAGATATAGGCCAATAGCTAATCATTTCTGACTTCAGATCACCCATTCAGTTGTCCCATAAAAGATGGCTATGAGTGCTGTTCCAGCCTTCTCAAGGACTGAAGGTTAGGCCTTAGTATTCCCAATTTGCTAAACCAAATGTGAAAGCAGCAGACAGAAATTCCACACATCTGCACAAGAAACACCCAGGAAGAAAAAGTCTATCTGTTCCACAGCTTCTGGTCAATCTAGATCATCTTCCTAATTAACTACCAGTATTACATACATGTAAAAAAAATCCCGTCAAAACAAAAAAAAAACCTAGATCCCTATGATCTGGTATTTTGCCAGCATGTAAGAAAAGGTGCCTGATCCAAGGAGCATTAAGAACATCAATACCATTTTGAGGTAGAGCAGGAACAGGATTCAAAACCATGCAAAATAGATGATAAAGGGTAGTGTGTGTTTTTCCGTCCTGTGATTATTGTGATACACCATTGTGATTTAACAGCTGTTGCTTGTACCTTTTTCAAAGCAATAAAGGTGCTGAGATCATGCTAAAGTATGGAGAAGTGGTACATTGCTCCCCAGCACAAACCCCAGACGTTAAGCTGTCTGGTCTGGGAGGTGTGCTGCCAGCAAAACTGTGACTAGCTTATCTCCAAGGACCATAAAAAAGTCTTGCACTTCCACTAAATCAAAGGTACTCTGGGAGCCAAGATGATAGAGGAGTAGTACTGAGAAAAAACCAAAATGCTCCAGATGTGATTTATAGGTTTAGAAGGAAAAAAGCCATAACTTTGAAAGAAAGGAGTGAGAGTATGTAGGAGTAACCTTGAAGTGCTCAGACCCAGGCAGGATCAATCACCTGTGAATATCCCTCAGCTATGGCTTCACAAAGGGAGTAGCATGTCTGGAGCTATGATAGACCAGCACCCAGGGCCTGCAGAATAATACAGAAATCTCACTATGGATTGATTAATCACAGTTTGAGCCCTAGGACACATTAAGTATAAGATAAGATGAGCAACAAGAGAGGGAAGTGCCGAGCTGTACAAACTGTAGAAGTGATTACACAGAGGAGAATGAGAAAGAGAGATACTGCAGGGGCTTAAGCAAAATGATTGTACTGCAAAGGAACAAAACAGCCTTCCCATAGCCTCTGCTCCCAGATTCCTTACTTATAATATTAAAAAACATTTCAACAATAACAGAGTGAGGACTCAACATAGCTGAGAAAATTTAGCAGTTTATTGACAAATTATGTAAAGTTAAATTTTTTTAAAAACTATCAGTTCTATGATACTACGATTTAAGACACTGACAAGGCAGAAAACTCAAACACTTGTTAGCTATAGCTTTAAGCTTATAGCTACAGACTACTATTTTGCCCATGAACACATCATGTAATCCCAAATCTCAAAGTTTAAAACTAAATGGGCTTTCCCTCTAGAATTATATGCTTCTGTAAATTTGAAGATATAGGCCTTTGGTTTTTAACTGTAAACTGGAGAATAATGGTGATGTCATATGTCACATAAATTCTGAGGATAAGTACAACAAAGATTATAAATAAAAACATGTAGTACAACAGTAAGAACCGTGAAAAATGTGTTTTACAAACTCTCTGTTGTATTTCCAGCAGAAGCAGACATTATTCTTCAGACTTCAGGTAAGATACTGAACTTCGAAAATGAAAACACAGTATGCAGTACCACGCTGTGCAAAGAGCCTATCTGGACTGCAGTGTGCAGAAGTGACTTAAGAAGAACATACAGTACAGTCAATGATAAAATGTTTGTTGTTACCTCCCTGGAAGTTGTAGAAAATCAATATACCCATCAGTACCAGGCCCGCTGGTTCTAACAGGCTCAGCCTTGCTGCAGGCTTTGATTTCTTACATTCAGTCTGCATCCTGAGTAGGGAGGGAAGTGCTGTGTGTGTGTCCGTGCCTGTGTGTGTGCATGTGAGTAGGAGAGAGATGTGCAGTGAGCTGGAAACCAATTAAGCTGCAGTGTTAGATAGGTGACAAAAAGGCCTCTATAAAAGCAGGAGGGTGCCAGGGGCTAGAGTTAATATAGCACCTGACATACAGTGAATAATAATAACATTAAAAATGTTCTGAACTAGTTTATTTGTAGAAAGAATTGGAGTGAAAAAAGCAAAGTTCAAACAAAATGTCAAGTTCAGGCAGCAAATGTGGAGGAAAATATGAAGGAATGTTACATCTTATGGTGAAAAATATGCCCAGTAGTATAAAATTTAACAATGAAAGGCTTGTGGGCTACCAGATCCTGACTGCCAAACCTCCATTAGAAATAACCCTAAAATGTTAAGCGATTGCAATATAGAATATTGTTGGATTGGAGAAGGGCTTGGGGGAGAGGGCTGTGGGGGGGTGCATTCTGAATCACTACAGCCACTTTGCCAAATTTATCACCAGTATCCTAAAAGGATACTAATCCTCAAAAGATACTGATCCTCAAAAGGCAGCATGGCTTTTGGGCAACTTCAGATGGAAATATGGTGCAATTAGCCCAGACTTGCAGCTGCCCTCACCATGCTCTTTCAGCTGCTGCACCTTCATTTCAGTTCCCCTTATTCAGGGAGAGGAGAGTTCAAATTCCTTCTGCCTCCTAGTTACTGATGTGGAAGGCAATAGAGACATTAGGAGAGAGTTTCATCTAGAAAGTCAAATGGCCATGGTCCATCTGCCCGAGGCAACAACTAGAACTGGGAGCCTGATTGTCAGTGTAGATACGTCAATGGAGACATCAATGGAAAGTTATGTCCAGAGGTTGACTGAGCTTATAGGCAAAACAATTCTTCTTGCTTTTCATGTTCTCTCTCTGTCCTTTGTGCACCTTCTACTGTCTTAGTTTGCTCTAATTTTCCTCTTCTGTTCCCTAGTTGTAGCCCATTCTAACTCTGACACCAGGAGACCTGCAGCTCCATTCTCAGAGAGCATCTTTGCCTCTACCACACTCATTAGCTGTATACCTGGGCCAGGCACATCCACCACTTAATTTTCTAAAGGATAAATAAATCAAGGCTCTTACTATCACCCCAGCCCTAGGATGATCAAAAGTGTGGAAAAATCTTGCTTCAGTATGTTCAGTCCTCACACTTACCCATGGTTGTTGAAAACAGTCAGAATGCTCAGGGAAGTATTCAGAAACAGCTTCCAGCCTTGAGCTGCTTCTGGCAAGAAGCTAAATTAAAAATTTAACCAGTATGGTATCCCTAAAAGAGATAACTTCAGGTCCTTTACAAAAAAAAAGCAAAGCAAACCAGAAAGTTAAACATCCCCTTAAATGTGTATACAGCCACACAGCCATGAGCCCATGCTTAGGCAGTACATAGAGAGCTGTGTACACTAGGGAAAGGAAATAATCTTCTCTGGGAATTAGTGGACTGAACATTTCTGCCATTAAAATTATTTGGAAAGAAAACCACACATATGCACATGGACACTAAAAAAAAAGGCAACAAGGGGAACTTGTAGAGAGTAAATGGAGCTGTAACTAAACCAGTTGGAGACTGTTATTTTTATATAGCCAGACTAATTAGCAGTGTTTTGAATGTTTGACTAAAGAAATAGTTAGGAAAAGATAAGTCAGTCCTTAATTAACATACTGCGCTGAGCAACAAAGAGATTTGCAGTAGGTTGACACTGGTCATTTGGAAAAGGGAGGAGGATAAAAACTGATTGCTCCACACCTCAAATTTTACCTGTTGCAGGTTCATTATTTTCTACAGGATTTCACTGTCAAAGAAGTTAAGAACTGAATTAAGCTCAAAGATATTGGCAAAAATCAGGTGAAATTGTACACAGTATTGAAGCTTCCCCCTCTTCAGTTTCTTTCATAAACATCAACAAACATTTGAGGCTTTTAAGAAGTTTTCCTTTTCCTTTCCCTTCCTCTCCTCTTCTTCTCTTTCTTTCAATGATTATGTTATAGCTTCTGTATTCACAGCCCTGACAGTATCAGTGCCTGATGCTGGTTTGAAATCAAAGCTCCACTGATTTTTACTGGTTCTGTTCTAGTATTGATACCTGTTACCTGCTGTGCAAAGTGAATCACCATCACTGAAATCAAACAGAAAAAAAAAAAATATATCCTTCATACCTAGAGAATTTAAAATTATAATCTGGCCTGTATTTTTCTAGTATTAGTGAAATGAGAATCAGTTGTCCAGTTTAAAATTTGGAGCACTTACAATCAATAAAGGTGCTTCAGATTTGTTCCTGCATGAGAGCAGCATTGCTTTATTAGATGCTTTGAGCAAATGCACAGGATTAAAGAATAGCCATATTCGTAGATTTGAATGTGGTGTGACTGGATGAGCTTCAGCATAAGACTGAGCAGAAGCAATTAAAAGTGACACTGGCAGGTTATAACTGTAAAACACCTTAGAAGTTCTTGTCTTTTCCAGATATGTTAATAACAATGTTCCCATTGGGATATCCATTTAGATATCCTAAAATGACAAACCTTTAAAAGCATAAACGATCCCATTTCACTCCCCCAGGTTTGCAAGCTGAATAGCTAACTGTCATATTCCTTTGAACCTCTCAGCCTAATGGACAAATACAGAAAGAAAGAAAAAACTATTCCTTCCAACTATAATAAAGATCCAGTTAGTAGCTCACCATTCAGCAATAACGATTCCATTCTGCATCTCTCAGCAAGAAAGATGGGACACAATAGGATCTCACCAATTTTATTATAATGGTAGAATAATTGGAATAAGTCTACCAGAACACCTGAAGGGCTTGATGGAGTATAAATACCATTTCCATTAAGAAGTAGATATGTGTCAAGCTCATCTGCCAGCCAAAAAGCTCTCACATTTGCCTAGGATTTAGCTACACTTGGAATCTCCTGTTTGATTTTACTGAAAGACAACATTATTTCTCCTTTTATGGCATCCAGATTTTCTTCATTTTTCTGTTTTTTTTTTTTTTTTCCTTTTTATTTTAGTATGCAGGTTGTTATTTATGCATGGTAAGGAATAATACAGTCACCTGATGTCTGTGGAGTGAAAAGCCCAATTCATGCAATTTGACTGGTCATTATTTCCATATGGTTCATAGAGACTGATGAATGGTTCATACAGGCTGCCAAATTGCTGCTACTTTATCAGCCCCATTTTGCTTAAAGAGTAACATAGGAAAATAATTCAGTCTAACTTCTCTTTAGCTGCAAAACATTTTCAAGACAGTCTTTCCTTCCTCTCTCTTACATACAAATAACTAATTTAATAAAATCCCACAGAGCACAACAGGATAGAGTGAGGAAAACTAATTTTGAAAAAAATTTTCTTTTGAGTAATTTTCAATGCTAAGACACTGTAAAGATACAATGCACAAAAGCTGTTTAAAATGTTGAATGAATAGTTAAATACAAACCTCAAGATCTCAAGACATTGGAATAATCTCCCAAGGGAAGTGGTGGATTCCTCTACACTGGACAGTTTTAACACTCAGCTTGACAGAGTGCTGGTCCATCTCATTTAAATTTTTTATATATATATATAGTTTACCTTAAAAGCTTGGAGTAGATGATTCTTAAGGTCCCTTCCAACCTGGTATTCTATGATTCAAGAACTCACTGATGACTGAAAACTTCTCCTGACTAACAAAACCAAACCAAACAAAGCAAAACAGAAAAGGAGAGCTGTTAACATCAGTGAATGGAAGTTGAGATGAGCGTTTTGGATAACAAATCTTCTCTATGTTCCTGTACTCCAGGAGATTCCCCTATCTTGCAGGACCAGAATATTTGCATCAGGATATCGGTATCAAAATATTAGTATAATTGTATCCCAAATATATCAGAAGATATTTTGGTGAATTGTCACCATTTTCCCAGGCATCTCAGATCACGCCAACATTATTTATATGCCAGGAATATCTGCTGTACACATGTTTTGATAAGACATAGGTCATTGTATATGGACATTGGACTGGAACCCATGAATTCTTCAATGACATCTTCCCATTAAGAACTTAATTTGAGGTCTGTCTGTTACAAAGCTATTAATCCACCTAATGTTCTTTGTTCATTCTACTTACAGAAAGTTTCTTTTATTCAAATGTCAGACAATCATACATCAAATGTTTTAGACAAAACTAAAGTTTCTCTATCTCAAACAGACCTTTTCAGCTAGACGTGAAATTCTGTCAAATAAAATATATTCTTGTTTAAAAAAACCTTCTGTCTTCAAAGCTATGCTGACTTTAATCTCATGGGTGTTATTTTCTTCTAGCTCTTTGCTGCTGGAGTCTGCTTCCATACCTTACTAGTTATCTTACTTTATCTAGAATAAACCAAGTGATTGATGCAATATATTCCCTGACTTAATTTGTTTTAGGATTTTTCAATATTGAAATTCTTAACCTTCAAAATTTTGTAATCCCAATTTGGTTACAAAAATTCACAATTCAGACTATTGCTTGTCTGCTCCTTTAATACTTTGAGTTACCTTGGTTTGCTAATTAATGCATTACAGTTTCACAGGTTTTCAGGTCCATCCACAAGACCAGAGAAAACTCAATCATCTTTTGCAACAGGGATAAACAGCTTGCAGCTGGCACATGACATGGTAGCAACAGCCTGTTTTTCTTCCTCACACTATTTAGGGTGGTACCAGGATACACCTCCATCATTAATGAGCAGCTATCCACTTTATGTATGTAAGCAGTGACTTCTGTTTTCCCACCTCTACCTCTCAAGCTACACCAGGACAGGTAGGATACCACAGGATTACAGGATGTCAGGGGTTGGAAGGGACCTTGGAGATCTTCCAGTCCACCCCCCTGCCAGAGCACCACTTCCTAAACAGAGGAACAGTCTGTCTCTGCACTTGATATCATGTTTTGCAGTCCATTTGCATTTGATATAAAGCTGCTGCCTCACCTTCTGCATCAGCAGTTGTCTTCTCTCTACTTTCTAAAGAAGCACTATCAGCCCTCCCCTTCCTACTATCCCCAGACGTGGGGTAAGGCAAATCTGTTTTTAAGATGTCCTGTTTCATAGTTTTTAGATGCTAATGCCTGTTGTATTTACAGCCATCCTTTGATTTTGTTTGTAGCATTCCCACATTTTGTTGGCCATAAGTGCTTTGCACAGAACAAACCTGACCGGACAGTAATCACAGGTTAGATGCAGAGCTGTTGTATTTTAAATCAGTGATTAACTTTTTACTGGGTTATAAAGATTATCCTTTGCTACAGGGCTTTGCTGTATTTCTAATGTTTTGAGAATTAAGTGGGTTTTGTTGCAGTGTCTAATTAATATTTCTCAGCTAAAACTGCTCAGTGTTACACAATTTTTGATGTAGTTTTGGTAGTCTATAATAAACTCCTGCCCAGCAATTCCATTTCATACAACTTTAATGAATTAGTATTTAGAGTCCTGTAACTCTCAGTGGTCTCCAGTTATGAGCATCTGATACTGACCTAAGCAATCCTCCTTGCGTTCTGATTCTTGAGAATCACCAGCTCCATCACATTTCCTTTCTGAGTACAGTGTTGGCAACAGAGTATATGTACTTGTTCTTAGTAGGCAAGCTGGGGTATGACTTCGTCAGAAATAAAGGATTTCCATTTCAGATTTCATGCCTGAGTATTCAGACATGACTGGTCCATTTCTAGACTTCTCTCATTTTCTTCAAGTTCTCTTGACTATTAAAAGATTTAGATTAAGAATGCCACATTTATACAACCTACTCTCCCTATACTTCACCCAATATTCCTTTTTCTGTCTCCTTCCCTCCCTCTACAGCAGAATAGTAGGTTTTCAGGGAAATTCATGGATAGCCTGAATAATTTTCACTTTCCTCTTTCTACCCAGATCATTTACGCTTTCCAGACTGTGGGGAATGGTGCCAGATGCTGTATCGCTGTGTCCAATACAGATGGAGCCAAAGGTAGCCTCAGTTTTCAGTCCTACAGTCTTCCTGATCCCCGAGTCATGGCATTTGCCTTCATTCCCAAAAGAGAACAAGTTGACTTGATATCCTCACAGCTTTTCATCAAATCCTCTCCAATTCTCTTAGTGTTCTCTCCTTTGTGACAATTGCCAGTTCTGAGTACTCTGTTAGTCATAGCTGCACTTTACTCTGTTTGGAGTTGGGCTGTTTTGCCTATGTCAGCCAAGAGCCCTCTCTGCATATCTTTCATTAACACAACTGTGCCTTTGGAGGGGGAAACAGGCTGTGAGTCACTTCAGCATCTGCTGACACCATAAGGAGATCTGAATGGATGGGTGGGTGGGTGGATGAATGGACAGAGCTTTCTGAATTTACCTGCCAAACAGGCAGAGAATTTTTTACATTCCAATGACAAATTCTGGATATGCCATCTCCCAGCTTTCATACTCTGTATTGGCAGCTGAGTTGATGACCTGACCCATCACTATGTTGACTTCAAACCAAAGTTTAAAGACAGAAAAAGCACAAGATTGTTGAACTTCTGGCGTTCATAATCCTTTTGCTTCTAACATTTTCTGGCACTGTTCAATGGGAAGTTAAAAGAAATTACACTCCTTGTGTAATTTCCTTTCTGTATCCTCTATGTCTGTGTGGACCAGTATGTAGGACACAAGGTTAGTAGATAACAATCACTTGGAAGATAAAGTATGGCACTTTCTACGAGCACAAAGAGCAACACACTTCATCTTTAATCATCGCAGAACATCCAATTTCACAGCATTACCTACAGCCACACAAAAAACACTTCCAGATCACAAAGTTTAATAGACTGAAAGAACAACTGGACATCAGAAACACTACCAAAAATATGTAGAGCTGTAGTAGTTAATGCTAATAAATTTTGACAGGTTATTAAGCACCATCCTTTAGTTTTAATACAGCCTATGAATATTAGAGATTAGCAGAAGACAAAATGTAAATAACAGATTATTACACTTCTGCCTAACGTGGCTTGTGTCTTTTTCTGGGATATCTAGTACTGTAGAACCTGGATTCTGTACTGGAAATCTCAGTTTTGAACCTATTATTTCCTTTTTAACTTCATAACAAATATTCCCATCTGCTTAAGAAACAGCACTGACAGCCTTTACGTGGGAATTTCTCTATAGCACAAGAGGGAATTCCTTTAAAATGGAATTTCTCTATAGTTTCCGCCTAGAAGATACTGCCTTTTCAGGACCAGGACTCAAACCAAGAAAGGTGTGGGTCAAATCACAGATTTTTTCAGAACACCACAGGTTAACTGTAAAAGCTGACAGATGTAGAGGTGGGAGGCAATAGAAAAGGTTTAGAGACATGAAGGGAAAATTTCTGAAAGATTAGTAATTTTAACACCCTTCTCAAAGTTATTTACCAATATTTCTTAGACCTAACTGAGATCATTGTGTCACATATATGCCTGGGACTTTACAAGCAAGTGTTGTACAGGATTCAGCTCAGACCTTTGCACTCCCAAAAATTTCAGTTAACCTGAGCCAGTCATCCCTACAAGTGGAATAATGAAAAACTTCTTGTTAGAGACTTGGAGATTGAGGTAGAGGAGTTATTTTCCTCCAAACAACATATAAAGTTTATTCCACCCTGCTTTCTTGGAGGCCTTTACTTATCTAACCATGCTATCTTTTTTTTTTTTTTTTGCTTCCTCATCTGAATCCTATGAATGTGGAATAACCAGTCATATCTGAACAAGTACAATCTGTTAAGAAATTCTCTAACAGAAAGGATTAACCTAAATGAGAAACGATCACATTTTCCACATCACAACTCTTGATGCTGTCTTAGGGTTTGCTCTTTCCTCCTAAAATATGATGGTAACAGGATTATTAACATCAACAGTAGTAGCATAAAAACCTTACATCTATGTTCAAAGATCCAGTGTTTCTATCTCATCTATATTGTACAGTTAGAAAACTATGGATAAAGAGGCACCATATCTCTGACTAGATTTCACGTTAGTCAGAAAGTGGCACCTTTTCTTAGTGAAATTGAAAAAGCTTGTTAAAACCAACAAAATTGGATATTAATTTTACCCAAACCAAGAGTAATTGTTTTCAAATATGTTACCAAATTCAACTCGCACATTCTTTGCATCTGCTGAAGTGTTGTATTTTTAATATAAAATAACTGCTTGGTCAGAAGTTGATTTCATTTCCCTTGTGTATAGACTGTAGGAAAACAGTCATGGGCTCTGCTGAAAGCTTTGTATGTTATTTTCAGATTTTTCTTTTAAAGAAACCCAGAGCATCCATAGAGAGTGAAAGAAAGAACACTGGGTGGAAAACATTTTGAAACTTCTGCATTTTGAGCAGCAAAGAAAAATGTCTTTAACAGCTGATACGCAGGGCACATAATTCAAACTGTCCCTCATTACAGACCTAAATTTATCTTCCAGCCCACACATATTTCTACTCTATCACACTTTTTCTACTCAAAATTATTCACATCAGAAATGTAGGCTCATGAAATGCAGGATAGCAAAAGTGTTATTTATGCTAAAGAAACCAATGCCACTTCTTATTTAAGCTCTCTGACTGCGGGTCTATTGCGTCCTCCCTCTTGGGCCTAAGTTCCATATGGTATCTCACATTTGCACCCCAGCAGATTGAGAATGTGGTGTCTTTGCCTCTTAGAGCTTGAATTAGTATACTAGAAGTCAGTCATAAAGTATTATAAAGAGCTAGAAGCTTTATTGACTTTAAACTCTGTGAATGCATTTTTGCCATGTGAATTATTTAAAGTCCTTTGTGAGCTTCCCTGGGGCCTTTTGAAAAGAAACTCACAAGTGCCTTCAAATATGCTGTGGCCAGCTCTCCTTTAAAAAACCTGCTTTCTTTAAGCATCATATATTCTGGCAGCTTCTCCCCACCTCTGTGTGGGAAATGGAGTCAAATAATCAAAATTTTCAGACCACTGCATAGTTGTAAGCTATTCTATTCTAAATTACTGGCTATTTTTTTTTCTCCCCTAGGGTAATAGATGAAAAACTTTGCTAATAATTATAGATGCTTTAATGGCCTGTCTTACCTCTATACATAAGATTTCTTTTCATAGGGAATATTACAAGCAGTATAATTTTAAGATTGTACATACCTGTCATTATGGGGCCATAAAAGTTCAGAAATAATTTGGTTTAATTTATCTATCTAATATTCTGTGGTAAGGCCACATCTGGAGTACTGTGTCCAGTTCTGGACTCCCCAGTTCCAAGAGAGACAGGGTACTACTGGAGAGAGTCCAATGGAGGACTATGAGGATGATTAAGGGACTGGAACAGCTGCTTTATGAGGAAAGGCTGAGAAACCTGGGGCTGTTTAGTCCGTAGAAGGCTGAGAGGGGATCTTATGAATGTTTACAAATATCTGAAGGGTGGGTGTCAAGTAGAAGGGGCCAGTCTCTTTTCAGTAGTGTCCAGTGATAGGATGAGGGGCAAGAGGCACAAACTGGAACACAGAAAGTTCCATCCAAACATCAGGGAAACATCCAAACATTCTTTCCTGTGAGGGTGACAGAGGCTGGAACAGGCTGCCCAGGAAGATTGTGGATTTTCCCTCTCTGGAGACTTTCAAAACCCACCTGGATACGTTTCTGTGTGGCCTACCCTGAGTGACCCTGCTCTGGCAGAGGGGTTGCACTAGATCTCCAGAGGTCCCTTCCAACAACCCCTAGCATTCTGTGATTGTGTGAATAAAGTCACTATCATTCAGAAATTATTTCATAATAAGAATATTTTAATTTCTCCATATTTCTCAGGAATAATTTCTCCATAAAAAACAACTCAAAATAATATGGGGCATAGGAATTCTTTATGAAAAAGCTCTGATAATAGAGTCTCATAATTACCCCAAACAATGCTTTGTTCCCAAAAGCTTTCAGCTGATGAATCTAAGAATTCAGTCTGAATATTATCTGTAGGAAATAGAGCAATAAAAAAGCTAAATCACCAACAATATGTAGATGAATTATGTTTCTAATTCTTTTTTCCATCAGACACCAGGGGTAGTATTTATTTTATTTTTTTCTGTTCCTATAAACTGAGCAACACTTTTTTTTATTTATAGCTAATGAGGAAATCATGCTGTATCACATCAGTCAATTCAGGACACAGGAGAGAAGCATCACTACCCTGGTTTATCATCTTTGTTCCTTTATCTCTCCTATTCATCACCTGTGATGATATCAGCCCCCATTCCAGCCCATATAGAACTTTACCTGTCCATATATGTTAGTTAGACTCTGAATAAACAATTTTATCAACTATGTCTGCCCTCTCTGTTTCCTTTTTCATTTCTCTTTTTGAATTTCTGGCTCAGGCAGGATTTTTCTAATGAGTTATCCAAGTCTTACAAGGGAAAACCTGCCTTGGTGTATATTTGTTATGCGTCACTTGCAGTGACAGTCTCAATAAATAATATGTATCGATATTAAAAACACCACCATTACCCCAGCACTTTGCTTGAGCTGACAACTGTGATGCAAGCTGCTAACAACACAAGAAACCACTTTATTCACCAAACAATCTTGGCATTAACCTCTTCAGCAATAAATAATTACCTAAATTATTTGTAAAATTGTCAACCTGCATTTTCCTTTGCAGATCCCACATACAGGATGAAAATTCCATTTACAGCATATTACAGTTTATAAACTGAAGTGTCCTGGACATTTATAAAATACTACTCTTACCCTGAAGAAATATCCTAACCTGATGCAATGTAAGATTTCCTTCTCCTTTGAAGTTAATACTAGATAGCACTCGATGAAGCTCTAGCCTGCAGTTTCAGTAGGGCTTGAATCCAACGTGAGAGACGCACCTATTGTGTCAGAATCAATAGATTTTTTTTCTCTGAAAAGAATTCTTGGTACAGAAAAATACACTATCTCAAATAACTGTAGGATAATGATAATTTTAAAAGGAAGGTGGATTTTTGAGATTCCTAGATTCCATGCAATTCAATTCTAGCGCTAAAGTTAAATTGCGAAGCTATAATGAGAAATTCCAAAGGAAGACCTAATTTCTTCCTCAGTTGAGACAGTTTGGTACTGCTGCCTCCAGAGAATGGATTCAATGAAATCTATCATGAGAAATTTGTTTTCTACTATACATTGCAGTAACACTTACTCTTCTGTTGAATTCAAGTTCTGATTCAAAAAAATAGATAAGCCTGATTCTTACTTTAATATTGGATATTTTGTCTCCATGGAAGGTAAGAAAAGACCTCTGTTATGTTGCAGGTCTATATTTACTTCAAAAAAATCACTTACGAATTGTCAGAATAAAAAATAAAAATTGCACTTGAAGGAGTGGCTCAGAGATTATAAAAGTCACTGTATCAAAGTCTGCATAGGGATTCATCTGCCAGAAAAAAGATAATACATTTTTTGAAAAAATAATATTAAACCATCTTCTACTCATGAAGATCTGACTCTGTCCTGAAGATCTGTCTCTTTTCCAACAAAACAAACAAACAGAACAGGTCTTTTTATCAGAAGTTTTCTGCTTCTCTTTGTATCCAGTACTGTAAGGACCTGCCTAAGTAGGAACCCAGCAATCACACACTTTGTTTTCACATACACTCAGAGGGTCATTATCTATTAAAAAATAATAGAAAGTTAGAAGGCACCTTTGTTTGGTCCTTTGTTTGGCAATAAGGACACCATGCATTTCAGACTTGTGCAAAAGTAACATCGCTTCCCAACTTACAGATGGAAAAAACTCCTAACTATAATCTTTCCCTGCTGTTGCATTCTGCCCACTTCATGCCTAAACAAGACACAGCAATAATCTGATCCTTTCTTGTGCCTGAACAGTCGTATCATTTTTGAGTGTGGATACAATAGATTCTGCAACTGCTTTTGTCTGTCTTTGCTTAAATTAAGGAAAAAACCCTCCAGATATCTCAATAAATAATTATATCTGTTCAGTTTTTAAGCAAAGAGTAAATCAGTTAATAAATTATTTTATTTTTTCTCTTCATCGTAACACCTTAGTGAAGTCAGAAGATTAAAAATCCTTTAGGGTTACAAAAATCTGATTCTGATCTAATAAGGAATACATTCTGTAGCAACATGTTCTAGATACTGTCAGGATTGCTCGCACATTGAGCTGTCCCAACAATGCAAGTGCCAATCTCTCATTCCCCTCCTGTTTATGGCATACAACTCACCTGTGTAATCCTTAAATAAAATTCATATATTGCAAACTCTCTGGCTTCATTTAACTTTTTCAACAAGCTTTCACTGGACCTGTGTAGCTTAATATTCTCATAAGGGATGCAGTGTGACTGAAACTGGTGATAAATTTGCATATTAAACTGTGAATGTGACTTCAAGTTGGAGAGTTACAAAACTAAGTGATCAGAAATTAAGAAACCATACTGATAAAGCTAATGCCTGTATCTCTCAGTAAGAATTCACTGTCAAATCACACTGAAAATACCTATTGAACAGTTTATAATCTCATTAACTAAAAGAGAAAATTACATGTAATTCTTATTCTCTAATGGTATGAGTTAGAATAAATCTTACTGACATACCAGTGCATGGACCCAGGAGCTGGGATCTGTTATAATCTACTTACCTTCTGAGAACCTAAATTCCACTTGAAATATTAATTTAAAAAACCCAAAAAACCAAACCAAAACCAAACCTTAAATACATTGACCTCTAATACATTCAAAATGTTGGAATAAATCAAGTAGTCGAGTTAATAATTGACTCTTTACTAATGTGCTCTTATGAAAGAAAAGAATTCAATATGCTTAGTGCTATCCCTAATTTGCAGTTCTGTTTTAATAGTCCATTCTTCATATTATTCATCCTGCCAATTTCCAAGGTAAACCTTTTTAAGCATTTGCAAAAGGGAACAAAGGTGAAATAAGAATATAGTTGTAGCTACAGTACAGTGGTCTGAAAGTGCACATAATTCATTAGTTTATGCCATATTTCCCACAGCAGATAAACAACATTTGTCATTTACATTGCAATAGAAACTAACACTGGAGCTTCACTGCAGCAAATGTTATAGCAAGACATCACATTTTAAGTAGGCAAGGCAGAAAAAGAGTAAAAGAAATCTAGCCACGCTCTTCCCATTTTAGAGGATGAAGTATGGCATGCACAGACAGGAGAAACTGTACAAAAGTCACACTAAAAACTTGAGACAAAGCAGAGAGTGGAGGCAATATGTTCTGGATGTTAATCAAGTAATCTAACTAAATAAGCATCCTCCTTTCCTCATCACTTTTGTGGACAATTGTCTGCACACCAAATGTAAAATGTGCAAACACACAATGATTCTCATTCTAAAGTTGCAAGAGACATTGATAAAATAATATTTAATCAGGCTTATCTATGAAGAAGAGAATTTTCAGCATAAATAATCAACAATAGGAAATGCAATGCTATATCATATTTATTTTATTATTTCTGTCAAGGTGAATAGGAGATAATATCTTTGGCGGTAAAATCACTTTTTATTAGACACACTATCACAGTTTTGCCCAAGATATTTGAGAAGGGGTCATCTACATTGGTACTGAAAGTGAGTTTAATGTCATAGCATATTGAGATGTAGTACCTACAATATCCTTGTGCAACAAGCTATTTGGGCTGCTAACTTTGTCTATAAAAACATTTTTAACACGTAAATGTTGATAGAGGATTTAATGGCAATATTTTTAGGCTGAACAGGAACACAACAAAAGACAGTGGGGAGTAACATGAGAGTGTTTGTGTTCCTGCAAAGGTTGTGTAATCTTGCAGATATTTCTGCAAAATGTGGTAACACCATATATTTAGCAGTAGGAAATGGGAAGAGAAGAGTAGGTCTCCATCCATACCCTTGCTACTCTGAGCAGCTGCCATCTGGGTAAGCTACATTAAAGTGGATCCCCCAGACACCCAACATGAAGGAGTAGGTAAATACTTTCTTCATGTGTTCAAAGGCTTTGGCTTCCTTGATCTTATTCTGGAAAATAACCCAAAAGTTCTTTTTGCACAATACACCATCACAGGTTAGCCTTCAGTTGCTCATTCATGAAAAGTTTCTCTAACACAGTTCATTGCAGTCAGTCATTAATTCCCACTGCCAAGCTGAGAATGTCTGCTCCTAATTAAATTAAATCTGCCCTATATCTGTGAGATAGGGTCTTTATTTTTTGCTTCCCTGCTGTCTCTGAGGACTGATAGATAAACTTGACTTTGATTTGATAATAATCACAACTTCCTAGAAGTGCCATTAAAATTATTTTGTCTTTTTTTTCTTTTTCTTTTCTTTCCTTTTTTTTTTCTTTTTATTTTTAATGCTTTATAGGATTCAATTTCCTTTGCTAAAGCCTGTGACCTCCAAAAATTACAGTGGTGAAAAGGGATATTCAAAAAGGCATTAATTTAAGGCGATTTCACATTCATTTGCCTATTTTAACTTAAAAAGCTAGGATAGATGAATGTATATTCAAGTTCATTAAAATGTTTAACACATTATACAGAGAGCTTTGCATTGTACCTGCCTTCTGAAATATTTGACTTATTCCTGCTACATGTGCTTAATCTCTGTTGTGATTTAACCTCAGCCAGCAACTAAGCACCACACAGTCGCTTGCTGACTCCCCATCAGTGTGATGGGGAAGAGACTCAGAAGTGTAAAATATCAGTTACAAAACTTACAGTCAGTTAAAACAATTACAACACGTTGGTATCTTCTCAGGAAAGACTGATGTTTGGAAATATAAACTATCAGAAGTATAAATTCAATAATCTAGAAACAGCTTCCTGATTACCCATACAAATGAAATCATAAATCAGCAGCACCACAAGGAATTAAAATTCAGAAGATACTCAGTTACACATTCTGTTTAGGAGGACAACAACACTTTATGAAATGCTACCACAGACCTACGAGTATTGGTAAATATTGGAAAGCTACTTCAGCTTGTATTTAGAGCCATTAGTGTGTCCATAATATGCTACAGTTACTATTTCACACTTATCCTTGCAGTACAGCAGTAAACTTTTATTATTATACATTTCATTATTTTGTAATTCATATTCAGACTTGTATCCTGTTACTTTTTAGGAGTTTCCATAATGAAATGCATTTGTATTCCCTGGGTTGATATATATATATATATTTCAGTACAGTCATACACATCATAGATTGTTCTCCTAGAATCATTTGGAAGGTACCTATCCAAGGGAGGACAGCCCAACAACAATGAGCAATTTGAGCAGGTTGGAACCAGGTGTTTTCTCCCCTTTGAATTTTCTATTCCTCTGATGATGCATTTCTAAATTAACAAGACTGGTCATGAAACAAGCAACTGAACTAGTCAAGGTTTAGAGGACTGCCCTTCTTCCTTCCCTCTTGAAAAGACCACAGTAGTCTCTTTGCAACTGCAGGGTATCAGAATCACTGCATTGAGCAGAGAAGTGCTGAGATGATACAGTTCTGATATAAGGTACAATCAAGACACTACAGAAAAGAGAGTAGACTCTCTGCCCTAAAAGCTCCCCTAAACATACTCTAAACAGCTAGATTTTCAGGATTTGGAAGCTGAACTTGGAAGTTAATACAAGACAGACAGGCAACAGAAAACAGAAAGTGAAAACACATGGTTCTGTATCACCTGTGAACTATTTGTAAGCATTATGGTAGATGAGAGTCCCCAAAATCATTGCAGATGCTCTTCATATAATCAGTGGGAGAAGTGTGTCACACGGGCCCAAAAGAGCTGAGGCAGAGAGCTGCCAAGCAAGAACATGAGAAGATGACTTTGTAATAAAGAATGTGTTAGCTCCATTTAAGTAAGCCAGTGACAACATAAACTGTATTTAAGGCTACAGCAAGCGGAAGAAAATTAAATGACAGCTAACATTCCACCAAGGATGTGATAGTCTCTAGATGAAAAATGCTCTGCTTGCTGTTGATATAACTATTAAAAATGGCTGATGAGGCTTAGGAGAGGTGAAGAACACAGAAGACAGTAAGAAATGTACAAGGATGCAAGCACCTGAGAACCAAGACTCCCTTACAACACCCCATAAAGTCTCATGAGGCTTATAACGTGTCACTAGGGCACCATTTCTGTACATATTTTATAACCATCATCTAATCCATCTGCTTTCATAGACAGGGATTTTTTTTGTTTGGTTTGATTTGTTTTGTTTTGTTTTGTTTTTTTTACATATCAGATACTTTCTAGGTCTTTATTTGAGTTTTAGGTTGCTTTCACAGCCCAATAAGTATCCAGCCCAGGAGATGTATTTTTCCCTTCCCTGCATACATATTTAGATGTTTTTGCATTTGTCATTTACTAAACACATTATGACACACCATGGCTTTTTTTTCCCAGAAGAATTCCTCATATGATACAGTGATTTGGAAAGCAGCTGGACTTATTATGTTCCTAGTATATAGCTAGAAGGTAACAGCAGATGTTAAAAAGTCTGATTTACACTGGATAAGTACAGTTTGCAAAAAGAATTTCCAGTAGAAAACTTGCAGTTTTCAATTGTTCACATTTATTCTGGTTATAAAATATATACAGAATGTGTTGTAGAAATATGTTCAGTAAGTATGCATCCATTCCAGTGTGCCTTAATCCCTGTGTTACCATCAGGATGAATTTCTGCTTAGTCCAGCTGCCAGACCCTCTTGAGACTATCTGAGGAACAATGAGGCATATCTTCATCTTAAACGAATCTGGTTTTAAATGAGGAGAGGCCAGTGGGAACAGTTCTGCTCCATGACCTAATTGCACTTTCCCATTCATAACTCCTACAGTTAAGCCTGTGCTACTGGCAATCAAATTCTGCTATCAAGTGTGACTCCAACCTGTCTCCAAAGTGACTGAAAAATTAGTATACAACTGCTGCAAAACAGTTCTTGTCTTGGAGAATAGAATCTTGATTGAAGACAAGAATTTATGTAACATCATACTCAATATTAAAATGCTTAATTTAGGGGTTCTTTCATTACTGACATAAGGAGTCTACTTGGACTGCCAACTGAGAAACCACATTTGATATGTTTACTGAGGAAGAAAAGCAAGCAGGACATTCTCAACAATGTGGTCAAATACCTGCTCCAGCATACTGTGAGACTTTAAAACACCACTTCACAAGTATTTCATTATCAAGGACTACAGGATACAGTACATTTATTTAGCAACTACTAGAAATTAGCAGAGCCATAATTAAGTGAGATACTTCAAATGTTATGCATTACCACAGGAGACTGTGGGGTCCTCGTGTTGTTGTTTCTTGCTGTTACTAGGTCAGAACTTGCTTTCTTCTGTTTCCTTCTTCATTTCCTTCTCTAATTGAGTTTACCTTTGTCAACCTTTATTTCTCACTTCTTGTGTTTTGATTGTCATAGCACCTGCTCCTTTTTCTTGGATTGTTTTAGATGTTTGTTTGTTTCTGGGTTTCCAGAGACCCAGCCAGACAATACAAGTTATACTTTATTACAGTGTAAGTTTTTCTGCCTAGTTCTTTGCCTGACAGCTCTATGACTGCTTTAGGTCCTGCACTGGAAATGGGGCACCTTTTAAAACTAACCACTCTCCAGGACTTAAGTATTCAAATAGAAGCATTTTTTTTATTACTAGGTACTAACAGCACAAACCATTTACTAAAGGTAGACCCTTGTGATCTTTCATTCAATATCACAGCAGAAGACATGACTTGAAATAACAGGATGCCTAAAATAACTGGAAATAGTTTGAAAAAAAGAAAAAAATAATTCTTAATAAAAACTCAATGAGTAGCTTGCAAATGTTGTATAAGGAATGGAGAGTTCTTACTGAAGCTATTCCAGCCCTCATGGAATAAGTAGAAATTGAACGAAGAGATTTCCTCTTCAATCTGCTAAAATATGGGTTACCTATGGGGTTAAGTTATCCACCCACTCTACTACAGAAACAAGAGCTCTCACTCTTAAATGATCAATGAGTACTTTCTCTGTTGGCCACTGACTCAACCAGCTAACCCCTGTGGTGACCCGAATGAACACCTAATTTGTGAAATTAGATAGACTTTGATAAGTCTTTCTCACTCAATAGGGGTGTTGAGTGAGACACTCCACAAAAACAAAGGGTGAGAAGAAAGGTAGTATCAGGTATAGGTTTAACAAAGTGAGGCTCTGCAGCCAGTATTGAAACAGATTCATGACCATTAACCCAGTGTTTCTCTTTAAGCCACACTCAAACACAAAAGGCACAATAATGCCAGCAGTAGTATTTTCTAAAGGAGGATAGTGTCCCAGAGGTGCGAGGTATGCATCTATATTGTTGATGACATGAGAGCTTTGGGAGTCAAGCTAAAGAGCAGAACTTCTGGTGCTTAGGAAAACAGCTGAAAACTAGAGTTTCAGAGCATCTGAGGTGAAGTGGCAGCTGAGTGGAGAGAGTTTAAGGATTGCAGTTTTGATTTCAGATAGTCAAAACTGGAGGTGGGCTGGAGCTTATGAATGAAGATAGCAAGAGGGAAAATAAATATATACTATTTATATATGCCTGTGACATTTAATAATTGCAAGAAATATAGTAAGTGAATTCCATCCATCTGTCCCACAAACCACACTATTAGTCAGTAGATTTCTTATAAGATGCATATCAGAAGAGGGTGTTGAGACTCCCTCCCAGCCCCCCCTTCTTTTTTCCACTTTCCCTTATGGATCGCACTAATGAATCACTATTTTTCCAACTATTCTCATTTCTTCTCTAAAGTAGCACTTCATATTTCTTAATTCCAATTTTAATTATCTCTTAAGTAAGAGACTTCACTATAGGTGATTTATTGTACACGGGAATTAAAAAATAGACGAAGTCCATTACTTAATTCTTTCCTTCTTGCATTTGTCCTGTGCTGAATTACAAAATGGAAGGTGAAAATTGATAATAGTCTTCTAGTACATGCAAATTTGGTTCCAGTCTTAAAAATTCTTAATGTACAAATTGACTGTGACTTTATGAAACAGTAAGTTAAAATATTAAAGTAATTGATGTTATTGTCAATAGTCAAAGTAATACATTGGTAGTCAATGTATATCTGTATGAAAGAAAATAGCAAAAATACTAAAATTAATTCTCTTCCTCTCCTACTTTTAATCCAAAGTTATTTCAAAATCATAAATATATATATTTATTGACTATACATGCAATTCCAGGTCTGATAATCACTGCTAATATTTTGTTATCAGTTAACTTTAAACTGAAACATTAAATGGCTGTTCTACCATTTAGGTTTTTTTCCAAGCAAATTCAAATTCAAATTCTATGTAGAAGCAGACGTTTTTGTTACAAAATAGTAAAAACCACCAAAGACAGGAAAACAAGGAAAGGATAAACCTTGTTAATGAGTAAAATCTTATCTAGTTCCTAAAAATATAGTAAATGCATATTTCTGTCATGTGTTGATCTAGGCAGAGATCATCTGATTATTTTACAATGAAAATATCTTTTCACACTCTTTTATCTGTAAATTATCACAGTTTAGCCACCTCATTAACTCAATGGTTTGAATATTTTACAAGAAATTTTCTCCAAGCTATTGCTACATCAAAATTAAAAACTTGTACTTGACCTACAATGTCTTTTAGAAAGTCATTAATTTTGAATTCAAAGAAGATAAATGATAGAGTTGTTGTTGTAATGACTAATGATACTAATTGTTAAAATTTTGCATTTTTCAGCCTCTTATACTTTTTTGTTCTCTGATGGACTAAAGTGCCCTTTACTTTCAGAAGTCTGCTCTCCATATGGATGAATTTACATAGAACATCAATGGGTCCTCTCTTAACCTTCATTTGTTAAGTTAAATGCTTGAATGTTTTATGTGCTTATTCATTTATTACTGTTAGGCTGATTTTCCGGAACAGCTATAGTTTTCTTCTTTTTCTGAACCTTTTGAATTCAGCAACATTCATACTTTAATATCTTATCCTTAAGGAATAATACTTTTGCACTGTTAGTCAACAGTGCCTTGATTTTACATGGAGCATTGTATTCGCTAATTTAATGAAGACCCCATCCTCTAAACCTTGTTTATCTTATGTAAAGACAAGAAATGTTTTGTAAGGATATACATCTTTCATTTCATAGAATGGTAGAGGTTGGAAGGGACCTCCAAAGATCAAGTCCAACCCCCATGTCAGAGCAGGATCATCTAGGGCAGGACATATCCAGGTGGATTTTGAGTCTGTAGAGAAGGAGACTCCACAACCCACTCCTTCCTGTATCATATAATTTGAAATATGTTTTCTGAAGTTTCAAAGTCTCCTGATCTAGAGCAACAGAACAGATAAACATAAACACTGAAATAAGGAAATTAAGGGTGAGATTTAGCTGACAGACTAACATGCTCAAAACTTAGCTTTGCAGTGAGGTTGGCAGATAAGATGCAGCATCTGGAAAAGACTCCTGTCCCTTTGGATCAATAATTGGAGATCAGAATGGACATCTTATAGTGTTTGTAGTGATGTTAAGTACCTATGTGTGAACAACTGAATTAAGCCCTTATCCAATACAGTCCAAGGAATCTAGAAAGCTAGAGAGCTGCAGGAGACCTAAATACCTGCACTGACTGTGTTGATTACATCTCCTGCTGCTATAGTATGAACTTGGACAGCCTAAACTGGTAGATATACCCACACTGGCAATTAGTTTAGGTGTCTAAATCTTAAAACTGAACTTCATCTGAAATGGCTAAATTATGATGATTTACAAATGTCAGGGTAGAAGAAAATACTGTTTCCCTGCTGGTTTACAGTGGAAAATAACTAAGGAAAACAGTATTTGAAGTACAAGACAGTAATGCAGCATTTTTTTTTAGTGCCTTGTAGTATATACCATATTGTAACTTGGGGATCATGCTGTCCTTGTTTTCCCTTTTGAAGCTACACAGAACTTCTTATGCAGCTGTTCCTTATTTCTGTTACAAGGAACTACTCTTTTAGTTATGGATATAAACTACCAAGTATTTACGGCCCAAGCTAAAACTTGCAGGTGACCTTGCCTTTTTAAGTTTCCTTACTGCATTTGGTGAACACAACAAATGGAACAGAGTTCCGTATGAAGCAACACTGTTCTCCTATGAATGTTAAAGCTGTTGCTATCAGAGTGAACTGAGAAATGCTGAAACTATTTTGTATATTTAAAATATATTTTATTTAATAANATATTTTATTTAATAAAATATTAAAATTCTGAAAAATTGGAGGGGAAAAAATATTTCGTTTTAGCATATTTGCCCAACTAAACTCAGCTTGAATTCTTATATTTTTCACTGTGGTATTTATGTACCTGCTTGCATCTCTAATGATAGGGAAAAAAAACCCCATTCCAATGTTTTTCTTGCATTGCTCAGAAATCCATCAGAGCACATGGTCTGATAGACAACCATTTCATTGAAATGTTGCACATTAAGTGACCAGAAATGTGTAACTTGACCTGTGAGGTCCTTTCTGGCTCATAGCAGGGCTGCAGCTGATAATAGGTCATCAAGCTCAAACTTTCACAGAATAGCATAATCCTCAGTGAGAAAAACATTGATTTGGTGATAATCGGATGGTAAAAAGTTGGAATGGTAGAATGTGTCAGGGCATGGAGCTCCAGCGAGTTCGTTGCCAAGCCTACTGGTCTCAACCAGGTAGGTACCCATAGATCACAAAAACAATTAAAAAAAAAAAAAAAAAGTGTGTATATATATGTATATAAAAACCAAAACAGTATTAAGGTCCCAGTTCACCTCCATTTGTCCTCCCAGAGGTTTAAAATGCTGAAAAACAGAATGTTCTTTAGCACTAGGACAGAAAGGAAAGTAATGTTTTAACAAAATTACAGATCATAGGTGAAGAAGTAAAATTATATAGGAAACATGTAAGAAGTTTCTTCTACAGAAACAGTGGAGTGTGACTGTGTGAAGGAGAGAAAGTTTTGGTATTTTTCTCAGTCTTCAAAAAAGTCTAGGGGGAAAGTGGGATTCTAAAATGTACCTAAGTTTCTGCAGATCTCTTGAAAACAATGCAGACATCCAAGCACTGCTGTGCTCTGGACACTTGGTAGGGTTCCAAAAAGTAATGATATGTGCAGATGGAAGATTGTAAGAACCACAGCATTCACAAACTTCATCCATCTAAAGTGAGCCACCATCATGATCACCAAACTGTCACGGATGGCTACTTCTAAGTACAAGTGCTGCAATTGATACCTGAATATGGCTTTTCAATGGAATATGAAAAAAACTAAGATCTACTATATGTTATGAACTCTTCCATGAAGAAAGAAAACACCCTTTTGTGTGCTGGGTTGCATTGCATTGCTGGTACAACTGTTATTTTAAAGTTTGGTATACCAGGTCCAACAAACACTGAATTGCTGTTACCTGCTTTGAAACTACACAATATGGGAGCTCCTTCATGAACTGAAAACTTTCCAATAGGCAAAGTTTCTTACTGAAGTTAGTTAAAATAAGAAAACCAGTAAGTTAAGTCTTTAAGTGTGTCAAATCTGTGTATATTCTTTGAAGAAAGTATGTTGATATTATCATACTAAAATCAGATTGATTCATTCTAGGAACACACTAGATAATCTATTTGGTCTTCTTTTTATGCAGGATTTCCAAGCTGGCAGTCTGTAATTAATAACTCTCAGTAGTACAGGCTTCAGAGTCTATCCAATTTAAGCACCTGCTTCAATAAGTTATAGTTGAATGGTGGAATCCTTTTTAAGAGACTCACTTTGTCTTGATTCAGAAAGAACATGGACTGAGAGAAGATAATTTTTTTTCTCTGACTGCTCAAAAGCTGCATTGTTACCTCCCTGTGTCTTGTCCAGTTTCTGCCTTTGAGCTGCTGGATATTAAGATGCTTCTCTTCATTTAATGACCCTTCCAGTATCAGGTAATTTCTCACTTGTGCTATGTCTTATACAGCTAATTATACTGATTTAAATTCTCCAAGCTCCTGAGTAATTTCTCTACCTCCTTCATGAAATCTCCAACCCTGTACATATATTGTGTTCAGATACTACAAAAATTACAATTTCAGGTTATATGGATTTCAGTAACTGGACTTATAACTAGTCCAATGTCAAGCCAACTTTTAACATGCCATATGCCATGCTAAATTGCATTGTCCCAGGTATGCCATCAACTTATTTTTTAATAAGTGTACTATTCACCGAAAAATATCTAAACAGCTGTGTAAAATGAGAAAGAAAATGAAAAGTATTTTATAGAGATGGGAACACAATAAGGCTAGTAGCTTCCAAAATATTTAATCTTATACAGCTCATCACTCTTGAAATTTTAGACACTCAGGAAGAGAATATCATGTTATAAATGTGAAGCACCACCTTTGAAAGGAAACCAGCTTTCTCATTGTCAGTTCACAGTCACACTTCAAACACAAATATCACTGGACGTGTATCTTACTTTTAAGTGCTGAGAGCAACCTATTATTCACAATTTCACTTTTCGTGACAGTACCACTCTAACTGCATTTCTCAGGTCTGTCATTCACAGTGTTTAAAGATCACACTCTTAGCACTCAAGAATAAATTTATCTGGAGCTAAAGATATACTATATTACAAAGTTGGCATCAAGTTAAACTATTTAAGCTGGGGAAAAAAAGAAAGGGCCGGGGGAGAGCTCATGCAAGAACTCCAAATCAGAACACCCACAAATCTGCAGGTAGGTATATCAAGATACAAATGTTGGGTTTACCTTCTCAAGTAGTTCCTTTTGTTCACAGAACTATAAATAGCTAGACAGAAATGTTGAAACAATACATCTGAACCCTTCAGCCATTAAAAGCTAAACTAATGTTGATGTGCAGAATCAAACTCTACAACCTGAGATAGGTTATAAAGTAGGCATGTTTATTATGGTGCAAGGGAGATCACTCCTCTGAACTTGTGCACCATACTTCAAAGCAAGCAATTATTTATAATTAGAAATATACATATTCATTGTCAATGAAGGGGTTATTACAATTAATTCCAGGAATAGGTGTGGTCATTATAATTATTTCTGGGAACTCATTATCATAGGTCTCCTCCCATTGATGCCTGTGAACTGTTGTCTGGTGGTCCTGGGCCCAGTCTTCCTTGCAGTGTATTTTTATTTTTTGGCTCAGAATGTAAGGCTATGTCCCAATTTGAACATTGATGCAAATACACATATATATAAATTTGGAACATAACTTGGGAAAAAGGTAAATATTCCAGGTTAGAATAAAAAATTTTCCTACTGCCTGGGTTGATTTCTTAACGCTTTCCCACCGTTGGTATGAAGGAACCAGGAAAGACAAGGAGAACTTTTATGTCTTAAGTCAACATTCTGATGTATACAAGAAGACCACCACTTTATGAAAAACACCACTTAGGAAGACTATAAAGCTTGGACATCTAAATATATAAAAAGCACAAACCAGTGCAAACAAATCTAACACACCACAACCACCACCCCCAGTCCCCCCACAAATTACCTCCATTTAATGTAAGAAGAATTGAAAAGCAGAATCATGAAGTATATTCCCAATGCTACACAAGTTAGACACTAGTTAGATACTAGTAAATGTAATGATCTATGTATAAAGGAGACCAGTTTCCTGTGTCCTAGCTCCACCAGGCAGTAGTGGACTGGCATGGAGTAATTCCTAAGTACCTTATCTGAGGTGCTGGACACAAGGGTAAAGACAAGAAAATGCACTTTGCAACTTTTGCTATAGAATATGCAACAGAGATTCATTTTTCCTATGCACCAAATAAGAGAATTTACCAATTTTCTATTTACCCCGGAAGCATTGCATACAGTGAGGTATGCAACGCATCTGGATTCTGTACCACTTCACATCCTAGGGCAAGTAACTGACATTCAGCTTCCAAAATCTGCAAGCTGAACTTATCTTCTAGTCCAGAGTTATTCACAGGAGATAAGAGCCTTTGCACTTTGACTGAATAGCATTCAGTTCCCAGATGTTCACATCGTTCCCCCTTTTCCTTAGTCATCTAAGCATTCTTCTCATAAACAAGAAAACGTTATTGCTATACACAGTCTGTATTATCTTGGAAAGGGAAGCACAGAGGCACCTGACAGTAAAATGAAGTGGATATTTTAGTTGCTGTGGGTCCCAGTACACAAATCAGGCAGAATACTGGATAAGCTAAGGTAAACAGCAGTCAAAAAAACAAACATCACCAGCAAAGCACACTTGAACTCTGTACATTTTTTTTTGTTTTCACTTTATCACACACTTCATCCAATGATGTAAAATCTCTTAAAAAAATGTTTCTGAAATAATACAGCACTCTTGAGAGGCAGATTATCATGAGTTACCACTTTAAAGAGTGGTACACTGAAATTAAAAGCCAATTCAGCACTAGAACTAGGAAAAGAATTTCACAGATCTAACACCTTCCTTTCTATTCTGAATAAAAATGTCCTAAGTTTCATACAATGGCAAGTACTCTGAGACACCCTGGAATCCCTGAGAAGACATTTATATTGCCTATTAATTTATCTAAATGGGTGGTTTATATTATTTGACTTTAATTCTTGCTATCCCTTCTCTATTCTAAATAGTCATTTAAGTGTTACAGTTCTCAGTGCTGAAAAGGTATACACCCTATCCCATCAAATTTCTCATCTTAAACACAATTTCTCAGTACAGATACACAGAAACAGTAAGAGAGTTTGCTGCAAAGCTAAATTCAGATAATCCTGAGATTCTTACTGAAAAAGAAGTATCCAGAACCACTTATGTCCCGATACTGCACTTGCAAATCTTACTGATTTCGACTCACATTTCAATGCAGAAGTTGACTGAATGTTTAGTGTCACCAGACGATAATTTCTTTACCAAAGACACTCCTAAACAAAATATTAAATGAAACTATTACGTTTGCTGCAGTGGAATGAAACTGGGTTACTTTTACAATATTTCCACTGTTTTAGTTGTATTATATCAGTGTAATGGAACAAAATTTGGCCAAACCCCCTGCATTAACTTTGAAGTACTAAAAAGTGAGACCCAAGAAGGAAGAATTGCACTAATATGGAATATGCTATGCTGTGGACAATGCTAAACTAAAAATGGCTTTGTAGTGGGTGATTGAAAATGTGATGGAAAAAAGTAAATCTTAGAACCATAATTTTCCTTCAGTACTGGCTTGTTTTGTTTAATGAGAGTGTAGCTGTTTAGGAAAGGAACAGCATCTTCATGTATTATGCATTTACATAGCCCTGTTGTCCATGTCTATAACTGTAACTGTGACATTAACAACACGACTCACCCTCAATCATAGTTAAAATACTAAAAGCATTTTCATGCATGCAATATATACAGTCCCCAAAGGAAATTTTTCATTGCTTGGCAATAGCAGGGATTCTTTTTGGGTTTAGAGGTTGGTTTCTTTTCACTAAGCTGTTCTCTGGACAGATAAATTAATTCAACAAAGAGTATATATTCATGAATTGAACCAAAGTTAAGAAAAATGGGGATGTTTTGATCTAGTGCTTCTTGCTTCCTTGTGCTATTTTAGATGTGAACAGTGCATAACTCAGAACCAGCTATAAATTATATGGCTGTGCTTTAATCTATTCCTTAGTTTTGGAAAGAAGAGAGTGAAAATGACAGATGGGTTTCTTGGGAAGGAAATACTTTGGAGAGGTTGTTTGGTTTGTCTTTTTGTTTGTTGTTTGGAATAGTTTTGGGTTTTTTCCTTTTCCAAATGAGCTTCGCACCTTTTTAGTGGATGCCAGAAGTACATGCACTTTGTCATGCATTAGCATGGACTGGGAATCAATGAGATGTGTAAAATGGCTGGACACAGATTACCCATTATGTAGCTTTCTGGTTTAAGTTATAGTGAAAGCTGAGATGTAAAGGTTTTGAAGGGAGGATAAAATGTGCTTCAAATTTTTATTTATTTAGTTAAGGATTTCTTTCTGTATCTCTTACACTTAATACCTGTAAGGGGATCCTTGCACTGTTGTGATAGATGTACCTTATGAACAGAATTATGTATTCTGTCCTTGAAGATGAAAGTGGTCTCAAAGTTGTTCCTGTTACTAAAAGGGGGAAAAAAACAAATCCTTACAGAGTGCAACACTTTTTACAGTTTATCAATGCCAATCAGTGGGTCTAACTCTCCACTGATTTACTGACAACTCTTAATAAATTTTTAAGAAATAAGTATATGTCCTGAAAAAACCCAATACCTAGTGTTCAGAATTTTCCAGTGCTGAAGGGCATAATTTTTAATACTTTAGACTCTGGTGTTAAAGCTCAGTTGTAAATCAGAACTGCGGACCTGCAGATAATTTCCTCTTGTATCAGTAAATGTGATTGCAAGGTAGCCAATTAGTTTGCAGCTCTGCTACTAGTCTGATTTCATTGGTTTCACAAGCTTGACAAAGTCAGAACCTGTTAATATTTAGACAGAAGACTTCAACACATCTACACGTGTTGCCTACAACATAGTTGTTTTAATAATTAATTTATTTCTGAGGTAAGGGATTCCTCTTTGAGAGCTGTACTATAGTCTATCCTTAACTGCCTCTATTTCTTCTCCTGCTCTTTCTTGGTTGTGATGCCAAGATCTGAATATCTGGCTAACTTCGTACCCTTTGAGAAGGTGGGCATCTCTTTGCAAAGAGATGAGGTGACTTTCCTCAATTGCTTAGACTAAATGTGTACTATACAAGTGACTCTAGAGCTCCATCAACTGTCAGGAAGCCACAGTCATCCATGGCTAAACCTGCTTTCCATGTCCTTCCAAATGCTTCTCCTCGCATGTTGACCCACGTGATATAGATCTTTTCATTCCCTCCTTTTCAATCTTTTATCTTTTTGTTTGTTTGTTTGCTTTTCGGTCTTATCCCTAAATTTCTCTTCCTCTATGCCCATTTACCATATTTTTGTGTTCATCCTTATCCTGCCATCAAACTGAGATTCAATCAGCACATATTATTTGCTTTCACAGCACAGATGGCCTACAAGATCTCAAAGATTGGCTAGACCATCACACAGCCTGGCTAGACCAGTACACAACCTAAATGAGTGTCCTTCAGATCTAGTACATCTGCCCAACAAAGGTGCGATAGCTTCATCAGCTGTGGACTCCACTTGCAGAAATGGAAGGAACTGATGCCATGATTGGACTTTAATTAGTTTTCTGTTACACAGGATTATTGCCATTTCTATTATGGAGCACTGGCACTTCATATGGCATGGCTTCTGCAAAAAAAAAGTGGTACAGAGACTGCTTCAGCTCTCTGAAACGTATTCCAGACCACCCACAGTGATCCATGGTACTGAGCTCATGGCCATCTGTTGCAGAGATACAGATGCTTGTCACTTAAATTAAGGAGACATTTGTTAGCTATAGCAATATTAAGCTGCAACTACTTGCTGATGACATTGCCTAATGGACTATTCAGAGAGGTGCAGCCATTACACAAGCCAGGCATAAAATGACAATCATGAAACATTCTTGGGTAAGCCTCAGAAAGTGGCAGAGGAATCTAGCTTCACATGTCATCATTGAATTGGGAGAAAATAAGGGAAAAGAACCATCTGGCATTCTTTTACTTTGCCCCTGTGATCCTTTAAAAAGATGATGTTGTCATTTTAATAAGGAGGGATTGTCTAATTTATTGATTCATCTTTAAAAATGATGGGTGATGTTGTGTACCTAGTCATGACATCTTTTCTTAATTTGATGTATTGAACAATGTTATATTCAGTTTCATTAAATGATCTTCCTTAATTATGACAATGGGTAACGATGGTCATTAAAGTAATGACATTTGTCACCATCAGCAGTGGCAAGGATAATGAATAATGAACAAGGCAAAATCTCCACAGAGACTTCATAGTCTTATATTCCACTTAGCAGCAGGCTACAAAAACAGAAACCAGGTAGTTCCCCGAGGACAAAAAAGATTGAGGAAGCCAGCACAGAGAAGCTTCCTCTTTAAAATACTAAACCAAAGTAACCACAAAAACTATGGATTAATGATGCTGAGTAAACCCCCCCCCCCAAACCCCAAAATAACCCCAAACAAACAAACAAACAAACAAATCAGACAAACCAACCAAAATCAAAATAAACACCAAAAAAAAATACCCAACAAAAACAACAACAAAAAGCAAAACCCTACCAAACCTTTAAAATCTTGTGAACAAATCTATCTTACTAGGTCTGCAATAATATAACCCTATATATTATTTTCACAAAGAATCACAAACCAGATGTAATGTGATTGGGATAAGAAACAACAACTCATGTATTCTACTGTGAAAAAGATAGACAAGAGAAATACATGTAGTGTATAAGTGGATAAGCTGAAAGAGTAGGCTAGAAAGAACAGTATAAAGTTTAACAACAAGTGAAAGTGCTGCACCTGGGATGGAATACTAGAGACACCAGTACAGCCAATATCTGTTTGTGCTCTTCTGAAAGGGACCTGTGGGTCCTGGTGGACAACAAGCTGGCTATGAGTCAGCAGTGAGCCACTGCAGCAACAAAGGCAAATGGGATACTGGGCTGCATCCACAGGGGCATAACTAGCAGAACTGGAGATGTCAGCAACCCACTCTGCTCAACACTTGCCAGACCACACCTGGAGTGCTGTGTCCAGTTCTATTTCCCAGAATTCAAGAAAGATGTGGTCTGATTGGAGACAAACCAAAGGAGTGCACCAGAGATGATCAGAGTTGGAGAACCTGTCCTGTGAAGAAAGACTGAAGAAGTTGGGTCTTTTCTCTTTGAAGAAGACTCTGGGGACATCATGACAGTATTCCAGTACTTAAAAGGTGGCTGCAAAGAGGGTGGAGGCTCTCTTTTCACAAGGAGCCACACAAAGAAGACAAGATGCAACAGATACAAGTTGTACTGAAAAATAATTCATCTTGCTATAAAAAAAAAAAAATATTATAGCAAGAACAATGACTGGAACAACCTCCCTAACACTGGAGGTTTTCAAGATGTGGCTGGACAGGGTGATATACAATCACACCTAGGCTTCCTTTCCCACAGTGATCCTTCAAGGTCTCTTCCAATCTGTTCTGTGGGCTGTTCTGTGATTCTGTGATTTTGTACTGAATCTCAGAGGTTGTTTAAAGCCTGATCTTGAACAAAATAAGAACAGAGATAAGAATACAGGAACGTATTTTGTGACTTGAGAGAATGATCTTTTTGTCTACCTACAAAAGTAACTGACTCAATCATACAGTTAACATGTCTGTGATATCTCCTAATTCCAAATATAATAATATTTCATTTTCATTTTAACACGAACATCCTATGTGTATGCATGAAGGTGCTGCATGTGTCTCTTACACTTAGACATTAAATTCTTGCATGAAGACAGATTCAAAGTGACATAGGGTGTAATTCTGCCAAGTGGCACGAGGAAAGGCCTAAGGGCAAAAACCAGTCTTCATAGTCTTAAACTTCATACTCAAAATATAACCAAAACTAGTGGTATGTTCATTTTCTCCAAATAGAAAAGGAGACCAAGCAGCTTATTACTGTTCATTTTCTTTGCCCGGATTCTCTATCCAGCTATAGGGCATGGCAGGGACAATATCTGAACAGAACAAAACCAGTGATTCCAGCTCAACTATCATGATGCACAATCTTTTCTATCACCTGCAGGACACATTGCCCATTTAAAAATTGGCAAGATCACTTAAGGCTGCTCTGACGTGTGTTTTCTAGGACATGGCATAGCTCTGATGATCTGAAATGAAAGTGCACTTAATATAAAGTGCTTTGGTAGTTTTTAATCAAATAATGCATTATTAGCAAAGATTAAAAGAACTAATTATGTACAGCATGGTTGAACGATGGCTATGGGGAGGGAGAAGATAACTATCTCCCTGTATTTGAAAACTAAGCACCAAGAGAAGAAAGGATTTTTAATTTTTAAGGCAGCAGAGAGGGGACACATTTTATTTTAAAAACAACACCACAAACAAGCAAAGAAACAAAAAAACAAAACAAAACAAAACAACCCACACAGCTGTAAATTCATTAAAGGTAACTTTGGGGTCAATATCACATGGCTATTAGTCTGCAGACTAAACTCCTCAAAGTGATTGTGAAATCTCTGCAACTCTGGCTGCTAAAAACATGACAAGAAAAAGTATTTGAGAAGAGCCCAAAGGGTTATTTGTTGATTATGGAAACCAGATTACCTAGAGACATCTTATACAGTAGGGACAGCTATGCAGGGAGAAAGGTCAGACTCTGGCCACTGAGAATGATAATTCCTCCTGCTACTCTCATATGGATGTGATTTAGCTGTTATCATGTGGGGGTCCACAGCCTATAATATGGAAAAGATCATATTATAAGATCATAATACCATTTTCGTGATATACAAATCTGTGAATCTCAGGCTTCTTTAAGCACAGTTTTGACATAGTTTTAAATAAGTGGTTTAGAAATGAAAATATTTAAAGCAGAGTTTAAGTAGCAGTTCCACTAAGGTAATCATATTATCTTTCTATTAACTGTGCTAGTGAGCTGTATAACTGTATTCTTGTATTAAAAAATACACTCATAAATAAAATAAACAGCATAAAATCTAGGTTGAAGTGAAACCTAAAAAAAATAATAATAGATTTGGGCATGGAATGAAAAGACTTGAATAAATTGACATGATAAAGAGCTTCACTAGTTTCAGAATGGAGTTCGCTAATTTTATATTTGCCTGTGGAAGAAGAGGACTTGGTGTAATGACCCAGGAAATCTCCACTTGCCCTACATCCCATGGAAATATCAGATGATGAAAACCATTCATGAACAGAGCCTCAAATGAAATGAACGTTGGAAACAATCAACTATTTCTTCATGGATGGAGCATATATATTGCCACATACTGCTCAGCAGCTTGAGAAGAGCCAGAGCAGCATTTCAGCAAATGCCCTGTTCTTTTTATCAAGGGCAGTAAAGTATTTTTATTCACTGTTTCTTTTTCCCATACTCAGACTATTCTTAGAGACAGGCATGACTTAATGCTGTTACTTCCCCTTCCTCCCCCACCTTCTCCTTCTAAAGAACAGAAGTAAAGGGGAAATAGCTGATACTATTACTCCCAAGACAGGCTCAGTCCATCAGGAAATCAAAACCAAGTCTATGATTAATGCAAGTAATTAAAAAAAAAGTTCCTTCAGCTTCAAGAAAACCTTCACCCCCCGATGAACATCTTCCTCAGCTGAGGACAGTAAACAGTCTTATGTCCAGATAGTGACAGATGATACATTCAAATGGACTGGAAATGTGATGAACTATCTAGTTTTGTCCCACAAAGACAAGAACATAAAATAACTGAACTTCTTTAAAAGACTGAGCTTTTTGAATATTATGTTCACTAAATAAGACTTAGCTGACAAAAAAGAACACTATGTGGATTATCCTGGAGATGACTTAGAGTTGAGTGAACAGTCTGGAGCATATTTTCTCTGCTCATTTACTTTCTGTTTGCAAATCGCCTGTCCATTAGGACTAAGAAAGGAAAATTGCACTAGAATTACTATTATGCATCATATAAAAAAAAATAAATTAAGAAGCTTTATAGAAGCTACATCTGAAGGACCTTTAAACAAAGATATTATATTTGATTTGAAAAAGAAGGGCTCACGGACATGTGGGAAAAAAATGGGTACTACAGTCAGGATTGAATAGAAAAAACACCTTACAGGAACTTCAGGAACATTTGAAGTAAATTGTAGAGGTAAGACAAACATCCAGGGCATGAGAATGGGAGGTTGGGTAATGAAGATACCAGGCAATAAGCTTTGTGAATACTTGCAATTTTTAACCAGCTCTAGCACAAATGCTGTGATGTGTGGTGGGGGATATAACTAATTAAGTTTGGAAACACATTCTTTTTACCCTCCTATTGTATGACTATATTTTTTTTCCTTTAATACATATTGCAATAGGCTTAGCAGGTAGGAGATGAGGCCATGTGCTTGGTTTCCTTACTCCAATGTCCTCTTTCCCAGCTAGAGTACTACAAAAACAACCAAACCTAACTATTTTATGGCTGATCGCCCAAGCTGAGAAATAACCAAATCCAAAATCAGAATAATAGTACAGAATTGCTTACTTTCTTATCACAGTGTTTCCAAAGTGCAACAGAGTGAGAATCTCAAGTATAATCTGAGTTAGTCTCATTCTAAATCCTTATCTATGATAGACTCTCAAGTCACAATTTTTGTTATATTTAACAAGAGTTCAATAATCCTTCAGAAAGCTGGCATCAAAACTAGTTGTTTGATAAAAAAACTTCAAGAACCAAGGTTGGTTATTGATATTATGGGCATATTTCATCCAGGTGCCATTTTTCTGATTTTAATAGAGAGCTTTATGAAAAGTTGACAGTTAAGAGGCAATCAGAGTTTATACTGGAAGCTTAAAAATAAATAATCAAAAATCAACAATACCACCATCAACACCCCCAAAGAAAAAAATCCAGTACATAAGGTAAATCAAATGAAATTATAAATGAAGATACATAACCAAAACTGGTAAAGGGAGAAGTTAATGATTGCTGTAATTCCACAAAAGACAGGAATATTAACTAAGAGCAAGACAGTGCATGTAGACATCTTTTATGTATTATATTCTGTGATGTGATAGAATTCAGATAATTTGGTTTTTAACGATTAATGAAGCCAGAATCATTAGCATGTGTTTTTCTCTCAAAGAATGAAGCAGATGGATCTGTCAGGGTTTTATAAAATTCAAATTAAAGATGAGGAGTTTCCTCTCCACTGTTTGCCTTCATTTTACAAGAGAGAGGGGCTGTGAAAAGGAAGAGTAACTGCTTATTTCTTTGATCAAATCAATTTAGGATTCTACATGAATTTTGAATAAATCCCTAGTGTGTTTTGTGTTGTGTTGATGTTTTTTTTTGTTTTGGTTTGGGTTTTTTGGTGTTTTTTTTTGGTTGGTTTGTTGTTTTTTTTTTTTTGTTTGGTTTGGTTGGGTTTTTTATTAAGCAGTTGGGTTTTCAAGCAGATAAACTGTATTTTATTCCTTCTCAAGAAATCGATACTCTTATTTCTTGATAAGTGATTCCCAAACTGTTTTTAAGACAGTTGCTTTGCAATGGGTTTTTATTGCTATACAGTGGTATTGTCACTAGAATTCAGTCTCTGACTCAACATAAGGCAACTGTAAATCAGCGCAAAATACCCACTTTTGTGCAGAAATACTTGTCCAAGACATCACACACAGCACACATGTAGTGACTTTGTTTAAATCCCAACCTTATTTATAGGTGTATGGCCATTTCACACTTCCCTGGACACTATCTCTTTAATCACACACCAGTCTGCCCAATTAGTTAATTGAAGGAACTAATTTTCCACTGTCCACCACCCCACTTTCTCTGAAAAGAACAGTATTACATAAAATCTTTTCTGAAGCCAGTCTGATAGGAATCATCTTAATTAAAACTTAATACAAAATTTGAAGCACAATATGAACATGACAATATTGCCCATATCTCTTATTTAGAAAACATGCAGGTTTCAACGTCATTGCAAGTGGTTACTTAAGAAAGACCTGTCTGCAGTACTAGCCTATGTGTTACAAGGGAAAAGGAGCCTGCTATAAGAATATAAACCTCTAATAAGATGAGAGACTTTTACTAAGCCACTCATGCTTGGAGTCCATTGAAAGATAATCTTTGCTACAGCACTTCCAGAAAAGCAGTGAACTGAAATCAATGTTCAGTACAAAACAGATTAAGAGACCAAACTAAAGAAATCAGAAGTTACTCAGCAGAACAGACACACATCTTAAAGATTATCATTTATCATGAAAGCACAGGGTCTTCTAGCTCTTGGGAGACAACATTTTCTGAGGATGAGGTCATGTCTCCTCTTTTACCAAAGATACAAGCTTATATATTATAATGAATTCTAAATCTCCACATTTTAATTTAAATATAAAGTCACATTTTTATGTAAAAATACAGTGGGGGGAAAAAAAAGAAAGGAAAATTCAGAGATCACCTGATCACGGGAAGAAAACCTAATTTTGGACAAAAAAGGAGCTTGTTTTCACTCACACATTGGAATATATCTTTTCTCTCCCTATGGAAAGAAAATATTCTATTTTTTTTTTTTTACATGAAAGATGATCTTGCATCTGGGAAACTGTATCAACATTTGGCAAAGTGGTTTTATTGCCAACTTCTTCAGAGACCTTTGGCCAATCTAATCACTCCAGGATGCCATTCCCAACTGCCAAATATCAACAGTAATAGCACTCATCCTTCCTACTCAGATGTCCAATTCTTTGGACCTGCCATAAACTCTTGTGAAAGTAAACATACAACTTCATAACACAGATTATATGTATCATGAGGACATTCTCAGATTTCTTTTTCAATATATTTAATATTAGGCTCCTAATTTTTAAAGGACCAATTTTATCTTCCTTTCCTTCTCCATTACTATATGTTAAAAAAAAACCAATTTGTTTCTTAGTTTTCAAACTGCCAAACCTAGGAATGCACTTCTTTAACCTTCTAATTACCACTATTAAGATAAGGAAACCGAAGACTCGAAGGACCCTAGTTGCAGAAAAGTTGAACAGTAGAGAAAGGCCAAATATCTTAACAGGAATTGCAGGTGACATATTTGATTTCATGTCTGAATGATTAATATCAGCAAGTGTGGACAGCATAGTTTTTTCTACTGTGACATAATTCAAATTCTGGTCTACCCAGAACTAAAAATTTGACATAGGGAAAATAATACCAGCAGGAATTAAAATAAAAATCCATTTTGCCCTTCATTAAAGTGTATTTGGTATTGAACATGGTTTTAATATATCTGAAATACATTCATAATTTTTTATGTCCTTATTCATCAGGGAGTAAATCTCAAACCCAAAATAACAAACTTAAAAATAAATTCAGATACTCCGTCCAACTCTATATGTTTACTTCTGTAAAAAAAAAAAGAAATGGACTTTTTAAAATGTATGCCACTAAATTTTCTTGGTTTTCTTGTCCTCTGGATTTTTTTTCTGCGTTTAAAACTTTCTTCTGGCACTTCATAAAAAAAAAAGTTTCACATTCTTAAGTGTTTTTTTCTATTCTCCTTCCCTATTCTTTTTTTTTTACCCTTAGAAAGTAAAAGCTTAAATATTTAAACACATAAGAACTCCCCAAATACTGGCAACCTTGAAATCCTCCTTCTGTTACAAAAATAGACTCTTTTCTTCTTCAAGACTGTGATTTAAATTTATTATACTGAGGTGAAACTTCTCCTCCCACCATATCCTTCCTTCCACGGACGCTTACTTGCAGACAAATTTTTTCCCCCTTACACTTTCAAAAGAGTAAGCAATGGCAAAATGAAATAAAGGATAACTGGAATTGTCTTCCCAAAAATGCTAAAAGCCTGAAAGCATAACCTGGAGATGGTAATGATCAGGCATTTGATCCTTTCCATCTATTCGACACTAGGGAAACCCATGGATGTACTGGTACAGCAGGTCCAGCAAAGGGCCACAATGATTATAAAGAGACTGTAAAATCTGTTATATGAAAAAAAGATGAGTACACTTGGGTTGCTCAACCTAGAGAAGGGAAGGCTAAGAGGATCATATCAACATGTATAAACACCTGATGGCTGATAATGAAGTAAAGAGAGCCCAACCATTCTCAGTGATGGCCAGTGAACAGGCAAGATGGGGCACTACCTGAAATACAGGAAATGCCATTTGAAGATAAACCCCCCCTAATTGTTTATTTGTTCATAATTTAATAGGACCTAGCAAGCATATTGCATATCAAGCTTGCTTTTAGTACCCTGTTTTTGCCATCCTAGTTACAAAGTTTTTAGCTTTTCAAATAATCTTCCTGGGAAATACTTCTTCTTCATCTAAAAATATCCCACAGAAAGACATAAATTCTATCTAGAAAACAAGGCCTAAAATCTGAATGGTGATTACAATGGTGACTTTGCAAGGCAAACATAGTCTAAAATAAAGTAAATGTTACCAATTTCCCAGGCAGTACAAACTAAGGAAATTGAACCACATCCTTATGTCTGTGTATATCTGAGGTCCTCGTTTTCTGATTAATACCTCTCAATTAAAATAGTGCACTTGTATTTGCTGATGTCAGAAGGCAAAGCATTTTGGAGCTTTTCAGGAGATGAGTCCTGAATGGTGTCTGAGGAAAGTGGGAAGCAAGTGTATACAAGACTGTTGCACCCAGGAAGAGTTCTGTGTAATCACATCTTAAGTGGTTCAGCTTCAGTACATAGTCATAAATGTCAGCTGAAAGTTAACTTTGTTGTTTATTAAATGTATGTTAATAACGTCATTGGAAATCTAAGTACTCTATTGATTGCAAATGTAAATAGGTAATGTTGTAGTCTCTATCTGTGAGTCAATCACAGCCGTGTGAGTTAGTGAAGTAAAAACAAAATAAGGGAACTGATTACAGAACGCATTGAAGGAAAAGATAGATGCTAGAGAATATTTTCATATTTAGCAATATCATTAGATTCCCTACAATATAACTCTTCATGTGGCAGCTGATAAAGATCGAACCCCATAGCCTGTTTCTTTGAAGTTAAAAAACACAGATGAGACACACACACCACCAGGACCACCTCATTTAGAAAAAAGCAAGTAATAATGCTGAATTACAGGAAACAGACCCTCAGCAAGCACTATCTGAGGGATATGATCAAGAATTCCATGAACATCTCCATTTTCTTCCCACCTATAAATTTATTGACAAGAATGGCTTAAAGCTTTTCATGATAAAACTTCCAAAAGGGTGACCATATCCAGAGTAAAGAGTAGCAAGCAACTAAATGCATCTCAAGAGGGTGATCAAAAAAATCTTCCTTTGGGAAGAGAGAAGACAACCAGCCTCATTGTAAAGATGGACTGGAGTTTCAATCCTGCTTTTCTGTCCATAATCTACAAAGTTTTTGGCAAAATCCTTTGCTAGCAAATGTGAATTCCTTAATATTGTTTTTTTGATACTGATATAAACTCATTTAGTATTAGCAAAGACTTGCTAAGTGCTACAGTCAACAAGACTTAAAATCTTAGGTTTATAACCTACCCCTCTCTGCCTTCAATTCCCAGCTATCAAACAGCATAACATTGCCTTCCTATATTATTTACAATAATAAGGCTTCAAATTAATTAGAGCTCCTAATTACCACTGTAGTGTAAGTAACAGTAAATCAGAACCACATTACTATAGTATTACGCAGAAAGGGTCATAAGTGCTATTCGATTGACACTATTTGTTTCCTGTACACAAATGCGAGTTTCCCTCTGAGCACAGCAGATACTGACTTGAACAGTATTGTTATGGAGATAAAGCACTGTAGAGACATCTTTTAGAGAAGAATTAAAATAACTCATAAGCAGCTGAACTAAAGAAGCCTGCTTTCCTGTGGATTTGAGTCTTATCTCCCACTGCTTTCCCTCATCATCTCTTCTCAAAACCTTTTCCCTGTTGCACTACTCAGTACAGGGCAAGCCACTGAAATGCTCCAACTGCCTTGTCATGGATTTCCACTATTCCCTGGGGAGCTGTACGTGGTTTTAAGCTACCTATACATCAATCAGCAAGTAGTAAAGTGTGTTGTAATTGATACACTGGTCAGACAAACAGAATAAACTGGAGTTTACACAGTTTCTGTTTGATTGGAGGCATTAATTCAGGTTGTTTGCCTATTCAGGTAGAATTTTCAGAAAACATTTTGGCCTTTATCTGTCTGGAGATGCTGCTACCTCTGACAAATAGAGCAACAATGGCAAACAGATTCAAAAAGCTTAAAGGGGAAATAAAGAACATACATAATGAACTTGATCTGATCAGCCTTATTTACACATAAGATTATTCAAGCACCCTTCTTCAAAACTTACTTTTAAAGGATTTCAGACTCAACCCAAACTGCTACAAGTCAGATGAATATATAATAATCTGCTAATAATTAATATATAAACATATAATCTGCTCATTTTAGACAAATGTTGGAAATAAAATCACAACAGGTTTCTAATATGGGAAAATCAGATAAAGGAAAAGCAGTTTTGTTAGATACACAATAACAATGCTGTAAAAATACCTGAAGTTTTAAAATGTCAAGTGACAGATTATTTCATAAATGATTATTTAAGTCAAGTAGTATTTGACTTGATTTTTGAAAGAAACTATAATTGAAGTACTTTACAGGTTTGGGTTTTTTTTTTTTTCTGCCTATATAAAATAATTACATAATTAGCACATAATTACTTTCAGGAGTGACTAATTTCAGATTCTATTAAGTATGTATCAATTGATATGCTGGTAACTGAAAAAAAAAATTCAAAAAGTAAAAGCCTTTCCTTATCAAGGTCAGGATTTGCATTATATGACAATCAATGTAGTGTTAAATCAATGAAATAGTCCAATATTTAATGGCTGCAAGGCCCAAGGAAGTGAAATGGAAGGACAACCACAGGACTCATGAGGCATTACTGGCAGTATTCAAGCTGACCTCAGACTCAAAGGTGTGTTGCACCTCTGTGAAGACAAAAGTTTACAGTGGCTTTACTTGAGCAGGTTTAAGTCTAGTAACATGTTATCTATTGACAGTTATTCATTAACTATGCAGAGTCCACTTTGAAACCTTTTGTTCATACTTTATCAAACATAATTACTCCTATCATTTAATCTGAGGAGCTATAGAATCAGAGAATCATTTAGTTTGGAGAAGACCTTTAATATCATCAAGTCCAACTGTTAACTCAGCAACATCAAGTCCACCACTAAACCATGTCCCTCAGCACCACATCAACACACCTTTTAAACCCCTCCAGGGATGAGAACTCCACCTGTTCCAGAACTCAAAAACCCTTTCAAGTGAAGAAATTTTCCTAATATCCAGGTTAAACTTCCATTGGCACAACTTGAGGCTATTTCATCTCCTTTTAACTCTTTTATCTTGGGAGAAGAGACCAGTCCCCATCACACTCCAATGTCCTTTCAGGGAGTTGTAAAGAGCAAGATCACCCCTGACCCTCTTTTTTCCCATGCTAAACAGTTCCCTCAGCTGCACCTCATAAGCCTCATGATCTAGACCCTTCATCAGCTTTGTTGACCTTCTGTGGAACAGCTTCAGCCCCTCAATGTTCTCATGGGGTGAGGAGCCCAGTATTTGGGGTTTGGTGTCCCCAGTGCCAAGAGCAGAGACACAATCACTTCCCTAGTCCTGCTGGCCACACTATTTCTGATACAAACAAGTTATCATAAAGATAATGAAATGACCACCTCTTGTCAAAGGTTATTTCTTTTGTGGATGACAACAGCTAACAGGGGAGGTACAGTGTGAGTAACAAAAGAAGTTGACCCATGGTTTTCTTACCTGACATCAAGAGGAGCTGGTTCTCATCTACTGTTAAGCAGCCACTTAAATTTGTTGTTAGCCAGGTGCATTAACTAGCAGACTGAATTAATTGAGAAAGAAAGGAGCCAGCAACCTGATACAACATTATAAAATCTCCCAGTACAGACCAGAAACTAAGAACAAGATCCCACCAAGCAATATCAGTGCTTTAGCCTTCTAGATGTTCTGTTCCTTGTTTCAGCCACTTCATTAATGCCCAGTTTTATATGTCACAACAAATGATACTAGAAAAGTAGTACCCAGGACTGTTCTTTTTTGAAGGAAAACACTCTAGAAAAAGTTGAAGCAACATATGGCTTTGACAAAATATGTCCTTGTTTTCAAGGGTAAGTAACTGCATACGTCCAGCGTATTTTGTCTTTGAAACCAGATGAGATGGCCAATCAGCCAGTGGAAATCTGTGAACTTGTAAGCAAAAGGCAGGAAATTCTGAGCACTTGTCAATAATTTACCTCCTTTTGGCCTCACAGCTGGAATTGTTTCCTATAAAGTCAATGAGCTTTTTAAAAATCTCATCTAAAACATCATGATCCCACGTGTCTCTCAGTTTACAGAGTAGAACAGTGTATAAGGCACACATCTTAGTCCATCATTACTGTGATTACAGGAACATTGAAATGAGAAAATAGCATCAACTAAGTTTTTAGCTTGATGTTTGTGTTTGCAATTTAATTTATAAACAGGTTGTATGACTTGTTCTCGACTTCTTTCAAAATAAATGCTTTGGTCTTTTAGCACCAGAAGGACAATTTTTGCACATGAATTCTAGATTGTTGAATGAAATTCTATACCCCCCCGTCTCAAATTTGACCTAGAAGTGTGTGTTTGTTTAAATTATTTGTTTTTGTTTAAACCAGCTGCCAGTTCCCAAACTTTGAAGACATTTTAGAATAATTGTTCAGCATGGGTAATTGCCTATATTTTTCACCCCTTTGCCTAGAAGTTTTTGTGTCACAGAATGAAGGAATAAACACAAGTAGGCAGCCGTTTTCCCCTTGGCTTTGAATTAATCACAAATGTTGTTTTTCCTATGCACAGGTATTGCATTTGAAGGCCCATTTTCTTTCAGTTCACACACAAACTGTAACTACTGAGTTTGCATTTCAGATGACCTCAGCACTGCTTCTTCAGAGCAGTCCAAATACATTGAGCTGAAAAACATCTGAAATAATGTTAGAGGTTATTGTGACATGTTAAGCCTCTAATTCATAACATATTTGACTTTCAAAAAGAGACAAAAAACCTCAGTAACCAAGGCAGTGTTCTTCATTCACATGTCTTTGCCATCTTATTCCACTGACATGTTGGGTAACAACTGAAGTGTGAAGTTAAATTGATGATTCATTATTACAGCCAGGAAAAAAAAGGAGTTAATTATTGGCAAATTCACAAGTAACCACTTTGAAGCTGTTGTTGTGTTTGGGTTTTGAATCTCAAATTTTCTACTAGTCTAGACAATTGTTTTTCCCCTGTAATAATCACTCTGCAATCATATTTGCAATGATAATTTTGAAGGGAGTAGGATCATTCCCACAGGTGACACACAGGGTAAAATCTCTCTGTATTTCTAATGGAAAAAAGAAAAGGAGAGAAACTGACTGGGCCAGGCAACAGATTTTAAAAGTAATTATTCTTATCGAGAAGCAGAAGTATGGCCTTAAAAAAACCCCAAAACATAAACTGAGTACAGCAGAGAGATAATTACTTTGAAGATAATATCTCTTCGTTATGAAGGCTGACGTGTATTTTCATCTTGTGTTGTGAAAAAGGTGATTACTTCAGGTGCACAGAAAGTGGTGGACTGAATAGGAGAGGGTAAAGATATTTCTGTATTTAAAAGAAATCAATAATCCTTTCCCTCCCATGCTGATAAATTTACCAAACCATATTCTTTGGTTACAACTTCTGCCCTACATTAGAAAACATGAGTTGACTATAATTAAGAAAAGAGGTGTTATGAATAACAAAGGCATTTTAAAAGTGTCCTCCCAGCTTTCATGGTTTGAAGTGGAGTTAGATATCTCAGTTTGTTATGCAAAGCCGATTCTCTGTCATTTGCCAAACAAATCCTGCAACATTTTAAAATTAGCTTGTAGGTCTCTACAAAAGATTCAAAAAATATTACATGATGAAGTAAATATGAATGGATGGTAATGAGCTATTCCCTTTTTCTGTGGAAACATTTATAGCTAACCAACAATTATTTTCCCTTGGTCTAAATTAGTCCATTCAAAATGTTATGGATGCAAAAATAATTCAAATTTTCAAAGACATTGAAAAAAGCAGGACCTTTGCCATATCTGTTGTAACCCTACTAAAAATCTCTTTGCTTTATTTCTGCTTAAGAGAAAATGTCCATTTTTTTATGGATGGAGAGCATGTTAAACTTCATAATGTCAACAGATACAGTCTGACCAGCCTTTCATACTTATTCCTCCATGTTTTGATTTCATTAGATCCATATTTAGGCATTTGGAAGTCAAAGATAATTAGAGATAAGGCAAAAATTGTTCTACTAGTGTCATGTTAAGGGTGGGAGTGAGACATTTGCCTGACAGAGACCAACAGTTTCTCTGAGCAGTTTTGCAAATTCTAAGCTGTGTCTGAGAGTCCTCAACCCAAGCTAAGGGGCTTGCAGCCAACACAGAATCACAGTGTTAGAGTTTGGAAAGAACCTTGAAAGATCATGTAGTCCAACCCCACCTGCCAGAGCAGGATCACTTAGAGTAGGTCACCCAGGAATGCATCGAGGTGAGTTTTGAATGTCTCCAGAGGAGAGTCCACGACCTCTCTAGGCAGCCTGTTCCAGTGCTCTGTCACCCTCACTGTGAAGAAGTTTCTGCTTATATTTACATGGAAGCTCCTATGTTCCAGCTTGCACCTGTTACCCCTTGTCCTATCACTGGATATCATTGAGAAGAGCCTGGCTCCAGCCTCCTGACACTTGCCCTTTACATATTTATAAACATGAATGTGGTCATATTTATATTTCATATCAGTATTCTTAAAGAAGAGTCATGCTATGTGAGCTGACCCTGAAAAGTATCTTCCCCTAAGTGAGATGCCTTATGCTTTCTGCACCCTTCTCTGAATCAGTATTTCAGAGAAAAATCTTAAGACTTACGGTTCACCATAGACTGAAAGAGCAAACTTAACCTACTTCATGGTCTATGTCTTTATAACTTTCATCTGCATAAAGATTTTCCTGTACCTGTTAACTGTGACTTGTCTTGATGACAAAACAAGTTGGAGAAAATATACAGTTTTAATTTTTTTTAATAATCCAATGCTCATTCACTGAATCACACTTATTTGTGTATTGTTAGAGTCATACTTATTTGTGAATTGTTGTATTAATATTCTTTTTTCAAAGAAAAGAAAACCAACCAAAAAAAACAACCCACCCAGACATGAAACAACTTAATTTACATACCAATTTTGTTTCCTAGGCTATCAGGAAAACCTAAGATGTTCCCACAGTCAACTAAATGTATTACAATTGCATGTGTTTCTGACAAGGTCGTCTTCAACAGGAAGTCAAACCCCTTTTGGTCTTGGAAACTTTTTCATTTTTGTTTGTTACAGCTTTAATAATAACACCTCTCTCACAATCCTGACATCACCCAAGGCTGCTGAGACACTGATATCATCAAACATCCTGGTTTAGACAGCTCTCATTACTAGACATATACAACATGCATTTGTCTGAAAAATTAGAAAGTCTGCTTGCAGTTTTTTTGGCCTGATCCTGTGCACATTAGCACCAAACTTGCAGAGGCTTGCAGGCAGCTGTTTTTCCTTCTGCGATTCCTACAGTTGCTGCTCTGCATGCCACGTGTTTCACATACCTCAGTGATAATTAGCTGTACTGGGCAGTCTCACCTGTAGATGGACCACAAGTCATACAAATGGCCATGGAATAACCTGAGTACCTCAAAAAATCCTAAAAAACAGGTCACTACTAAAGGAGTTTAATCTGCCTTGGATAGTACCAATAGATGGAAATAATATGAGTGAAAGACCTTTTTACAAGTCTTTCATGGAGGATGAATGTACTCAGATTGCATGAGAGAAATGACTCCTGTCAACAAGATTAAATTGTCACAGTAAATAAATTTAAAACTTTGGTTTTAACTTTCTACCTATTTACATATCACATGGAGTTTAACGATCAGCAAATTAGACACAAATCATGTGCAAATCAATGCAAATTGGTGGTTCGTACACACAATGTAAACCTCATTTTTCATGTTGGGATGTAGCCAGTTCCTATTTAACAAGCATATGGATTTCAGATCTGGGGTAAACGAGCTTCTCCTTCACAAGCCAAAGCTTCCCCTCTTTTCTACCCTCCTCCCTCCCCTCATTCCTCCACTTGGCACAAAACCATCAGGCTTCTCATCCAATCCACATAATTTAGTCAATACTAGCTTTATGTCAGACTTCGTGGAGGCAGGTAATAACTTTTAGAGTCATTAAATTAGGCATGCTTTCTCTAATATGTGCCCTTTGCTTGGAGTTTTGTGGTCACTTACACTAATTAGAAATGCTGGGTTTATTAACAGAAGATATATACACTTTGGAAAGCCGGTTGAGACCACCAAAATATTTATAGGTCCCTGCAACTTTTGTTTTCTTGACTTTTGTACTATGTCATATATAACTACTCTGAACTGAGTTGACAAAAGCCCTTTGAGCTTGTCCTCATAATTAAAACCCATTACATTCACTGCTTTTGCAGTGCCACTTTTTATTTCATAGGTGATGCTTTCCCCAGGAGAGGTTATATACCATCAGAATCACAGAACTGGGCAACAGTTGTGTCTGGAAGTGACCTCCAGAGGTCCATTCTGCAAACTCTTGCTCAGAGCAAAGATAACCTCGAAGATAAATCAAATTCCTTGGGAAAATTTGCAGCTGAGTTTGAAAAATCTGCAAGATCTGTGATACCACTCCTGGCCTTGCTGTGTCCTTGTTCCTGTGTGTAAACACTATGGTGGGGGAAAAAAAATTAAATTCCCAGTGTCCAAAGGAGATTCTGTTGTTGAAACTTTTGGCCTTTGCCTCTTGACCTTTCATCATGCAACCTCAAGAAAAGTCTACTTCTGTTTTCTCTCTATACCCCCACAGGCAATAAAAAGAAGGTTGCTGTAATTCCCCTTGGAACTTCTCTTATCCCACCCACAAGCTTCCTGTGCTCCATCCTCCAAACCTCTCTGCTATACACGCACCAGTTTCTCAGCTCTGGGGGCTCTGCAAGGCTTTCCACAGACCCATCAGTTACAGCTAAAATATACTACTTTTCACTGGTGTATTGCTGCCAATTACCTGGGGAGTTTGAGTGATAAACTTATGCAATTACCAGCCACATTGTTTCTCACTCTCAGCAAATCTGTGTAACAGAGACCTTCCTTAAAGGCCAGGTAGAGAAAAGGGTAGCTGGAAAACTGAAGTGTTTCTCACCCTCAAACTGACTTCTAAGTTTCAGTTGGGGAAGATTAAAACAGACAAGTCACTGGAATGTGCCCACTTGCTATATTCCATCCTTAAAAATCCAGCGTGTCTCACAGAAAATCCCACACAATATCTGTGTGTGGCAAAAGTTGAGCTCTTAGCATTGCTGAAGTCACGACATCCATTTAAACTGCCTCAGGCTGGAGAGTCTAGCTGGTCATGAGTGATTTCTAGCCCTATCAGATGTGAATAACATAAACAATCAAAGAAATATGTCTTCTCTGACATGACCCTTAATCACTGCAAAAAAAAGGTACTGACCTTGATTAACATTGTGCTGCTGAATTTTATATGAGAGATCCCACTGATGATGGATTCAAACAACTGGGGACATGCAGATACTTCCTTTTCTTCCCTTCATTCAATACCTATAGAATTTAAGGTATGATCAGAGGAGAACATTATACAGGCCGCATCCATAATTTTCTACTCCCTGCTGAATATGAAGCCCTTACATTTTTTTGGTAAGAGATAAGAAAGAGATACTCATATAACCAGGGCTCAAGATGAAATGCCAGTTAAGTTTCCATTGTAATGCGTGTGCAGGAGGACAGAGTGAAATTTCTGCAGGTAACTCTTCAGGCAGCATTCTGTTGACCATTGCCTATGTAATTTCTACACCATAAATAAATTACATGTACAGAATGTACAGACTCAGCCTTTAATCAGAAAGTTGTTTAGGGTTCTGTAGCAGTACTGGTACTGTAGCTACAACATAATAGAATGTATTAATTGTGTGTGGTTTTAAAAATTGTTAAAATTAAAGCCTTTCCCATGATGATTTCTTTTTCTTTTTTAAAGTTTGCTTATTTCCCAGCTCATCCTTCTCCCATCTAAGTTACTCTTTCCTTTGCTCCTTGCCTTGCTGCCCAAAGAAATGTATTTTGTTATGCTCATGTTTCGGCATGTATAAAACATCAGATATCAATGAGTATTTTCTGACCTCCTGTTTCTTTCAGAATTCTGTTTATTATTCTGTGACTTCAACCTACCAGCCGGGTACTATTCATATTCTTTAGACTTCACAGTCATCCATCTGAAATGTCAAATGTTTTAAGAGGCTTAACCAACAAACATGCAGCAAGCTGAAATTCACAGAAAGCACTTATAGTCCGAATCACAGTCAAGTAATATCTACAAATTACAGACCTCTCTCATAAGCCCCTGACATAGAGACTATGGCTACAGCTATGTTCTAAACTCAGTGCTCCTGTTAACATTAGTAGCCCCAAAAGCTAACTGCATTGGAAAAGGTATGTGGCTGTAGGATTTGAAAAATGATAGCTGATTGCTAACTTGTTCCCAGTCGTTGCTGGGAACGACCTCAGCAATGTCCTGGCTCCTAAATGCTCTGAATTTCCTTTGCAGAAAGCTCGTTAGTGAGTTCGGGTCACCATGTGAGTGTAACCTGGAGGTCTCTAGGTCCTGGAGGTAGCAAAGGGGAGGCACATAATGGTTAATGATTTTAACAATAGTTAGAAAATCTTTTATAGAGCATTGGAAATTGAACAGGGAGGTACTTGCAGCTTTGGGTACTTAAGTCACTTTTGAAAGCCTACCCTCCTGAAAACACCTCAGTGCTTTGGGTTCAAGAATTAACCTACATGGGGACCATAGGGATAGTATTACTTGCTCAGCTGGGAGAGTTCTTCATTTATGGCACTGCACTTGAGATTTTTGCCCCTGTTGCAATATATAACAGAAACTCATTAAACAAGGTGTCTGTGAGACACTTGTTTTGTATCTAAAAATAAGTTAAAAATAGAGCCTTATTTCCACTGTGTGATCAATCCAAGAAGGAGATGTTTTTCTTAAAAAAAATAAAAGTGTACCATCATGAACACTATGTGTTTTTACCTCAGAAACCATATGGATTCACAGAGCAAGTGAAAAGTTTGTGAATTTCCTTTCCCCCCACCCCCCCTTTCCTTTCTCTTTAGCTATTTTTTTTTTTTTTTTTTTTTTTCTTTTTATTCTGGGCTTGTTAAAGAAAAGTGACAA